>JAUBNQ010000012.1:10013840-10037859 GCA_032353495.1 Ctenopoma kingsleyae | reverse complement strand
TACGGGGGGCAGTGAAATAGATTTAACGGTCCATCATGTGCTCGCTTGTTTCTCAGTGCTGTGTTTGACCCCATGCTGTGGCAGGTAATGCGCTCCTCTAACGTGGCGCAAAAGGCTGGTTTTCCTGCAGGCTGACTGTGGAATTTGAAACTTGCCATTAAAGGTTAACTTTAAATCCACAAATACATCAATACATTGTCCTTTCCGAGGCTCGGCAGAGGTGTTTGAGGCTCTTAACATAGTGTGTGAGGTTTGACGGCTCAGCAGGTTAGTAAGGGATCACTGATAGACTTAATCTGTCGATTTAAGTGCATCATCTAAATAAGAAGCAGGCTTAGTGGTGTCTGGCTTATTGGCATTTAAATGTGTGTGAGAGGGGAAAAAAAAGAGAGCAAGCCAGAGACAGAGCAAATCCATGTAAGAGCATTGTGCATTTCATAATGCTGTGCACTTTATAGACTAATATCCGGCACACAATGATTTATCTGGCTGCTAATCCATTCCACTTAACATGAACTGGTAAAATCTGTCAGCCCTGTGTTTCAATGCATAAAGGGATGAGTGTCATCATGCTTTAACACCCTGTCACTGCTACACTACTCTAAGGAAATGAAAGGGACAGTCAGAATGGAAAGCCGGGGATATAACCCTCTGTGGCGAGCTGCTCAATGAGATTTTACCTTGTAGTCAAGAGGTCAGAACAACAGTTCACAGCTAGTGTCTGTGCTTGCTGTGAACAGTACGCCTAAGCCTCCAAAAATCTCATTCGAGAGATTTATTTTGACAGTTGCTTTGAAACCACAAATGCCACAGATCTCAAACGCATCTCCCTCCTACCGGACTGATCCTCTTCTTTTGGAATTACACTGCTCTCCTTGAAGTGGTTACATCAATACTCCTTCACACTGTTTTTCGCGCCGTGGAGTAATACTGGAGAAAGCCAAGCCCATCTCTTTTTTGTGAGCACGGTGCCTTTCAACCTTACAACGCCGCCTGGGTTGTTAATACCAGCAGCCCTGCCAAATTCTCTCATTTTACGCCCGTATCCTGGCACCCGGCCAGATTCTGATACTGTACAAGTGGAGGAGGAAGAAAAAAACATGTTCAATTTAATTTCAGAAACGTCCCACAGTCCCTCCATTCGTCTTCTGTGAGATGAAATACAGTGGTTTAATCTCAATTAGACAATGAGATATTGAAATGGGTACCTTGCACGCATGGATGACCTCTGATGATGATCCTGATAGAGGAACTGATTCTGTGTTTCTACCAAGGCAAACACATGTTAACTGATCTCAGCTTGCTTCACTTGCAGTGAAAAAAAATCCCATTTTTCTCACGGCACTCGACTGCAACATGACTGTAAAGCCCCTGTTTGATTAAGCTGAAGTAAATTTCCCTGTCACTAAAGCTCTGCCTGAATGTTCAGATTTAGAAAGAACTTCAAGAATTAGGGCTGTTCTGATCACAACTGGCAGTTTCGTGATTCCACATCGTGCTGCAGTCCTTTCAAAAATGCAAAAATGATAATGTGATTGTGGATCAATAAGGTAATGCTGCAGTTCCCCTAAAGCCAGTGCGTTTTCACCCACTTAGTTACATGCTGCATCAGTAGTAAATCACCATTAAACTCTCCTAAGTCTCATCACATCCCTTATATCTATAAATAGGCTGTTTAGATCTGCCGTGTTGTAAACTACATCTTATTGACATCCTGTGAGAGGAAGCAAGTCCCTAGGTGTGCATTTAATAGCCCTAGTTTTAACTAATTTGTCCCTGGCGTGGGGGTTTTATGTGTAAAAGCATCCCTCTTGTTTGAGTTAGTGGATGAACGTGGCAGCCGCGATTGATCTTTTGACACGTTGCACACTAAAAATCGTGACGCCATTCTCACTCAGGAAATTGAAGCCTCGTTTTGTGTCAGAAATGAATCTTCGAGAAGCCCTCAGCCAAGAGCAGATTCTTTTAATTACGCCATATTTTTTGTGTTGTGGAAGCGATTGGACTCTGATTTGTGGCACAGTGCCAGATGAGATAAACTGTATGTGGCAGTGATGAATGGCGTTTGTAAAGACCACGGTAGAACGTTTTATTACAAACCAACATATTAACTTGTTCGCTATTTCAGTGCACTTACGCTTTCGCCGCTGTTTCTTGTCAACACAGTTTAAAGGGAAAATCTGTCAGTTTGTGGGTTCCTGTTTGTTACTGCGTGCAGTGGCATTTTGGTGCCCTCAGGGAACATATTTCTTTCAAGTGTACAGCTTGGCTTGTCAAATGTCACTGCTGTTTTGTCAGAGTCTCTTTTAGAAACTGCTGCTTTATGAAGACCTTTAGCTTTTTTTTTATCCCCTTCCCCGTCGTCACCGTTAGATTAATTTTAATTTCATGTTAGGTAAACCTGCTCTGCTATTCATCATCAGTTTTTCCATCAACATTCCACCACGATGCAGGAAGGAATCCATCATAGAAGGGCAAGGAGAGATACCAATTTCTCTGCTGAGTAAGGAGCACGACCGCAATCATAGGTAAACCCAATTGTCCATGGAATAGGGAGCTATGTTTTTACGTCTGTATGACGATGTGTGATGGATGCCACGTTCAGGATCATTATGCCATTGTGGGGAATAACAGAAATCATGGAAAGTAAATAAAAACAACATTGCTGCACTGACCATAGCAAGATGAATTTCATTCATTTGAATTTACATGTACATAAATGATGTGTTAGGTGTGGCAGTGTGGTGCCAGGCTCCTTTTATGCACCCAGGTGACAAAATCGTGTGTTTTAACAAGCTGTGAACTCGTTTGCATAGCTGAAAGTATTCATGTTTGAGTATGAAAATGAAAAGTTTCATCTCCGCAGTTAGTGTCTGTACTCAGCCTAAGATGGTTTGTTATTGTGAAGCCACAACATTTGGTAACACCACTCTATGACTGCCAAAGCTCCCTGTTAAAGTTTTATCCATTCATTAAACCAACATTTAAATGTGAATATTGATAGCTCATCTATTTTCAGGTTGTAGCTAGGGCTGCGACAAACCATTGTTTTCATTATTAGTTCATTGTAGTGTATGAAATATCAAACTGTAGTTTCAATTGTCCGAATGTCTTCAGATATCTTGTTTACAGTGATACACTCGTGAGAGGCAGACATTCAGTCCAGTTAGTCCTGCAGGTTTATAACATGCAGTCAAATCCCATCCCTAGCCAAAGATGGTTTTGCAAAAGAAGAAACACCACTCTCTTTTTCAGATGTTTGAGATAACGAGTGGACTGTGTGATAGGTGTTTTTGTACTTTAGCTGTCTCTGTGATCACCTGTCATCATTACGGGTAGCTGGCAGGTACCTTGGCAGTTGTTGAGTTTTAATGACAGGCAGCTCATGAACAGAACTGATGGAGTCTGTCTTTGTTTTTAAGCTATAAAGATTTTAACTGATTAAACGGTGGACTATACAGCTATAGTGTCTATTGTTTATTGAGTAATGACAAGTTTTATTAGAACATTTTTAAAAAGTTTAGTGAGATGACAGAATATGCCTAGATTGGCCCTGTAACATACCAGTTCTTTGGATCAGCTCAGCACATTCCTAATTATTCAGATTCTATTCATGTTGTGTTTTGGTTGTGTTTGGTTCAGTCCTGTTTAATGTGGAACCACAAACACAGGCCTGCAGTTTAATTTTCAGGAGATAATTGCAAATCATGTAGCAAGAACAATGCAAATGAGATATTTTTCCTCAAATTGTTCCACCATAACACCAACAAATTCTTAATAATTTATTCACTTCATTTTCTCTCAGTAAGCAACACTTTGCTGTAAATGCTCCCCTATGGAAGCATCATCGAATGTCTCTCCAGGAGTCACTGGTGTTGTTGACCCATCACCTCTTGTCAAGTCGGGGGCCAAACGAAAAGACAGTGTCCCTCAGGGGATCAGTAAAGCCTCACATTATTGTTATTCACTTGACCTTACTTTCTGAATAATTAATTGCCAAGTTGTTCATTTTAATCGCAACATGGGGAAGTAAACCAGCGGAGGGGAGCACTGTGCACTTTCCTGTTTTCATGCAGAATTAATGGTTTCTGTGTAACAAGTCATAATTTACAATGCATTAGATTTTATTACTGTCTGGCTGCACTGTAATTACTGATATGAGGAGGCTGTAACTTACAAGGCTGTCATCTTTTATAAGGTCTTGAGCTTTGAGCTGCTGTGGCTGTAGGATATGGCTCTGATTCTTTTCTTTCTCCGAGGGCATTCACTGGTTTTCACATTGATGTGCTCTGACCTCTGCTGTTCCTCCACACTAGCTCCCCCTCTCTCTTTCAGTCCTGCTCTCTCTCTCTCTCTCTCATCTCTTCTGGGAAGGGTTTGGAAGGCAGCACAGGCGATGCTATGTTTCATCTGTCGAGCTTAGCGCGTTGTGATCATGTCTGTGACCGCCATCCAAAGTTTATTGGATCATTTGATAATCTCGTTGGCCGGAGATTAGCCACGCGCGTCCCCAGCTCTGTGTACAAATCACCAACACCATACTGTGATCAGACTGATTTTTACTCACCAGTCCTTTCAGCAACATGGCACATGAATAAAACAATAAACAGCCTGTGTGTTTGTTATTATCACTGGGTATATTCAGTGGATTAGACACAGAAACATGCCACAGCGGGATTACTGTAATAGCGTAACCACATAATGTACTGCCATCCATTGTTCAGTTTTTGCTTACTCAAAAGACAAATAATAAGGAATGACAGCAATGATAAAGGCTGACCCAGTATGACAGTCACGTTGACACGCTGGTGGATCTCAGGTTGATGATAAAACAGGCCAGTAATATTATCCTGAGTTTGTTGGGAAAGTCTCACTGAATTGCATTTGTTCTGCACAAGCTGTCAGGGTCACGGCCGCTCATTTTGGATCAGATAGCTGGTCAGAGGGAGAGCAGGGCTGTGTTAGCTTCATGCTGCTCCCCCGTATCCTCTTATCTCATCCTCATGCCAGCTGTGGTTGCATGTTGGCTTCCATTTCCACACGGGAAGGCTCTGCTACAAAGCCTGCTGGCCTCCCCCCACCACCACAACTTGGCATGGGATGAGCGCAGAGCTGAGTCTCCTATCTCTGGGTGTCTTTTAATTGGGTTCTGATGACGGGACTTAGCTGGTTTGCCAAGCCGGCCGCTGCTACTATTCATGTCTCCCAGTTCCCCTCTTGGTCAAATAGGCATTTTGATTTTCATTGGAGTACAAATAGAGGAGTGAGAGCCCCATATGTCATCTTCTGGTGGAACTCTACAGGCTGTTTGGCCTCCAACAGCACTGCATTTACAGACATGAAACAAGGAAGCTTTGTTTGTGCTCGGCCTTATCTCTGCTGCCTTATGGATACCTTGTCACTCTAATTTTGAGGTTCTGAATTGAAAGTTTATGTAGCCCATTATGCTGAGAATATTTGGAAACCCTGTGGCACTTTGAAACCCATCCATTTTAAAAATTGTGCTCCAATAAGGAGGCTGTTTTTTCCAATTAGACAAAAAGACCTTTAAAAGACATGTTGGACAGTATGTCACATTGTGGTCCTAGCATGATTTTCTATTATGAAGGCAGATGGTAGCATAGTAAGTAGTAGTAAGAACTTGAATTTTCTTTTGTCTGACCCTCCCACCCCAACTGTCTAATCATATTTATGGAAGCCCAACATGGTTCCATACTAATATTTATGTGCAGCAGGATTTGGTGGAAAATGGGAAGGTAGTCAAAGTCGTGCTGATTTTAATTCCTTAAATTAATTAAATACAAAGAGTGTAGTTCAGTCGCCACAGTGGAAGATATGTCATTTTATTTTTGGAGACTGTATGAAAAACATATTATACAGCTTTTGGTGTAATTCTCTCCACAGTTGAGTTCAATCAGCATCTGCTCTCGATGAGCACACATTCCTCCGTGGACCCGACTAACCCATTTGAATAGTCGTGTGTTTGACTCCTAGGTCTAATTATAGGAGGATGCACTATTATGTGTGCACAAACATTATACAGAGCATCATTAATCTTAGTCTAACTAGATACAGCGCTAATTATTTCAGGTATGTTTGATACACTTGATGCGTGTTTAAGCATCTTTATCCTCGGAGCCCTTTATGTAAATTTGACATTTGCTTCTCAGAGCGATGTCGACCAAATTGATGTTGAGGGCAGGCAGATTTAATGTGGGACAGTTTTATCCCCATCCGATCCCAGTTGGTCTTGTTAACTGCCTACACTGAGCTGTAAGAAGAGGAAAATGTTATATTTCTATAAGATTGACAGACAGTAGTAAAACTATAACTAAGCTAGATGAACTAAGCTTCTGGACCTGGAGATGTTTCCTATCAAGCAACTGATCTTTTCTAATTCATGCTGAGTTACCCATAATGACAAAGTGATTTTTTTCAAATGTATTAAAAATCAACAGCTGAAATCTCATTTACTAACATGTTGTTGTTGTTTTCTTTGCCTCCAAATTGTGGTCAGGTGCATCCTGTTTTTGTTTTCCCTGAGGTGTGTCTAGAACTTGACTGGAGGCCACCTGTGGCAAATTGAATGGATTGGTCATATTTTAGAAAGACCTGTGTAAGGTCCCACACTTCACAGTATGTCTAGACTGAAACCAAGACACAGAAGACCAAGAAATCTATGTAGACCTTCATAATGTACATGTATGTGTATGTAGGTATAAAACCATTTGTAAAGCTTTGTGTGAAGGAACCAGGGAACTTGATAGAGTGAAATGAATAACAAGAAGGACAAGACAGGACTTGTGTAATTGCATATAGATGGACTGAATACAAATGTGAGTGTGCATAAAGTGAAGGAAATTGATATATATGAAGCCAATGTCATTTCTTTCCATGTGTGGCCCTGGTTAGGCACACTTTAAGATATGGGACATACAGGCAGTGGTGGATGTAGAAATAAGTAAAAAAAAAAGAAAGTAGGATCTTGCAAAAAATGTACTGGTGGTGGTGTAATGAGGTTTCAGCAGGGTGGCCGGGGATGGGAGTAGTGAATGCCACTGTGCATGTTTGTTGTTATTGTTATACTACAACTATAGGAGCTGAACTATTAGGGTGGCAGCCCCCTACCCCTTGCCACCCTGTAGATCCGCCCATGCATACAGGACTGCAGTGAATGTGTAGTGTTGGTACCGTGTTGCAGTCGAGTTGCCAAACATTCAGCACTTCCTGCTTTTCAAATGTGAGCATTTGCTGTTTTCTTCATCTTCTTCTACTTCTGATACTCAATTAAATATATTTAGGTTTTCAACTGTTGGTCATTCAAAACAAGCAATTTCAAGACATCCCTCTGGGCGCTGGGAAATTGCGACAGCCGCTTTTCATCATTCTGACATTTTTAGACCAATTCATTAATCAATAAATGGAGAAAATAATCACGTAGACCAAAAAGCCCCATGTGGTAGGAGCACTGACAAATGAAAAACAATATTGGAAGTACATCTGACCACGGGTGCACACTCAGTTTTTCTCTTTTATTTATTGCACCAGACGTAGTTTATTTGTTTGACTTGCTCTCATAGTGGCACAGAGGTAAAAAAAAAAAAAAAAATCCTCCCCCTGGAGCATGCAGCCAGACACGCAGATAGAGGCAAAGCACATTTGAGGTTTGTTTGGTATAATCATTTCTTGGAGCATGTTTATTCTCATGCGTTCAGGGGGCTGATTTGTTATTTCTGTTCTCCAGGTGAGCAACACACTCTACACTTTGGGGTGATTTGCTTTCTTTCTGAGCCTGGTGCTATTTCATGTTTGCATGTTGTGATCGTACCAGTTTCTGTAGATTCCAGTCTGTGTTCAGCCATAAAGAAATTGTTAATACATAGACTAATGTTTGTGTGTTTGGAGTCCACTCTGCTGCTTGATGCAGGATGAAAAGATATTTCCTGCACTTCAGGTTCTATGTAAGGACTGCTGGGCAGGGTGTCACAGTCCTGTTTTCCACATGTAAGACTCAGTAGACCATGCACCTTTGTGTCACTGTTACACCCTTACCAGCTGAGGTAGGGAACCCAATAGATGGCACCACCAATCTCCAGTGTCTAGAAGAAAGCCCCACCTGGCTGTGTTGACAATTTAATGATTAAAAACGCATCCTCTCCCTGGATCAACTACACCGTCTGGCATCATTGGCAGGGGTTTGATAAATTGCAGGCTGTGTTGCATGTACAGCAGGTTTAACGAGCATTGACCTTTAATGAGGATTGACATTTGATCACCTTTTTTTTAAGCTTGTTCTGACCACACTCAGGATTTCTAGCTTTTGTCCTTTTTCATGAACAAAACTATCAGACTCTAGATCTGCCATGTCACTGGTAACACTTGAAGTGGCTGGATCTTATTTCATTTTTATGGTGCTAAATTGTTTTATCTGGATTATGTCTTTTTAAAATAGTTTGTAGCTCTGTTTTTAAAAGGGCCTTATAAGTAACGTTATCATTTGCAAATGTGTTCAGCATTGATTGGTGAGTTCTGACTGCATACATGCTCTGTAACAAAAATGCTGCCTGATGTAACTCATAAATGACTTGTCTGGAGCTATAGCTCTGAAAATCCCTTTTATCTGCTTGCATTACTTCAGGAATGCCTGACTTATCTAGTTAGGTTTGGAGAGAAAATGCTATAACAGGGCCGAGCTAATGCGTGTTCTGGTGAGATGCACACTGTGTCTGCCCTAAAATGTGAACTACATGCATTTTTCATGATGCAGTTGATTACATTCCTCAGATGATTTTTCATATTTAATCTGTTCCAGAGACTATCGAGTTTTGCTTACTCACGAGTAGTCATTAATATTTGCGTATCCACATTACAGACACACATTTACATTGTTTGCATGCACAGCTGTGGATTTCAGGAGCTGTAGTAGTTCTAGTGTTCTGTTCTTTAAAATAATGTGTTTATTACATAGCATTTGGTGTTACTGACATCTCCTTTGGGACAGAATATTGACAGATTATTAAGCTTCTACTTGTAATCGCTGCGGAACGCAAAATACGGACACTACAATAATGTGGAACAAAGGTTGTCACTCGAAATGAGTAGTCTGTGTTTATTTGCCTGATTAATGCACAAACTCGGATTCATCCATATTTTAAGGGATTTTCTTCATGTGCAGAGCAGATCTAGTGATATTTTCCCGCTCACTAGCTCAGCAGGTAATCTTGACATGCAGATCATTTTTCATTCCCTCACCACTGTCATCATCCATCTTGCCTGAGGGAAAAGCAGCATTGGCTCAATCATAAACACCTGGTGACCTTTCTGATGAGAATCTGCTTCAGGGGAAATGTGTTGCAGTTGTGTAATTCAGCCGACTTATCACTGATGCATCCCAGCTATGGAAGTGTTGCTGTATCATCCCTGTTCTATAATGTTACAGAGAGCAAACTCCCTTAACAGAAGATGCGCTTTCACCTGCTACAATAGAGGAAGACAGCAGGAAAGCGTGTCTCCATCATCTGTTTGTCATATTGACATATAAACAATCCATGTGTAATGAACCAGAAGATGATAGTCCCGCTCTGAGATTTTGCAGAGTTGCAGCTTTGACTCCCCACAGTCTTTGAGATGTGTTTGATGTGCTGTGACGCCTAAAGATGCCACAGCAGTCCTGTAGGTTCCGAGTCAAGGGCACAGCTGTCCCCGTGCACGAACACACACAGAAGTTTTACAGCAGTCACATTGGTAAACTAACCAGTAAACTGACTAACTTAAGATGAGTTGGCTACAGCTGCCCTATGAATACCAGTGATTAAAATTGTCAGTCAAGGAACACGATTGGAACTACATGCTGTTAGTGTAATAGTGTAATATTTTTAAAATTAAATAGTAAAAACTGAAGAGTTTGGACCTGGCCATGCAAAAAGGGACAATGTAGGTAGGTAAGGTAATTCTTTTTTATTTTAAAATTAATTAATTTTAATTTAATTATTTTTTTGGTTTAGTAGTGTTAAAATAGATAAGTGTATTTTGTGTCAGTTCATGTTTTAATTGATTGGTTGGCAGTTTGGGTCGTAGGAGCAGTTGTAAGAATTTACTCCTGAATTTCTGATATTCTTCGATTTCTGTCTCTGGTCGTCTGTCTTTGTTCACCAAGGCTTCAAAGTTATACCTTACAGTGAGATTCATCACTGACAAAGTTTCATAATGTTTCTCCCACAACTGCCAACTTTCGCTTGAAGAGCCCAAGATTGCACAGTGAAAATGAGCCTTTTAAGCACACTAGATAGCTGGGACAAAGAAAGAGACAAAAAGAAATTAATTTAACTACTGACACCATGAAGATGAGGTACAGGCAAAGGTGAATAAAATACAGCTTTAAGTATTCACCACTTTCTGTCTTATTGCATAAAACTCTGAGCCTATCCTCTTTATTGGGCTGTTTATTACTTATTTTAGTGTTACCTTGATGACAGTGCACTCTTTGTGTAATGTCCTGCCTGCACACTGTAGAAAGGTCCTATGATGTAGAGTTATTGCGCCCTTCCATCACTGCATGTTTGGCAGTAGGCCCTTCCATTTCCTGTGAATTCATCACCATTAAGAGAGCAATCAGTGGTGGTGGAGATCAGCTCCGGCTATAGGAAGCATGCAGTGCAGATGGCTGGTCCAGATTCATCCCACTACCACTTTATCGAGCGCTATGATCTATTGAAGGAGAAAGCTGGAGCAGTCTTCAAATAAAAGCAATAACTCTGTGCCTGTGGAGAAGGAAATCAGGAGGCAGGCTTGTCCTAGCAAGCCAGACAGCCATCCTTCCCCAGCTCAGCAGTGTGTATGGACATAAGTTTCTCATTCCTCCTCCTCCTCCTGTCCACCGCCCCACCCTCCTTGTTGCTGCCTTCTCACTCAAGTTTATCATCAGCTGCTCCCCATAGATGGCTTATTGCCTTTTCCACCCTCATCTGTCAGACTGGCTGAAAAGGCCTCCCAGGAAGAGATTAGCAATCCAATAACTCGTGGAGCATCCACCTCAGCAGCAGGTGCTCCCCAGAGTGAATGCTGATGAGAACAGCCAGGACTCTATAATAACAGGCTAGACAGTGTTTGCTAACAGCGAGCAGCCTCTCAGAAGCCTGAACCTGTAGATGATCCTAACCTGTTGTTAACTCATAGCAGGTTTCATTCCGAGTAATTGTGCTCAACTAGTTTGCAGGGATTTTGGATTTTGACTGGGCTGTTGTGTTTTACTGAACATTATAAGTAGTCCCATTACTGAACCACACTGAAGTAGCAAAATATTTCTAACATGAAAAACTGTGTAGACTTGTTTTGCCAGGGTTAATTCTGTCATATGTGAAGATACATTATTTTGCCAATGTGATAGCTTGATAATTACAGATTGATTGCACTCATTATAAGTAGTGACAGTTGTTGTTAGATGCATGACAACACATATCTTAGTCCCAAGTCCTGTGATCGCTTACTTGTTGTGCTGCCAACTCAAAGAGGTTTTTTCTTCATTGTTAAAAAAACGAAACACAATCTGAACTCCCTAAATTGACTTTTAGATTGTCTGAGTATATTATAGGAATTCACTTCTCACTAGTAGTTTTGCCAATTTAGTTACAGTTGATTTGAGTTTGACTTCTGAGACAAAAACATGGGAGCATGACTTTGGCCCCTCCACTTTCAATATAATGCCTTATTGGTCCTTCTGTGTGGTAGTTGCGGAGATCAGATAAATTTTCCTAGGAATTTTTTTTCTTTTGGTGTACCTCAGGGGTCGATACTAGGACCATTTTATCTTCTCATGTTAACTCAGTAGTCTGCTACTATGCAGATGATACATAGCTGTATGTTGGTCTAAGTCACAGTGAAACTAGACTAGACCACGTATGATTGCTATTTGCAGCTCCTAACTTTCATCTCTGTACTCTGTAAGTCTGGGAACTTCAGTTGTGCAATTCCCAACTCTTCACCTTGGATGTGTTATATGAATGAGTGTGTTCTAAATAATTTCACAAACATTTGTGAAAGTCTATTATGATCTTCTATAATCTCTATCTTACTACTCCTTCATTTTATTAACTTATTTTATTGCTTTTACATTCTTTTGTGCTCCATATTTTGTTTTTTTTATGTTCATTGTGCCCTGTTTATCCTTTCCTACTCAGTGGATAACAGGCACCTGTGGTTTTATGAAGGTATGCAACACTTTACTGTGGTGTTTTTTTGCTCATTATTATAGCCCCTGGGTTCAGAATATGGTAGAAAACTTGCAAAGATATCTTCAGTCTAGTTTTTAAAAGTAGCTCAAGGAGGAAGCCAGCTGATATACTGAGGAATAAAATTTATACTGAACAATGCATCATGCATTACACTTAAAAAGTAAGGATCATGTTGACCTTCTGTTTTACACAATATGTTGCAAATAACAGTGTCTCTGCAGATTTTTACTCTTATTTACTGAGAGGTGTCTTTATCAGTGTAGAGTGTGTAAGGTAACAGAACAAGATAAAGACAATATGTAAGTGTAATAATGTGTCAAATGCATACAAGAAACCTAATCTGGAACATTATTTATTGACTAAGGATAAAAAAGCCAAGGACATTTTAATGAGCAGGTGTTATATAATAGAGCTACAGTATTGTCTATCAATAGCTCCATAACCCTGGTTTTTCTATTGCTTTTTTATATATCTCCTTCTGATATTAAACCTCCAACAAAAGACTGCACAAACACAAACTCAGCACTAAACAAACTGTGTATTTTCTTTTACAGAGAACACAAAAGGACTTAAACACCCTAAAGCTTCACTGCAAGTCATCTCCCTCGTCCATAAATCCCCTCTGGCTTTCTGCTGCAGGGTGTGTGGTGAATTTACACACTCTGCTAGCGTTATCTGTAGTTTGTATTTTCTTCAATTTTACGAGGGCTTGCGATTCGCGATAAAAGAGTCAGCTGGAGTCAGTTCCTTAAGGCCAACTGAACGCGATAGGCCAATGTAGTGTTGTTAAGATTCATGAATCACAGCAGAGACCAAGTCTTTTGTCTCCTCTCAGACGTCGATGATCTATTATCTGTAATGCACAAAAGGCTTTTTTTCATACAGTGATGGCAAGGGTCAACAAGGATTATTTTTAGGCTAGAAACATAAAAATGACACTTTTAAAAATAAGATTGGCAGTCACACACAATTGAAGTAGGTTTCTTTTAATTTTTTTTCACAGCTGTCAACCCAGTCATCTGGATTCACACAAAGTATCAAGCTATCATCTTGTGTTTTTCTAGGTGCTACAAAAATCATTCAATCTATTTTTGATAACTGTAATAGTTTTCTGACTAAATATCTGAGAGGGCGAGAAAGAGAGGCACAGAGGGGGAGATTAAAAAGAGAAGACGATAAAAGGATTGTCTTGTGCTGCTGGATTTGTGCCATCCTCAGTAACTGAGAGGCCGTCTGAACGGGAGACACAGGTGCAATAAAGGAGCTTCACTAATTGAGTGAAGTCGAGGAGGGACACACCAGGTGCACAGATACTAGCCAGGGTTAGCTGAGGTCCACAACAAACGAAGAGAATCCTCCCCTTCACTGTTCTTGTGTAATTGCGGTTAGCCTAATCTGTCCCCCGGCTTCCTGTCTGAAAGAAAATATGCAGAGCGCTGAGCAGTCATCTGGCATGAGTCACGGCAGAGATCGCTACGTCGGCTAGGCATTCACCAGCCTGCGAGCGAAGGAACAAATGAAAACTGAATTACTAGGCTGGGAGATTAATGGAGAAAAATGAAAAAGGATGGATCGGACTGTACAGAGGCGCCAGCGTTACAGGTGTCTGGAGAGCAGAGACTGATGCCAGGCTTCAGAATTTGGCACCCGGAGGTGCCTCGTGTTCCAGCAAATGATAGGCCTATGTCATAATAAAATAGGCTGCTGAAAGGTAGTGTGATATTAATTGCGACAGGCATCCCCTCCTCCGTCATCTACAACCAGTGAAAGCATGTCTTACTAATAAGGAGAATCCATCCAAGAAGAGTTTTATTTTTCTGTCATTATGGCATGAATAAATATCTGCTACAGCTAGAAAAAGAGAGCAATTGTGTGCTCTCTTTTTTCTGCTCATCCTGGCCTTTTATTTTTCATTTGAGCAAGAGAATAGACAGATTTTATCTTTCATGGGACTAATACCAAATTGAACCTTAATGTCACAGGGACGACATTTGGCACAGTTGTATTGACCATACGCAGGTGTTATTTTTCATATTAATCAATATAGATTGCAAAGGCTGAAGTTCAGCCACAATACTTCTCATTATCTATTGTCTCCATAAGCCCCAAAGCATATTTTTAAATGTCACTAATGCTGTAGATATTGCCTTTATTCAAGGATCGGATTTGAGGCTGATCAACATTTAGATGTTTATTACTACAAATTACTGAGCCATCTTTTATTAACATGCGTATTTGCATCCAAGTCAATGTCACAAACGTTTTATGAACCGTTCCAGCTTGTCATTCTTTATATCAAGACTCTTGATGAATGAATGCATACAGAAGCTATTCTGTAGTGAGGCATCCCCTCTGTGTGCTCTTTGGATTATAGATTGGGCCTTTAATAATCAATGACACTGTGTTTGTCGGAACAGATTAGTGGCATAATCTCCAGTGTATGCCTTTTCTAATACTCTTTACACTGTAACTCTCAGAAGCAATAAAAAGCTCCAGCTTAGAGCGGCAGCAGCTAGTGTTCGTCACCACAAGGTTTCCATCGAGCGGCATTCTTGAGTTCGCTCCTCAGTGTCACAGTCACTTGCTTTGAAGATTTCATTTGAGGTTAATTTTGATGTGACATTTTTGGAAGAACTTGACATTTTGATCAAAGTGACAAAAAAAAAAGATTATTTGACAGCTACGTTGCTGTGTTGCAGACTGATACAGGAAACATCAGGCTTAGCAAATGCAAACATCATTTTCAACGCCTACCCTCCGTCAAGTTTTGCGTGCCATGGGAGGGGTCACCATCTGTTGTAATCACGCCAGCGCAGTGTCCTCCCTATTTCCATTTCTGTGTGTATTGAGGTGTGAGATGCTGGCATGCAAACGCCATTCTTCTGCCTCTCCCTGGCTGATTTCCCAGCGCTGTCTGCTGATAGGAGTGAACGGACGACAGCCCCAGTGGAAGATGAGTCGCACTCTATGGGCAACAAGTGTAACGCAGTAATTATGAGAAACGGACGGCAATCAAACCCGGACAAAAAAGTCTTCACAGCGTACACCGTGCGACATTACTGTTTATATTTAGTGAATTGGAGGGAAATGGCTCTTTTATGTGAAAACCTCTAAGTGAGAGGGATTGGAGCTGGATAAGGAGGCTGAGGTTCACAGAGAAAATCTTCTGGGAAAGGGATGAAGCCAGTTAGAAAACAAAGTCTGACTCGGCTGTGCTCTCTTCAAAACAATTGCAACTAAGCTGAAGTCTTTGTTCTGCCATAAATCTACTAAAAGTGAAACAGCTTCACAAAATAAAGTGGATGGAAACGATCTCATTCACTTTCTGTTTTTACCAACACTCCATTTTTTGTTCACATTTTCCATATTTAGTAGCTGGTGTTTAGCTGTTACAACGTCCCTACAGTATGTTTGCTTGCTGGTATTGATTGTCATTAGTGCTCTTGTTGAATTGTAATAAAATTAAAAATATTAGGTGCACCGGTGCTCACTGTGGCCTTTTATTTGGTGATTCATTTGATTATTCTTTTACAGTGTCATGCTGTTAAGTGATTACTGATACATGTGTCACTGTAACTGGACAAGAAGGGTCTGTTAGCAAGTGTTACTTTGACTTGTGTCTCATGTTATTCTGGACATGAGAGGTTCTTGTCAACGCGAGCCTGAGAGCAGGGGTGTACTCTCATCGCCACTGGCACCCATATCGCTGTTACAGTCAGCATTTGGAGCCGCCTGCACAAAGTATGTCATGTGAGGCTAGTAACACATCAAATAAAACGTAAAATAATGAAGAAATAAAACACTTTGTGTTGGTATTAGTACAGACGTGAAGGTGGCTCCTGGTACCCATCCCTAGTGCATGTTTTGCCAGGATGGAATGACAGGTGTTGGGGATACTACACCTCCTGCAGCAGTACATTTAATATAATGTAGAGGAAAACTTAAAAACGTCTAAACATGTAATGACAGTTCAGACTCTGCAGTGTGTGAGCGTTCAATTAGTCTGTGAGGACAGAAAGTTTCATTTTGTTTTCAGGTTAACTGGCCACACAGGCAGAGACTCGAGGGAATAACAGTAGCTTGTTTGTTTTTCTCTGTTGTATAAGAGCAGTGGAGCTCAAATCCTGTTGTGTCACAGGCTTTTTGCATAACTCACACTTTGTACAATCCTTCTCTGCTGCAGTGGAAACACAAGCTTGGAAATTATTGATTGAAACTAATGTGAGGTTTTTTTTTTCTTTTTTTTCTGCCTATGTTGCACTGTGTGATTCCAGTAGCTCATCAGTCCACTGGAGAACTCACATCCCATACATGTCTGTGCAGAAAATAGGACAATCAGACTGCACAGGGGTGCGTAGAATTAAATCCATCTTTGGTAATTTAATGAAATTCAAGCGTCTCGTCCTCACAACTCTCATCCCAATTAGAAATGAAAAACTGTGCACACAAGGGTGGGAAATTATTAAAAGAACAGTTGGGCTTAAGTGGAAATTACAGGAAGCCCCCGTCCCTCGCGCCTCTTTGAAAAGTGAATGTCAATGGAACTTTGTTAGCAAAGGTTAACGCGGTCATTAGAATTCAGCCCACAGCACCTCTAATTTATTCTCAAAGTTCATTTCTGGATCTGTTCCATATTTAGGTTGAAGGCGGTAGTAAGATTTTTCATGGCAGAATGTCATTTAGGACAGCGGCGTGTCTAATACGAGACACTTACCTCAGTGTCTTTTGTCTTTGACTCACAGGTCAGAGATTAACACCCACTGCCACTCAAAACCTGAACCTGAAATCTGTATAATTGAGCTAAACGATGTTTCTGCCTCGGCAACGCTACTTAGTCTACATTGTCTTTTTTTTTCCCCCAAGTAAAACATGGAAACAGCAACACTTGTCAGCCTGATGCTCTTCTCAACTCAGAACAACGGAAAGGCATTTTGTGGCCCCTGCGACTCTCCCACTGATTAATGGCTAGAGGTGGAGGACCCATGTTGTGGCTTTGATGAGGCAATTTGTACAGTTCTGCAAGAAAACAATGGCAGTTCATTTTATTGCAATGCGTCTCCAGGGAGACATCAGCACGGTTGCTACTCCGTACAGTGAGGAGTTTAGCCCAATAATAAATCAAAAGATGGTGGCGTGCCAGGGAGGGGTGGTATTACAGCCCACTCTTTAATGGCCCGTGTGCTGTTTGTTGCTCCATTTGAATGCAGAGTTTGATGCCAGCATCTTATTGCATTCAGTTATGAATACAAAGCCAGGGACTGTTAATGCTTTTGTTTTTTTATACCTACCTCTGTGTGTGCAAGAAGCCAGCAGTTGATCATTTCACATTTTGTTCTAAACATCACATTTTCCACATGAACAAAGCAGCAGCTGCAAAGCCTGAGAGTTCCAGTTATAGACATACTGCTTGATGCTTATCAATAAAGGAAAGTTATCAATACACTACAATTATGTGGATTCCGACATTTGTTATGCTACATGAGCTCTTTGTGAGCCTGAGGACGAACTGTAATACATTCTTCTGATTGTTTCTGCTGATAGACCACAGCTAAGCATCACACTCTGTGTGACATCTAGTGTCGTACACTGTCTACATCTATTACTGATGCAGCCTGTCTACTGCTGTCTAACTGGATTCTTGGATGTCAAGGGAACCAGTTTGCATCTTGGGAAATAGTGGACACCTTTGTCTAGTGAAATAGCAGCTTGGTGTCTATGTAATAGGGTTTTAGAAATGTATAGCTTTTGCATTGTGTAAGTGCTATAGTATGAGTCCAAGCTCATGTCAAGTGGACGGAGACGGTGGAAAAGTTCTCTGTGGTTTGTTTGCTTTTTCAGTTGTTTCTGCTTGATAAATGTAATTTTCTGAATACTGCCTAAGTGATTAATGGTTTTACTGTGTCAACTCTGGTTGTGTAACGTTTATTTAGTCTTGTAATATCACTGAGATCAAGCTGTCTTCTGCAGGAATGATCTGAGTAGACCAGCAAGGAAAAACAGCCAGACAAAATGAGAGATCAAAGATATACAATAAGCAAAAGTGCAGATATGGCACATACAAAGAAAGTGTACTTAACCAGACTGGTGTAGTATTTATGGATGAGTTAAACAGTCCTGAGATTTGGTTGAGTGGTTTTAAATGTGACAAGTTAAAGCTTATGAAGCTTATGCAAGAAATAAAAATGATAACATGTCGTCTAGTTGCTAGTGACGACCAGCTTACTTTTAGATCAGTGATGAGTATCTTTATCTCTGTAATAAAACACAGTGACCAACTGCATTAAGTTGTTTAAGATAGAGAAAGGCTGTCTATGCAATCAAGCAAAGATATAATAATTGACATTGCACTAATTTTACTGTCCTCAAAACAGGAACGTGCTTTATTCCCACCTGAAAACATGTTATCTTTAGGTTCTGTGCCGCCTGCTCCATTTGCTATTTCAAATTCAGTATCAGTGTGTGGATTGCAGGGATACTGAATTACGGAGAGTGGAACACACTGTATCTTCACCATTTGGTACAACCTTGAGATTGTGCAAATGTGTCTAAGCCACATTAATGGTGTATTGGAATCTTAAAATCGCTGTGACAGTAACGTAAAAATGCATTATAGGTCAACCATCAGTCAGTATTACTGCTTTTGATAACATTTTGCTATGGTTAAGGTTAAGGTTTAAGGTCACCTGACTTGTTTCAAGAGACTTGAAAACTGTCAACCTATTTCCTAATGATATAGATTTATAGACCTACATGTATTACATTTCTCTACTCATTCATTCAGGTTTCCTTTAATTGTTCGCACTCAGTTTTACAGTTACTGTCGTGCCTGCCGTCATTATTTAGTTAGTTAAGGAGAACAGTAGGAGACTTGGCTCTCCTTACTAAACTAGACACATTTTTCTCAGCTGTCTTATCGCTCAGACAGGATAGGGAATTATCCACTATCCTGTCTGAATTTATTTAGAATTTATTTTAATGTGTGTGAATTTCAATTCCTTTTTTGTTTTAATACTGACGCTATTATGATCACTTGGCAGTATTAGTATCAGATAACCAACATCTGCAGTGTGATGAATATTATGCAAATACTGATCATTTCATTCAGGAATCATTGTCGCCTGTAGGTATTTTCATCAGATCAGTTTGATTAAAATTCACTAGAAATGACCAGAAGTAAAAAGAGGTAATTATCTTGTTGTTATCTTTGCAGTGCGTTTGTTTCGTGAAGTTTAGAAAGTGTTGTCAGATATTCTGTTGTGTCGCACTAAGATTGAAGTCAGCTGGACATATGATCCTGATCATCTGTAATCACCTCAGACTCAGTGGTTCATCTTTTTCAAAAAATGCAATATTCAAATAGAGAAAAGGTTCTGGCTTGATTAATATAGATAACAGTGTCTACGCTGAAGTTAGTTTGATCACTAACTTTATCCAGGTTATTTATGAGCAGGATTCCTTTCTTAAGTTAAATCTAACATTTTAATGTGTGTGTGGTTTTTTTAAATACATAAAATATACTAGCTCTGTTCATGATACTTGCAGCTTGCAGATACACTGCAGCCTATATAAAAAGCTTATGAAATTGAGAAATGATACGTGGATTTATTAAGCATATTGATAAACCTGATGATAGAGCTGGTTGTTTGATTTCATTTTTTTCCTTATATTTTCATCTGTAAATTCTTTGCTTACATTATGAAATGGGTGGAAACACTACATGATCTACATAATAAACATTATGTTCATGTTTTTTTCCCTCTTTTCTGAACCAGCCTCAGAAATGAGACACTCAATTGAACAGGCTGACTGGGGCTGAAGGCCCAATTATCCCGATGCAGTGCCTTGCTCCTCAGACTCGTTTAGTTATTATGCATTGTACAAATGCTCCTGAAAAAATTGGTGACTGCATAGTAGCATTAAATAAATTGTGTTTTATGTGAAATTCTGCACAAAAGAATGACAAAATGAGAATCTTGAAATGTGATTTCTCCCAATATTGAACTGAAACAGGAAGGGGAATAAAGACTGGGGAAACACAAGCGAGAGCAATAGTGAGGGATGAACACTGCCAGAGAAATAGAGACCCTGAAGAAAAATATTCTGTCTTGTACGCCACTCATCCTCCATGGTCGCTCCATGCATAAATGAATACAGATAGATGTGTGAAATCAGTACAGCTAAGAAGTAGCTTGGCACAAGATGTTGCTGCTAATCAGTCCCCTCAACCACCGCCCAGCCCTGCATACAAAACCACCACACACACACACACACACACACACGCATACAAACACACCACACCACTGTGTGTCTCGCCTAAACAATCAGTTTTGCTGATATTCCTTTTCACAATTGCTTTTCTCTTTCCATTCATCACCCATACAATCCGAGTGTGCTCTGCAGCTTATTACAGAATATAGATATGGGAGTTGTTTTGCATATTGACAACTTTGGTTTTATTATTTGCTACTAGCATATGTCATCATTAAATCTCTCATTTCTTGAATTAACTCATCCATCTTCCGCGATGCCACAGAGATTATAGTCAAGTTTAGTCTGCTGAGATCCAAACAGTGTTGTAAACCTTCTCCAGAAACTAAAAATAAAAGCACAACCTGTCATCTCATCAAAATGAAAAATCTGTGGTGGTTCCTGAGAGAATACATTAGGTAGGATAATAAAGGTGACAGAGAGCCACCCAGGGGGATTTTCAGAAGATAACGGTATATTTTCTGGTTCATAAATTATAATGCCGCGACAGACTGAAGCAGCTTTAGAGATGTATGTATGCATAAAAAAAGCCCATATAAATAAATAATACAAATACAGAAATAAAACATAAATAGACTTTATATGCCTGTGTACATACAAACACCAATTATCTCTAAATTAGCATAGCTAGTTGAAAAATTAAATAAAAAATGTACAAATTACAGCAGCGTGCATCTGTTCCAAGACACGTTATTAAAAACCTATTTCAGTTCATTTTAAAAGTGTAAAACAATAATCAACTTGTAAGTTGTCCACATTTTATGTCCATGAGCAGACTTGAAATTAAATTCATGAAGAAACATCATATTTTCACTTGTACCCAAGCCCGTCTTGTCACTTACTTTGTCTTGTCAGCGGCTGAGTTGAGCTTGACACACCGTTAAGTGTGATGACCCATGAAAAGTCCTGCTGTTCAGACAGCATGGAGGAAAAAAGTCCTTTCCTTGTCAATTCTGAATAGCACAGCACAGCTAGGACCATGCTTTAGTTTCAGCCCCGAGAGATAATTTGAGAGTGACTAAAAAACACGAGAAAACCATAGATAAACAAAAGTCATTTACAAAGCCACACTCAGGGAACAAAGCTACTTTTTGGATTTGAGGGCCACATTAAAGACAAACGAGGAAGAAAATCCCAGAGCACTCAGAATCCTGAGTGCTGTATAAAAGAGGTCTTTTAAATAGCATATTGACAATTAGAGTTCTGGATGATTGCAGATTTGAAGCTTTTCCTTTGCTGTTGTTCCACATTCTCAGACAAATGTTACGTTTCCTTCTTACTGTTAAACAGACATACATAGCAGCTTTTTTTGTTGCGATGGCAATGTCAGTATTTCTGTTTTGTCTATGACTTTGGTCCAAACTGAAATATCTCAAAAGACATCGGATGGATTGTTATGAAATAGTGTGCAGATATTTATCGCTCATTTGCTGCCAAATGCAGCAGAAATGAATGTTTTCTAGATCATAAGGGCTGTATATGGAAAAAATGCATGTTCAAGTCCAGAGCTGTGTGCATGCATGTCTGTCCTGTGGTACGATCAGGACTTTAGTGTGGTTCATCAATGCCTTTTTAATATCTGAGATGCCCCACCTACTTCTGTGCAACATACAGCATGCAGTACGTTCAGCACTAGTGAACTTAAATTGACGAAATAGTGCTGTTACCTCTGCATCGTTTTGGCCTGTTGTTGATTCTACATCCGTGAGATAAATCATGTTGAAGTAGAAGTGGTAAGCAGATTTAGATACAGCCAGGAAAGTCCCAATGGTAACTCTAAATGTATTCTGTTTACCCTTTAAATGTTCTAAAAAATAAGCAGCACTCTGACAGAATGCTTAAATACTAAACTCAGTGGCATATATGATGGAATACATGGGATTATGCTAATTAGGAAGTTTAAGCCCTGTAAAATCATGCATGAACAAGAGCTTGCCTCTTATCAAAGTGCAAAAAAAAGCAAATGCGTTGTAGCCGACAGACGGCTGTTGGTTCCTCTGTGCTTCTTTGAACTGCATAGATCTATAGGAAATAATCCTGTGTGTGACAAGCTGCTCGGGTTGATGCATGGCAGAGTGAATAATGAACAGAATGATGCTTCTCACACAATGTCTTGCTGAAAACTATTTTTGAAATCCTGTCCTATGAATAGGAAATACGTTCAAAGTATAGCTTTGAGTAACAGTTTATTACCTCCGTATCATTATAATAACTTACAGCTGGCAGCACATACTTACCGTGCAGTAAATATGTACATATCAACTAAAACCAGATGAGATGCAAGATGTAGATGATTGTTGAACATTTAATTCTGCAACCCTGAATCTGCTTCCACTCTTCTGGTTTCAGGAGTTCTACAAAACGCTGAACCTGCTGCAGGGATTCGCTCCCGCCTCCCCAGAGGTGTTGATGGGGTTGAGGATCAGGACTGTGCAGGTCAGTCACACCAAACTGGGAACACCATTTCATTACGGAGCTGGCTTAGTGTCCACAGGGTAGCTGTCATGTTGAAACAGGAAAGGGCTGAACACAATCTGCTCGTAGAAATAAGATTTAGTTGTCAATGTAGATTATGGCTAATATTTAAAATACATTTTAAATTTTAATATTACTCACTGAGGTCAGTGTTATGCGTGTCATGTTCTTAGAGATGACCTTAAACCAAGAAGCTTACACTTTCTGTAAACCATAGTGCATCTTTCTTCTTCGTGGCCTTTTTAAAAAATCCAGAGATTCACTCTAGTGATTTTTGGAGCACATAGAGAGGACTTTTGTTTTTATACCATATCTTTTCTCTATTATTATTATATCTCTATTTTTATCTCAAGAATTTTGACTCTTCGTTGAACAAAACAAAATATATAAAACAGCCACCTTGGTCTTTATGAAATTACAACAGCAATATAAATAAGTAGTTGCTTCTCTAATCACGTGTGATGTTTTTTAACGGGGAAGAACACAGTTACAGTGGTATATATGGTTTGTTGCTGATATGGTTTGGTGATGTGAGAGCCACACTGCTCTTCCCAGACACCGGGTCTAAGCTTGTGTATCTGTGTACTATCTAATCTGAAACACGCTCATCTCTCATAACGATAGATCTGATTTTGGTAACAAATAACATCAAGTTGAAAGCAAGTTGTTTGTTTCTTAAAAGCTGCCGTATGACGTTTCTGGTTGTTAGTATGTTGTAAAGGAGTGTAACATAATGTGCAGCATGCAACAGAATTGGAGAATTTTACTGATGTATCTATGCAATGTTAAATCATTCAAAATGATTGCATTGTAAAATGTCCGTCTCAATAAAGTCAACATGTCCTTGTCCTCGCAAAAATGACGCCACACGCGGTTCGTTGTAGAGGAGGTGGCACTATGAACTTTTTATACCCAAAAACTGAATGAAACATTAACTCACAGTCAGAAGCAGCTCAGCAGGAAAACATCATGACCTGACTTAAATCCAACAAACGCCCTCCAGCAAAGAACAGCTGAAAGAATCATCTGTAGAATCTCATTACTGA
>JAUBNQ010000012.1:9979418-9990812 GCA_032353495.1 Ctenopoma kingsleyae | reverse complement strand
CTTCCATTTAATAGACTGAATGTTTTTATACTGGCGTATACTAATTGAAGACACTCTTCTCCCTCCTTCTCTGTATAGATTTCTTAACTTCACTCTCCATCCTACTGTAACTGGACAAATTAGATGTAATGACACAACATTTCATGAGAAAATAAATGCTGCCACCTCATTGCAGGGCACCTTAATGCCACGTCACACTCCATAACATTTATGAAATATACATGGCAGACAGGGAAGATGAATGGATCTGCTTGTAAACTGCGGCTGAGCGTGTGTGATCCGGACAGCGGCTGTCTGGCAGAGATGCTGATACTGCCAGCACCGGACGTGGAATATTTACAGACGACCAGTGTGGAGACGTGATAGCAATCAGAACACAAGTCTAGGAAGAGAGGCTGATGAAGAAAAATGCATCTTTCTTGCCGATCAAACGTTATACATGTTTGTTTTTTTCCTGATGGATCATGAAATTAGTCCAAAGAGTAAAAGTAAGTTTATTTTTGAGCCATAAATTCTTGTTAAGAAAAGCCATTATCTGCTTAAGCATAATTAACACACTCAATTATTATTTCTCCATAACGCACAACGCCCCAGTAAAAATCCTCTAACACATCTTTGAACTTGGACAACAGCCCAAAGCAGTGTAAACATGTATTTAAATCTTTGTGATGAACAAATGCGCCGGAAGGTTTTTGGTGAAGATATTTATACAAAAATAACTCAACCTACTGATCATATTAGAATCTTCTGATGTAAATGGTTAGAGTCTCCAAATATCCGCCTCTTTAAAATGTAATTAAAAATTTAATATGGAAATGCTATAAAATATTCAGTAATAGTTCATGCGTTGTATCACTTCAGCTGTAGGCCCCTTCATCTAAGAAGCTTATTGTGCATGAAATGAGAGGAGGGTGTAAAACAAGCCTGGGTGAAGGGAAGTGAAAATGATCTGCCATACAGTGTAATGACCTGCCGTCCTACGCCTGTGCAATTTAACGCCGGCTCCACAGGAGACACTTCATGCTCGTGTAACGCACAGTGCTTTACATGTTGGATCATGTAAGCCTTTAATGACACAAGCGCTGATGAGGGTTCGAAAAGTAATTAATTTTTCTCAGAGGGAAAGTTTGCCGTTAAAGCGACACCCGTCATCGCTACGTGGTACAGATACGGACGTGATTGTTCCCTGTTCCCTGACCGCTTCCCTCCCACATATAGACGAGTTTATATAGTGTGTCCACACAGGGGTTTGCACTTAATTTGTCTGATTCGTCCACTACCCTGGATTGTGTGGGTGTGTGCAAAGTCTACCTTATTCACAGCACTCTTTCTGACTTTACAATACAGGCCTCTAGAGTGGAACATTATGGGCTGTTTGTCAGATTGATCTGGAAAATAAAAACAGTAAAATAAATCACAGTCATATGATAGTCTGATGAAGGTCCTATGAAGAAACTCATGTTAAGTCATTAAAACTCTTCTTTTGATGAGCAAGACCACATCTCGATGACCGAATGTATGTGACGCACAGTATCATGTTGCCTTCATTTGGGCCAAAAAGTGGAACCTGAACACATCGCAAAGGCTACAAGCAGCGACCAGCTGGTGCGTACATTCCACCAGCAGGTGGCGAGAGTTAGTATTGGTCATTGAAAAAGGGCAACTTTTACCCTACTCACGTTCACCATCATGGTTTATTTTTGAACAGCCAATCAGAGTGGTTTCTCTTATCTACAGGGGCCACCGCTGATTCAACATGCTCATTCGGTTGTAAATTTGCCAACAGTGGACTATAGGCAGTGCAAAGTGGGCAGACATTGTGTTGTTATGTCATGTTACCATTGTGGTCACGTCAGTGTGTGAATACAGTCAAATGGCTTCACTTGCACATTAAACGTTTGGTGTTCAATGTGCTGTGTCCACTATCGTATGTTGGTTTAATGGCCTGTGTGCAGAATCAGATGTGTGTTCATGTTTGTAAGAGACTTTAGCAGGAAAGCTAATGCGTTGCCGTTCAGAGTCTGCATCGTTAGCAGGCTTGTATCTGGCTGTGAACGCCTGCCTGTAATTAAATGCTGATGTCTCTGCTTTATGCGAAGATTCGACCGGCTGAAGGACACCACAGGACGAGTGATTTACTTAGCAGATATGTTTGCTGCTGCAGACAAAATAAAGCAATTTAATTTCAGCTGGACTGTACAGCTCCTGGAAGTTAGTTTGAGATAAGAATTTTGTAAAGCTTTAAATATTCATGACTAAATGAGCAATTAGTTTAAGTGTAGAAAAAACCTTCAGCATTAGTTTGTGTGTAACACGAGAGATGGACATTTGTGCCACCAGTATTTGTAATAACCAGTCAGCAAAACTAAAAGAAGAATGTACTGGATGTTAGACAAGGTGCCCCTGACAACATTAATTAATAATTATATTGTAAGTAAAACCAAACCAAAGTACGTCACTTGAAAGTTGAAGAATTTCTGTAGAATTTTCTGAGCCCTGCAGTTAGACTCTGAAAACTTGTTGCCATGAAACAACAAGGCCGTTCCTGCTCGGAAACCCTCCAATGTGACTGAATTAAAACAATTCTGCAGAGAAGTGTGGATCATAATTCCTCCACAGCGATGTGAAAGACTCATTGCCGGTTATCGCTTGGTTGCAGTTGTTGCCGCCAAGTGTGGCACGGCCGGTTATTAGGTTTAGGGGGCAATTACTTTCTCACACAGAGCCAGGCAGGTTTGGACAGTGAAGCACATTGTCACGTACACTGTACACTGTGAGCGGCTGGGCGCATAACAACCAGTTGAACAACACCCACGCTCACACACCTACACACTGCCTCTTGCGTCTGCTATAGGCGGTTAAAATACCCTTGCACTTTTGAGTTGTGTTTACATGTATGCACATAAAGAACACACACACATCTGCCCACGTGCTGAAATTACAGGCACGAGCGCGTGACCAGAGGTTTGTCTGAGTAACACGGTGAATCAGAAAATGAGTTCAGGAGTGCGTGTGGCACCGGCACTACATCTCAGTGGGAGGCTTTCTCTCTTTATATGCAGGTAAACAGACAGCAGCGACACCCACACGGGGAATAAAGAGAGGCAACAGGAGATCGTAAAAACTCAGGGGGGACTGTTAGGTTTACAAAGGGAATTTATCGGCTGAGGTCAGAGACTCTTGTATTTCTTTTCTCTGTGCTCCAAATCTCCTGTGACATCAGCAGAAAGAAAGTCACTTCTTGATGTTTCTCTTCCTCCAGTGTGAGATTTTCTTCCTCCTGAACGCACACTTCTCTCTCTTTCTGCCATTTTTGTCATCATGTCTTTCCCTGTCCTTAGTGATTCACTTCTTAATTCCCGTTGTGCAAATGATACATCTCACAGGAATCAGTAACGTCAGCCTCAGGGGGGTTGTAATTGCAGCTCGGTGTGTGTGTGTGTGTGTGTGTGTGTGTGTGTGTGTGTGTGTGCTCAGGACCTTTACACTCCATACATCCCTGATGGCTGAAAGCAGGAGAAAGTGGATAATAATTACAGAGGCTCTAATTTACTGTCATTTTGCAGCACAACAGTAGAACCGTAATATCAGTGTGTTGCATGTTTGCTTTAAAGCTCATTTAAGTGGCGGCTTTGAAACATCGGAATCATGGGAATACAAACACCTGCCTCAAAATGAACACATACTGTATTCAACATATGCAAAATGTCACATATCCCCCCTCTTCTCTCTCTCTCGCTCTCTCCTTTGAATTCCTTTGAACACTTTGATGGCAGTAGCGTGTGTGTGTGTGTGTGTGTGTGTGTGCGCGCGTGTCAGAGGTTCTGTCACCCCAACATGGCGAGCCGTGCCTCTCAGCCCCTCACATATTCTCTTTGATGCCACCAATATGTCGGCGTTGGTCCAAAACCCCTACGCAGCCCTGTGTTCAAAGAGCAGTCAAACATCCTGTGCAGCACCTCAGCAGCTAATTAGCCAAACACTCTCTAGGATCCACACATCTGATCTGTGGCGCGGTGTTGAGGTTTGGGGGGGGAAACTCTAGCTTGTGGTCAGGTTTATAATCATTTAGTTATTTTATTTACTTCTTTTTAGCTGAATTACTATTATTATCTAGTTGTTCTAAAAGTACAATTTGATAGTCATAATAATTAAGACAATTGGTGTCGTTTATCAAGTTCTTATTTTAACTCCAGCATCAATGTTCAGTACTTACAAATCCTGACCACGTAACACAATTGTAGCTGTTTTCAGGAGAATGGAGTCACTTTCTTTTGAAACACAAAAATCTCGACTATCAAAGAAGGCTGTGTTTTTTTTGTTTGCTGTCTTTCTGTGTTTATGGGCTGATGAGCTGGACATGGATCTTCCTGCTTCCTGCATTTGTGACAGGACATTTGGAGACAGCATTGTTTGCACATGGCAACAGCTTTCAGCCCTGTGAAACAAAGGCCTGCTCCCAGGACGGAGACCTACTTGGTCGAAACAGGAAGGTTTCAAGCTGTGGAGGGTGATAGGCTGCTAGGCCTGTGCTGTGCGGAGGAAACACTGCTGCCATCAGACTTCTCAATGTCCATTGCTCCCAGAAAACTAAAGCCACCCAGATTATTCGCAGACAGCAAAATTGCTGTTTTCAGAAGCAATGGATGACATGGAAGGAATACGGTTCTTGTTTTCCAGTATGCGGCTGTTTATCAGCAAGGAGACAAGTTTTGTTTCAGAAGAGCCTGAAGGCAGCAAGACGAAAGACTGCTGAAGTTTGGGAAATACTTTAGAGTTTAGATGATGAGACTACTGTGACTGTGGTTTAACACTTCTCTCTGACCAATCACTAGTCTGCAGTGTTGTCACGTCCTCTTTTGGCATCATGTCAGCCCACTTGGAACAAAAACCACATTTAATTTGGGATATTTGTTATTTTACATTTGGGCCACTTTAGGCTTACATTCACTTTTTTTATTGTCATCTTCTATATGTTTCTGCAGCACCTGAAATCCTACATGTGAGATCAATTAAGTGTTATAAAAACCTCTATAATGAAATGTTGATATGAACAAAGGTCAGCAGCCCCTTCATTAGTGGGATCCCATACCTTTTTCATATGTTCTGTCTCAGCCTTTACTTTGGATGACAGCTCATCCTCCTGGGCATGGATGATACAAGTCTCGTACAAATCGATGGAGAGTTGTTCTGTCTTCCTTCATTCTTGTCTCCTTTCTGCTGCTCTTTGCTGGAGGGGCCTTGTTGCTCTGCCTTGAGATTTAAGATACACCAAAGGTGTTTTATTAGATTAAAGTCAGGGACATATTTGACCAGGTGGTAGTTTTCACTTTTTTCACCTTTTAAAATGCTGTTGTAGTTTTTGGTGTGTTTGTTATCATCGTCATGCTGAAAAAAAAGTCATCTTTTGATTTAATATTTGGATTTTCAGTCTTTCTCATTCATAGCACTAAACATGATGGACGTGATCTGATGAGTTGATCTGTGTTGCTTCATCTGACTGAAGAACGTGCTGCCTTGTATTCATGTATTCATGTTCCCTCTTCTTCTATCTAGGGGTTGACTTCATGACGTGTCCTTCACTCTGTCTGATCAGTGAGTGCCACTTACCGTCTGTTTTATTTATATTTAGATTGGAAATGAACTTTGTTCATATTTGGTCTTACGACTCTTGTCTCTTATGGCTTGTTTGTCCTGCTGCTTTGGTTTCATGGAGCTGTCCTGATCAGGATAATTTAGTAGTGGCCCTTTTCGCTACTGTTTTTGATGACTAGTATCCTTTTCATGATATTAGTTTGGTCATTTCTGCTGTAGCTCAGTACTGTTACATTTCTGTCTTACACAGCATCTCGTGTCATATCTGACTCTGGACTCTGTGCTGTTGGTGTGCGGATGGACAATATGAGAGCAACCTGCTCTGGAGCTGACCTGCAGTCAACCTGAAACAATTTCACTGGTATTGGATTTAGTGGAGGGGTCTAACTGCAGTTTCTCAGGCCCTTTCAGTGCTGTAATAAATTTCTTTGGGAAACAATGTGTTGTAACCACCAAGTAACAACCAGCGTGAAAACCTACTCTTATTGAAACGGAAAAGGTAATATAGCTTTATAGTTTATTAACTCATACAAATGTCAGTGCACAGCACAGTAGCCTGGCATGTTTGAGATGAACCCCGTCTCCCACTGCCCGCGGGAGAATTCTTTCTTCCATACACAAAACCTTCCTGAAGCAACACAGTTCACAGGACACTGTCTGCTGGGTGTTTGCTGCTAAAACACTCGACTAGCTTTACTGCTGCAAAAAGATCAGAAATAATTGGCCATTAGTGTATCTGTGGCAAAAGAGCATAATGAAACACTGTTGTCTGTCTGCACATCGGTGTACATTTGTCATATCTGTGTATGTTTGAGAAAGTAGCATTAGAGAGTGACGTGCAGAGTCATTTCGACACAGCAGGTTACTGACGGGGCATTAGCGTCTCCGGCTGCAGAGCCTGCCAAGTTGTGCTCATTATGGCGTCTCCGTTCAGATCCAGACCTGATTTGTTCCTTGTTATTGTTGAGTGCAGCAAATGAAGAATCATCTGAACAAATTCCATTAAGGGAAAAGACAAAGTTACAAAGACCTGCAGGGAAAGTGTAAGCAGTAAATATTGATTAAAGTACAGCATCGAGCTCAACTCAGCAGCACTGCTGATATTTGGGATTGTGACCAGCAGTTTGCCTTTGTGTGCTTTTATTTAAATGTGACTCATGTGTTGAACTGTGCACAGTGAAGCGTGTGCAGTGTTATGATGTCAGATTGATAATTAAAATAAATCATTCCCAACATTTTTATTTAAAATGTGTTTGAAGGTTTTTCTGTATATATGTGAGTTCAAATAGAAAACTGAGACTAGATCAAGTTTTAGTTCTTACAGCCTGCCGACATCAAGTCTAAGTCGATATGTATGTACATAGTCCAGACCTGAACAACTTACATAACCAGCAACCACATAAAAAGTTTGTTAGTTACTGCCATGCTCCTTGGTCATGGATTAGAGTCTAAATACCACCGTACAGTAAGCAGTAAACTAGTTAACATCAGTGCCCCCTAGACTGTTAATGCTGCCTCATACCACACACGGGGGGGTTTAGCAAATGGTGACTTATTAAAATGTTCAAGATTTTGTGAGCATTGTAGTTCAGTAGTATAAATGTAGAGAGTAAAATAAAAAGCTACGAGACCGTGGGAGAAAAGAACGACGTTATTCCTGGAGGAAAATGAGACGTACTGACTTGATACCGTGGCTGAGGTAGCTCAACTGTTTGATTTCCCACCACGTCCCAGTCGCTGTAGCAACAATAAAGCAGAGCTGACAGCTCTCACTAACTGGGAAGTCGAACCAAAAGAGAGCTCTGACCTCAGGCTATGTCTCACGTGGATCAGCTGTGATTTCCTGCAGAGCGTCTGACTTCAGAGAAATATATACCCCCCTCCCCTCAAGCTGCTGTCACACAGGAGCATGTATAGAAATATAGGTCTGTTCTAATAAATCCTAGAACTAGTAAGATTGAAAGGTTGTGTTAAAGTAGTCAGGTTGTGCAATCCTGAGAGTTTCTGCACGAATATCAACCTCAGCAGAAACACTCAAACCGTTTCACTCTGAAGGCCAGAGCAGCGTTTTCATAAAGACACATTATAACATGAATTTGCACTGTTTTAAGACGAGTAAAATATTTCTACCTGAAATGTATTGAAGTATAAAGTTACATTAAATAAAGTACATCAAAATTCTGCTTCAGTACAAAACGGGAATATTGTAAAAGATGCTAATTGTGGCAGAATTTGAAGTGCCTCCCCTCTCGTCGGCTGGTGTAGCACTTTGCTGATATTACCAAAAATATCAAATTGGAAATATTCAAAGACAGGACAACTTTTGAGAGATAAGCCTCATCTCTGCCTCGTCCTCTCTCGCTATCAGCCATATACTTCTATCATGTAATTAAATCTAATTGCACATTCAGAGCAGTACAACGTGATGGGTTTTTCTAATTGGTCCCACATTAGAAACCATAATTACCTCAGTGGCCGCAGGATAATGTGTTTCGCATCATCATTGTTAGTCATTTTTAGCAGCAAAAGTTTTCAAAATCAACACTTACTGTGCTCTGTCCATGCATGTGCGTGTTCAGGCATGGGTTGTGTGTGTCTGCAAAGATATTTTGCCGCTAATTAATTCAGATTTGAAAGGGTTCGTGTAAATCAGAGCAACACAATGTAAATGCACTTCCTCCCTGGATGAATGGCATTAATTTCATTAGCATTATATTATGGAAAAGTGCTTGAGCTAAATGAGGAGAGAGTAAACATGCTAAGTTGCTACAAAAGGAGGGAGAAATGTGTCTAGTGTGAAAAGGGTTCTATTTTCACAGTAGGTGATATGAATTAATGAATCACGACACATCACTGGACACTTTATCTTGAGTGCACGCTGCTGCTTCACACATAAATAACATCCGAGTGATGACGACAATTGTTGCAACAAGCAACAAAGCACAGGTATCGTGCACTTTGTCAGTGCATTAAGACTCTTCCAGCTGGAGTTTGTGATAAGGTGAACAGTGAAGCACACTTCCACATTATCTACAGTAGCACAGTGATAAGGTGTATGTAAATTATTTTTACAATTCAGCACACAGACACGCAGATACAGATACCTACGTCTTTTCATATGGAATGTGAAACATTGTCACGTATACACAAGCGTAGGATACAAACACACACACAACACTAACAAAGGAAAATGAACTACAGAGGTTCAGCGTCTACAGAACGTCCACAGAAATCAAAAGGGCAATCCGCAAAAACATGTGAGCAGGTTGCAAGAGTAAATATCAGGAGTAGTCACCAGGACCGGACCAGAAAGACAGAGCATGCAGGTGGAGGGAGAGGGCAGTACCTGAGGGGGAGAGCAGAGGACAAATGCTAAACTTAATAAAAGCATGATGTGACAAATGTTTTCTCATGTTTTACAGGAAATCTCTAGTTTGTCCAAACTTGTCACAGTTGCCATTTGGTTCCTGATTGTTCCTGTCGCTGCTAAAGAGTAAACGCACTACTGTGCAGTACAACTGTTTCAATTTGTTAATGCTGAAGTGAAGTGTGTAGGGAGAGTTGAAAATAAACACCACCTCCGGGCCCATATTTATCAAGCATCTCAGAGGAGTCACACTCAAGTTAAACTAGGACTAAAATGCGTCGGACTGAGACTTATTTCATACATTACACAGTATATCGTATTGTTTTCTATATGTCCTTTTCCTGCTCGTCCAGTAATCAGCGCGTTTGTTTCACTCTGAGAGTCTTTGGTCTGATTTTATACTCTGACACATTTGATAAATACAGACTTTGAACATCTTTCAGAAGAAGACCTCCTTTTGCTTTCAATTAAAACCTGCCCACAGCTGCATCCTAATCAATTTTCACACCAGGCTGGATAAATTCTGAATGCTTAGCAGCTTAGGCACCCTGCCTGCCTTTTGCTTGAGGAAAATACAGTATCTGGAAATCAATAACACTTCAAGTTCAAGGTTCAGCTCTGTGATTATTTCCACAGTGTTAAACACTGAAGGCCAAACATCAGAAACTCCAAATCTGTCACACTGAATTTCTTTTACTGTGGTTCCTACCAAATAATCAACTAGCACATCGTATCTTTTGACATGATTAGTAAGTGTAGTTACACACTCTCGACGATTTGACCTTAAATGAGCTTCTGCTGAACATAACTCACATTTGAACTGATTGATGCAGGAGCTGAGCGCTTAGAGAATGATGTGGTTTGCCAATGTCATGCGAAATGACGCAGGGACATGTCTGAGTGAGTTGAAAAAGTTTTAATTAGAGCCAATCGTTTATAGTCACAGTCTTCATATTCTGATGGAAAAGAGAAGGAAAAGAAAGGAAAGAGACTGAAATGAACTTTTGAGACCAGTTTGAGGCTGTTGTGTCTGTTTTTAGCTTCCTCGCAGCTCGTCTGTTGCGTAGTAGTTTGTTAATATGAATATGAATATGAATTCTATATGTTTATGTGGGGGGAACACTGCGCCAGTGAAATAGTGTAACAGTCAAGATGTCCTTTGCAAAAGACAGTTTATATCTTGCTGGTTAATATTAAATATCCTGCTTAACAAAAAATCCTTAACACTGTCCAACTTACTGTTGGCATGTTTAGAAGACCTGCTTTTCTGGGTGTTCACTGTGTTTGCGGCTCCATTGACCCAATTTCCACACGGGGATCATTAAAGTTTCATCTTATCTTACATCTGAGAGCCAAGAAGGAGGGAAAGGGAAAGCAAGACAACAGAAGTTAGTCTTAATCACAGTCTGCACGTGGTCCTGTTGTCCCTGCGTGCACCATGGCCAACTTAGTTTAAACTGCAGCTAATTTGCTGAAGAGCTCTTCAAAAACTTTTCAATTTAGTTCTTAGGCTTTCTGTTCATCATCCATGAGCCTCTCAAACCTGCAGAAAATTAAAGGAAAAACAACCCACAAAATACTCATTAACATTTAATTAACAATGTTCCATTTTCCCTAACTTGAGTTAATACTTCACATTAATGGAGCATTTTTACTTTCCCAACACATACACACACATGTCATTGCCCTCGGTTACTGTTGATGTTTATTTCATGCCATTAGTTTAAAACGCCTACTTCCTGCATATAATACAGTATATGCAAATGTTTTATCATTGTGCTACCTACAAGAGCTAATCATTAGTGAAGAGGGTGAGCGAGAAAACGCCATGTCGAGTGTTGTTAAACCAACTGTTGTTGGAACAGTGTTGACAAGTTTTTATGAAAAAGTTAAAGGCTGCATTTAAAATGAAAATGCTCATTTAGACTGTGCTGCATGTACAGTAACACCTGCCCGCAATGTAGCAAACTAAATACAGCATGACAGTTCACTTTTTCTAATACCAGCTGTGAAGGGAGTTTAATCCACGAGTGACATTTGTCAAAAGGTCTAATTACACTTTGTTGAAACTGAGGTTATAATTGTATTTTATTTATATTCTTGGATTTAATCCAAAAATTAGGGGGATCCTTTAATTTTTTTTAAGTCTAATAGTCACAGAGTTGGATGTTGCATTTCAGTGCGGTCAAGGACCTGATCTGTGCTCAGCCCCCTGCAGCGTGAAGTTTGTGCACCACATAACCTTGAAGATGAACCTGTTGATGACTTGTTGAGTTCTCTCTTTGGTTTCGGTTACCTGAGATGACTTCACGTTTGCTTGTGCTGGTGTCACAATTTAATCGGAATTAGGTCCATACAGGATTCCTACATTTTCTTACCTCTATTAATTAGAAAGTGTAGGTCTAAGTGCAATAAATCGCTACAAGATTGTG
>JAUBNQ010000012.1:9953137-9976903 GCA_032353495.1 Ctenopoma kingsleyae | reverse complement strand
GTTTCATGCAATTATCTACTAACTGCAAGCACTAGTTTCATTTTCATTCCCACCACAGCTGTCACTAGCTAGAATATATTTCAGATGAAATGACAATGAACACTGTAGCAATTAGCCTAAGTGAACTGATGGAAAGATGATCTGTATGGCTACTTTAATGTGTGATCTAATGAAAGCTACAACACGGGCCTGGTTATTGAAAGGCTAACAAAGCCTTACAGTATTAAGTGTTAAGACACAGTTGTCTTTATGGTTGAAGTGCAGTTAAAACCGTATTAAAAAACACAATTTAATAGTAGAAGTCAGGTCTTTATTCGTATTATGCATTGTACCAGCTGCGTAGCCTCCACTATGTATGTTTTCTCATTTTTTTGGAGCATTTTCTTTCTGTTTGGTATCAGTGAAGCCCGAAAAGAAGGAAAATAAATCTGTTTTTATTAGGTGTATGCTTTTTTCATTTGGATACAAATCCAAGCTGGCTGAGACCGAACCCACCGAGGTCGACATTCACGCTGCCTCATTGTGGCTGCTGTTATGCAATCGAGACATTTTGACATCCTGGCGGCTCTTTCTTTCAAGGACAGAAATGAAGAAGTGACGATGAATTTGCAGCAGGAAAAGAGGGGGTCAGTGAATAACTATGTTTATGTTGTCAGCAGGTGGAGAGTTTGTTAGAGAGAGAGGGAAGGGTTGCAGCCATTTCTGCCTCTGCCCACAAGCCTTCCCTGCTGCATGCCTCCAAGCAGCTGTACTTAAGAGTGAGTGAGTGAAAAGGTGACAACATGTTCATTTACAACTTAATTGACACTTTTTCCCAAGCAGGCACTAAACTAGTCTTTTTCACTGTCGAGTGGGTGGAGAGTTTGTTGTCAGGGTAACTGTTTCAGTTGGGCATAAACACTTGTTGTGATGTGTAGGAAAAGATGGAAAAAGAAGCTTCCTTTAAATGTGTGTGTGTGTGTGTGTGTGTGAACTCGTCAGTGTAGTGAAGGAAGGAAAATAAGTCTTTGTCCTTTCTCTTTGTGGACTTGACTGTGACTCCTGTCTTCTTCAGCTTCACTTGGTTTTATCAGAACAAGATATAGGTGCTGCAGAGAAAGGTACACGGACCTGGCAATGACTCAGACTCAGGACCTGAAGATGCTGGGAAATAGAATGAGGGTTGAAGAAATGGCCCTGGACTCAAGCTGTGAAGTGTTTCTTGGTGTGATTGGATGTTTTCACCACAATAGTTGTTGCTCCCCTAAGGAACACAGAAAATGATTTGTCTTTGTATGTTTTAGTTCTCGCAGCACCAACATTTTCTTATAAATGCCATCTTCAGTGACTAGACACTCAAGACAATTTTAATCACACATCAGTTCTTAAGTTACATAAAAGAATGATCTTGTTACCTGATTCACACACATTTTAAAGGATAAGGCGCAGTTTTGCTTCTTGTTGAAGAGAATTGCCAAAATTTAGCTCAGAACTAGTCTCCAAAGCAGCCTCCACCCTTTTTTTTCTTCCTGGTTCCTGTTCCTGCAGGCCTAACACAATATATTTTAGTATAACTAAATTTTCATCAAGAAATTATGAAAAGGGAAGTCATCTTTTGCACACTTGAACAAGAAACTCAAAATGTGCTCTAGAAAATGATAGAAAAGGTGTGAATTACGATGTGTTCGCATGGTGAGAACATTTACTGTCGAGGTGGCATCAGTTTGCTGGGTAACCTTCAATTTTTGACATGCAGTATCTCAGAACTGTAGAAAGTCTGGCAAACTTACTCCCACATATAATTTGTGTTTGACCGGAGTCCAGGTCATTATGGCTGCCGCTCCTGCTGCTGCAAGGACAATCTCCAGGTAACAGAAGTGTTGAGGTCTCTCAAAGAGGCTCTGAATTCCTGCAGCGAACCAGCCGGTGTGTCTGACTCACAGCAGATAAAGAAACTGAGAATTGAGTTGTGAATTATTTCATTTTGCTCAAATCACTGCATGTTGTTTTGCAGCACAGGCTCCATTCTCCTATCGACATAAATGATTAGACATTAGACTGTGCTGTAGAACCAACAGAAAGAGCTGGTCTAATCAGTGATGCTGTGAAAAGTAGCTTTGATTTCATCTGTCACATGAAGAACTGGACGTATTTGAAAATAACTAAACCTATAAGTGCAATCTGTATTTTTCTGCATCATATCTTCCTCCTATGTTTCCCTGCTGCTGCAGTAGAGACTTAATTCAGAAAGAAATAGCAGAAAATAGCATAATAGTGTATTGCAGCTCCGTTCCTACACACTCAGACTGATGTACTTTTCCCTTAGGTCTACACATACACACACACACACACGGAACAGATCGATCTGTCCCAGAGAAAAGTCAGACAGTCCAGCAGCTAATCGCACAGATGGATCTCCCGTCTGACAGCCGTCACAAGCAGTGAGGCTGCTACTGGATCACTTCCTGTCATCACCGACACACCCACAAGTACAGTAAAACACACACACACATTTCTGTTTGAGACTGTATAAAAAACATTGTATTTTTTCTTTTTGCTGGAGGGATGGTCATGTAAACACAGGGGAGGTTTAAAAAAAATTCGTAATAAAGATATATTTAATACAGTATATTACAGTATATTTAATTTAACTGTGGCTTAACTTTTTCCATCAAAATCTATTCAAATCAGATGCTGAATGACTCTCCACAGACTATAAAACACAAGGTCCAGCTAAATATGAATAACACTGACCAGTAGAGATGTCACGATACCAAAGATCTGCTGCCAATACCACTGAAATCTTATGGTTTTTGATAAATAAACTAATGAAATGAATATACATATATCCAGAGTACATGAAGATTCAGTCCAAACTTAGACTTAGACTTCATTTATACAAATTACATTACTGTTATTTAAAATAAACATAATTAGTTTTTGGAAGACCTACTGTAACCATGGCTTTATCTGAAGTTAACTTTGTTTAACAGTTGTTTTACTCCCACTTTCCTATGCAGACTCTATAATCCAGGGTGCTATCCATGCTGCCAGAACTTCCAGTTGCTACCTGACCAGTCGGTTAACTGAGTTAAGCCTCTATGCTGAGCATGCCAATAATTTGCATACAGTCCCTTATCACGCCTTTAAAGACTAACTGACCAGACTGACAGTCCCAAAGCTTAACTTTAAACCTCTTCACTGCAGATCGCTTTAATCCTAATTGGAGAAACACTTTAAAGGGGTGTTAAGTCATCTAACGGGTGTTTTATTTACGAGGGTTGAAACCTGAAGCCTCAGCACTTGGCAAAATAATCGTTGAGTCACTGGTATGGATCAACAGCCCTATTAAACCCACTGCAGATAAATTATGGTCATATTGTGCTATGGGAGAGTAAAAAATATACTTATGAGCTTTAGGCTGGTCCCATCATCTTTTTTTCTTCCTTTTTTCTCATTCTTGCTCTTCTCGATGGCCTCTTCACTCTCCTCCCTCCCTTCCTCTCTCATTTCTTTCCCTCCCACTTTGGAACAACAGCTCCTCTGTCAAGGCCCAGCCTGGAGTTGAAAAGCTCTCATTAAAGTGGCATTCGGAGAGCCACACACTCAGCTGGAGATACAGTGAGCCAGTATCCACGCCAGTTAACCTTGACCAGTTCTCCACAGAAGATCTTAAATATTCATCAGGCCATAAAGAATCTGCAGCAAACATGAGGACATAATAGAATTTGAACTTTAGAGCCACTTCACTTTTTTTCTTGCCCTTTCCGTGATGCTGTCACCACGGCGATGCTGTCACCGGGTGCATCATGTCTGCATAATCATACATAATGTAAAACATGCATGTACACCTTGCCAGTATCTTGCCTACACTCTAGTTTCCCTCTCCTCTCTCCTTAGCTTGGTTCTTACACACTCACGCACTTCACAAATGTACACAAACACACACACATTACAGATTATACACAATCCCTCTGACCTCCCAGTGTTTCCCCACAGCTGGTCAGACACAAACAAAAGCACAGTTTAAGGTTAAAATCACTTCTTTGACTACTCCTCCAGCCAACACTGATGTGTTTGCCAGGGGTTAAAAGGTCATATTTTGCAGACTGCTCTGTGTGTGTGGGGGGGGGGGGTCTGTGGGTCTGTGCATACTTACAGGGAATGCGTGTATATTTTTGTTAAGGCAAACTGTGCCTGACAGGCTGACAGAACAATGAAAACCACAGTGTGTATTTCTACAACCATACTCCGCTAAAAGTATCCACACTTGCCCTGCACTCTGTTGCTCACTCTTTTTTCCACACACACACACACACACAGATATATATATATATTGCACATAAACAGAAAAATTGACTCAAAGACATGCTTTCTCCCATGTCTCACCTCTGTGAATCTGAAGCTCAGTGGGTCTGACAGGTGGAATCATTTATTTACTAGGGGCTCATTGGGCAGCATGGCCTCTGACCGGACCTCATGCTGGCTGGAGATAGCAGCCGTACCTCCGAGGGCCCGAGGCAGCTGTGGGTTATCACGCCATCCACATACACATGAGAGCCGCTGAAGTGCCTGCTGTGATTTCTGCAGGTGAACTCTGCAGTGAACTTTGTGCATGTGTGCATTGTGAGAGTGGGGCGTGTGTCCATTAATATTTATCTTCCTCCCTTGACAGCCTCTGGCCACCATTTGTCTGCATGTATAATTTATATCTTTCATCTTTATATAGATAATATTAATCTCATCTCACATTTATGCAAATGCACTTTTTAAATATTTGTACCTAGTATTGTGTACCAGCTAGATTTACATGAATTGAAACTGGTTTCCGAGGAAAGCACTTGTCATGGATTTCAAACAGTAAGACTAAGATGAATTAAATGAAAGAGGCAGAAAAAAGGCCCTTTTATTTAAAAGAAAGTCCGTCCTTGTAGTGAAAATCTAATTATCCACCTCTTAAGTATAGAAGTTATGTCAAAACACTTAATGACATTTCAATTCACAGTCACATTTAACCAGTTTGAATAAAGCCTTCAAGACTTTAGCATGATTATGTTATAGTTAAGAGGAGTAAATACATATACATGCTGTATATAGTCATAAAATCACAATAGCTCTAATCCAGTAACTACAACCCAGTGTAACACTAAATGGAACATAGTCAACAGATCACATTTACAGCACAGACGGATAATAAGCAAAAATTCAGCAGCACAAAATTCTAAATTGAATTCATTACTTAATTTATTGCTCGATTTATTTGGTTTTTGGTGACAGCCGCATTCACCCTCAGTCTGTAACCCTCTAAGAGCTCAAATTAAGCTGCAAAACCACAAAAGAAGTAGTTTATAGGTAAACAGGCCTCAGCACGCTGGACAACGCCTGTCAGGCTTTTATACACTTTACATCTCCATAAACATTTCTGAGAACGTTATCGTCAAGATTTTACACCACATCCCAAACTGCAGATGTTAGCCTAAACCAAAACGAACTGTACAGTGTGTAATTGTAAAAAAAGTTACAAGGTGTTATTTACTATGCAAAAGTAAGTAGGCTTCACCTGTTACTTCAGTGTGTTAAATTAAATTTCTGTACATTTCATTTTTAGCTTACATTAATTAGTCTATAATGGAAACCTCTTATTTTCGTGGACAGTAAAAGCTGATTACACAGATTCTTTTTCAGTTTTTGAGATTTACTGTAAGACTTAAATGCTTTATACTGAACCACGTATCGCTCTAAGGGATTTGACAGTGATTCAAATCTGATAAAATGCAATCAGATCCCATCTGTATATTATATTCATTGTATTGAAGTAGGTGTGCGTGCATGCATGTGTGTGTGCGTGTGTGCATGTGTGTGTGTGTTTCCCAGTCCCCTCAGTAGAAGGAGTGTTACTTACCAGAAGGAGTGCTGAAGCTGCATACCCTTAGCCAGTGCTGCCATCAGCAGCGGCAGTGATGTGTGTGCACAAGTGTGTAAAATTTTGCGTGTCTGTCTGTCTTGAGTGTCTGTATGGTGGAGAACAAACTAAGAGACAAGGTAATTACCACGGGACTCTTCATCTTGTGTCCCCTCAGCTCTCTGGTTCAACAGAGCAACTAACATGAGCTCTGTCAAGTCACTGTGAACACACCAAGGAGGTGTGTGTCCATGTGTGTGTGTGTGTGTGTGTGTGTGTGTGCACGTAGGCCTGCAAAATGAAGACTGTTTTTTTTTTTTACTCCAAAAGACAGTAGAGGACATCTGCACGTAAGCAGATAAAAACCTGTGAGTGTGTCTGTCTGCGTCATCTCTGCCTCTGCCTTGTGTGCATTCTCATCCCACCAACGCTATTGCCTGGAGTCGTGTGTTATCTAGACAGGTGCAGTTGCCCTGCTATATAATGGGATGTGTTCAGCCTGTTCCGTGCTGTACCTGTCTGCCACCACTGAGATGCTGTTCCAGATAACTCCTCACCCCCCGATAGAGGCTGGAGCTCTGCACCTGGGTGAAGTGGAGGAACACTGCCACTGGAACAGTACTAATCCTCTGTCTTTCTCAGCTCCCTCCAGATGTTTTCCTAGTATAAATTAGTTAATGTGAATAATATATGTGTGTGTATGAAAATGTGCGGTAGCTCAGACGTCCAGAAGTTAATTAGCTGTCTTGTATGAGAGCTCAACTTGGGAGGTTTTCCACTGGAAATTGTGTTGAATATGGTTTGCATGTGTCTGTGAGCAGATGTGTGCTGGTATAAATTGATGCCCGTAGTGTAACAGCCGCTCTGCTGAGCATATGGTCTTTTACTGTTACACACTGCTATCTGTCATCTGCTAAAAACAGGGTGCTGAGGTGTCAGGGGACATCGCGTATGTTCACGGGAGATTATAGCATTGTGGTATATATATAGTATTTCACTACCTTTATGCACACTATATTGTACTGTTATGTGTCTATTCCAGGATATCTAGCAGCAAGGTAGTCAGCAGTAACATGGCCCGTCAGCCTGCTGGACAGTAGCCAGCTGTGAAGTGCTCTTGTGGCTGGCAATACAGTATTGAGACAACTTTTGCTGCAACTTCAATCGGATGAGGAGAAGCAGGATTTTGCTGATGCTACTCAAACTCATCTGTGATCACTGTCTGCAGTTTTTAACACAAAAACACACATGTTTTTGATATAAATAAGTTCTAAGGTAAACTGTCCATAGAATGTTTTTTTCTTTTAATAGGATAAGTTCACAGTTTTCAAGTTTGTCTAGTGCCGACATTAACACTGAAACAGGTTATAAACAGAACTGTTCATTCTGTTCATACAGGCCTTTAAGAGATGCCTTCAAAAGCTGCTTCCAGTATAACTAAAGGTGAATTAAATTCACACTTCTCCTTCTCTACATAATTAGATTACAGTGTTTACCTCAATATCACGGGCTGTTAACATGATTCAGCTGGGCCACTGACAGGTGCTATTCACTGTGAATGAGAGCTGGCTTTGCAGCCCTGTGCCCCCTGTGGAGCTTGACAGATTCACAGAGAGCTCAGATACTCTACAGGGGAAAGTTGCGAAAGGCTTTCTATCCATATGTGTGAAAGCACTACGAGGCTTTACCTTTCCACATTAGCCACATTGATAAAGCCTCAAATTAGCTTTAGATGCACAGCTTGAAGAGTTTAGATTTCGTCGAAAGAATCCATTCATGGTCAGTACTGACAAGAGGAATGGTTACATCGAACAAGTCTCAGTGTTCTTGTGGGCTCCCAGCTGTTGTTTTAAGAGAAGTTTAGAAAAATTGTTAACCTAGCCTTAAAGCAAAACACACTACAGTTCCAGCTCATTTTGGGGAAATAAAGCTTACCTGAAATCATCCTTCATTATCCTCAAAGTGGAGAGCACGTAAAAGTGATCTCATTTTATCACCTAAGTGCTGAAATTACCCAGTCGTACTCAGAATGTCACTTAGGAAAAATCTTTGTCCCATCCATCATAAGCTGAAGAGCCACTTTTTTTTTTTCAAAAGCTTCAGTTTGGGAGCGAGTCACTTCATATGAATGTTGTAATTCACATGTAATTCATATCGCTAAGTGCCTGGAAATTTTTGTCCCCATAGAAACTGGCAGCATGTGGACAGAGGGGCATGATGGGAGAAAGCTAATCTCTCAGAATAGCCATGTTTGGCTGTGATTTGAATATCTAGCTCTTATTTAGGGCTGCCTGTTGCTCACTGTCACTTAGTACCTTTTTCCTGGTGCACCGGTTCCCTGCCTGTTTGTTCATGTGTGGTTTAAAGTTGGTGCTTTGATGGAAGACCTTATCCCCAGGATATTATACTCGCACAGTATGATGGAGGTCTGATCCAGTGCTTTACGATTGACGTAATGAAAGGAAAATAAAATTACAGAGAAACACCCTCAGAGACCTTCCAGAGCCGGATCAATAGCAGAGAATTTACAAGCTCATCACAGATGTACTGCTGCTCTTGCTGCTTTTATTGCTGAAGATGCTTGTAGACACTTTCACGGGTTTAAGGTCGACGTTTGAGTGAAAGGAGAAGCACAGGAGGTGCGGGGTGGGGAGGTGTTTAAATGACTGAAGAGAAGGGTTTGAGAGGTTGGTGCTACACAGTATGTCTACTGTTTTGCTGCAGGCTGGTACTGTATTGATTGCTTTCTGTTTTTCAGTCTTCTCCTTCTGTTGAGACTCTAAGAGACACAAGATTTACCGGTTATCTGATATGAATGAATCTCAAATCTTTACAACAAAAAAAAAGCAAGATTTCTATTTAAGGTTGCAGCTTAAATCACAAGATAAAGATCAGATGGAGAGATTTGCCTTGGAATACGCATTAGCTTATTTTTTGACAGTCCGACAATCAACAATAGACAATACGTTCGGATTGAAACTGCATATGATGAGATTTAGATGTTGATATCTTTAGATAATAACAGATGAGGTCAATGTTATAGCTCATTTAATGACAGCTCAGTTTTGTGTCTGTTTCACAAGAGATAATTCTTGATTATTAAACTGTGTGACATAGTGTACCAACAGGTACACAACACTAAAGTTATCCAGTGAACACAAAAATGTAGATTTGGCTTAAAGGCAGCATGTTTACAGTAGTTTGAATAGAAGAGGCCTGGATGTTGTAGGGATCAACATCATATGAAAAAGACTTGATTGGAATTAGTGAAAACAGTTACTTAAATTGATGAATCCATTCTGGTTGGTAATTGTTAAGCGCAGATGGCTTTAGGGCATTTGGAAAGATGCCTGATTGCTGTGATGAATTTATTTTTTATATCTGAATCCAGCAAGAGTGAAGAAGCTGGTTGGGAAGGCGTCTGTGCGTCTCGTGACAGAACAGAACAGCGGGCAGCAGAACGTTTCTAATATAACCTTCCACAGTCACCAACATGCTCTGGATGTTATCACTGAGTCGCTCTGGTGAAAATGTTCAGGCAAACTGTGTTTGTACTGAGCAACAAACAGGTGTGAGCGCACAGGACTGAGACTGTGTGCTCAGCAAAAGCACCCCGTGCATAATGCAAAAGTTGCAAAAGTGAAAAATGCCTTGCCCCAGGCACCTGGACTCTGTACTGACTACATTTCGCCAATATCAAAACCTTGACTTTGACAGTCAAATCTATAAGTTATTACTATTTTATCACAACTTCTTCTCTCATATCAGTCCTGAATGGCTTTTGTTTTTACCTTCCTTTCAGCAGCACTTAAAACTCCCACCTTTGTTACATTTGTCCTCACTAGCTTGTATCACATAATATGTAATTATTGGTGATGAGTACGTGTCCGCAGTATTAACATAAATCCAGTGTCTTATCGTTCCCACTTACTCCGATGCAGCGCTGAGCCTGAATATTGTACAAGGGTAATGTCACCCAGTCGGACAGTGAAATGTATTACCTGCATGAATCAAGTTGTCATTTCCAATTTATGAGGGAGCTTAGCATTCAGAGCACCAAGTCCAGCTGGTGCGGGGAGCCAGCTAAAGATGTTTGCTATGAAAGACTCCTCTCACAAACCTCTCAGCAACGCCCAGCACTGTTTCTCACTGAGGTCCATGACACCACAAAAACGAACAGGCTGCACCTGCGTCCATCTAGTTACTGATTTTTCTTGAGAAAACATTCAGTGTGTAATGATGAAATGCACTACACACTGCAGCTGTGTTTCGTCACGGTAACCACGTTTTCCTCTGCTGCTTATTCATCCATCAGTACAGCAACCTTTGCACATTGTTCTCAGCTTGTTTTTAACCTACGTGGAGCACCAGATGGGCGGGAGCCACAGCTCAACACAAAATAGCGTATTGTCTGCTCAAGTTCAGGAAACTAAACTGACTTCAAAACTTTCAGCAATCATTGCATTGTCCTTTGAGGCAAGCATGAGCGAGGTAAGAACAAATGCTGAGAATTTTCTGCAAGCACTGCTTGGCCGCAGACTGATATGCCCCGGCACAGTTTGGGCTCAAGTCAGCATTGAAGTGGGGATGGAGCATCAGGCTTCTGTACAGCAGCCAAATCTGTTGGCTGCTATTGATATCCCATTTCCTCTGTCACTGCTAAGCTGCTTTGCATTCAGAGGCTTTGCGCTAAGCCCACAGTGTCCAGCCTGTGGCCTGTAATAGTGACTATACGGCTGGCCAAGCCGCTCCACAACAATCATTGAGTCCTTTATTATCCAGGAAACAAAAGCATAGCTAGTGCCACACTGGGAGCCGTCCAGCCCTGACATTTTAATTGTGCCTCTTTCATATTAGGTCGGATGTGAAACCAATTTGGCCGCTGGTGTTAAATTCCTCACACATTAATTCCTCTTTTGAATGTTTAGAAGCCGACATAATGGGTTTTAGACTTGGCAGAAGATTGGAGGAAAAGAGGATCAAACACCAAACAGAAGACAGTGTGGGTTTTTTTTTTTTTTTTTTGCACAGGACAGTTACAAACCTCCTGTTGAGCTTATCGCATATTCAGCAACCTACCAGCATTGCAACATCCACACGCCGTCGTCACTGACTTCGGAGACTGTTTTGTTTCAGCGCTTGAGCTGCTCCCTCCGGGGACGCTGCTGTTTGTTCAGTAATCATAAAGCATACGCAGGCACTCGATGACAATATCACACACGCCAGAGTCACAGTAGAAAGTGTTTGATAAATATAATTTTATCCAGAGTGAGTATCATTTTTTTCCCACTTTCAGACATAATAAGCAATTATTTTTTGTTTCCATTATTCTCTTGATTCTATATTGTGTTGTTGCCTCATGATATTTACAGGTCACGCCTCGCTTTCAAATACTATTACTGCTTCATAATGCTGCAAAGTAAAGAATTTCTTAACACCAAAGCTTTTGACAGCTTTGCTTAAATCAGCAGTCGAGTGATGGAGGCTGCGTCCTGTTTTCCTCTGCCAGTCATTAAATCTGTAATATTGAAGCAGACAGCGTGAACGTAAGATGTCATCCCGGAGCTTGGAATATGATTTATTTACCCTCAGATGTGTCCGCCCTCCGAGCTCGTCTCTCACACACGTGCACCTCTAATACAGACACTAGACATTACAGTCTATTAAATGTCTGTGTGGCCTTTGTTTTTCTTTCTTACTCGCTCCCTCACTGTCTCACATACACACATTTACCCCCCACACCCCCAAGCAAGGTCACTCTGTGCTGCACTAATGACCGCAATCAATTATCTGGTGCAACATTAAACGAGACTTTAACTCCCACATCTCTGTAGCCTTGAAGCTTTTTTTTCCCTCTCTGGCTTGTAGAGGTCACTTGATTGTAAAGACAACAGAGCAGATGATTCACGTCTTTTCAAAGCTCCTGTGACTCGCAGGCAGGCATATTATAGTAAAATCTATAACTGATTTGTGCCGCTGTATACTATAGCTCCTGAAGCAATTCATCAAATTGGCACAAAATACAATGAAACGTCATAAAACAACAGACGGGCCATTTGGAATAGTGGACAGTAACTGTTATTTTCACTATTGATTAATTCATCTGTCATTTTGTAGTTAAAGGGACACTTCACAGTTTTCACACATTGAGACTGAGCAGAAAACTCAACTACTCAAGTTGCATTATGGGGATTGTAGGATCTAGTATTTTTGATGCATAATTTAGTCCCTGCTGGGCTATTACTTGGTGCAGTGTCCTACTTATTTATTTTTTTGCAGATGACATCACCTGAACCAAAAAACAAATTTCAGATCATGTTATATGGTTACTCATATAATGGAGCTTGTAGTCGTGGTCGACCTACTCCTCCAGATGACATCATCTGAACAGAAAGCTAGAAGAGTAGAGCTATTTTAGTAATAATAATTAAGGAAGTTAAGTACCTTTCATATATATGTGTACCCCAAAGCACAACAGGAAGCAAACTAAAAATAAATATATTTTCCTTTGTTTGCACTTTATGTTGCCCCACACTGGATAAGCAGTATTATAAATAAGTCAGCAGCTCTTCATAGCCAAGAAAAATAACTCATTTTAGCTTCAGTTTCTTACAAAAGTAAAAAACTAAACCTAATGATTTGATGAGTGGATTTGATAAATGCAAAGTGACCCCAAACTCAACATTCTTCTATCTGTAGTATATTCCAAATGTATGGTGCAGTACCATGTCACATTGCTACTCCTTTAGCTGATATATTATTTTGTCAATACTATGTCAGACAATACTGAAAAATGTCTAAGGTGATGTCTTCATGTGTTTTTTTTTGTCTGAACAGTAGATATTCAGTTCAAAAACAGAGAGGAGCTGCAAATGCCCACAGTTGAGGAGCTAGGTCAGGCTTTTTTTTTTGTGCTTGAAAAATGACTTAAACATTCAATCATTTATCAAGAGTTGTTGTACATTGGATGATGTACTGTCAGTTAATTGATTGTCTCAGCACGGAACAGTGACGAATGATAAAAAGCGTAGCCTCCACCCACTCTTCGCGGCTACCTGTCGAGAACTGGATTTAATGTTTGATCACTGGACCAAAGTATTTTAAGAGCTCCTCCACACAAAGGTGATCATAATGTGGAGTCTTGGAATCAGTGTGAGGCGTAATGGAGCAGCGATCAGTGCAGCAGAGCACAGTATGAGGCTACTAAATTGACTTCAGGGGGGTTGCATTCAAAACACTTTAGCACTTAATGCTGGTGTACTGCAGACTGACTGCTTTTCTCCCCTATCGTTTCCTACCAGTCTCTCTTACTTTGTCTTTCTCCCTCCCATGGACTGTCACTGTGCTGTCATGACAACCACTTCAGATCAGCAGATCATTAACAATATGCCTTGTGAATGGGTGTTAATATTAACTGTAATTACTATGCTCTAATGTTTTTTTTTTTCTCACTTTTCACACATTAATGTCTGTTTTTACTGAAATGTAGCATTCTGCAGTTCTTTCATTTGCATGTTTGACTACCCTTGTGTCAGCTGGACATTCACTATGATATATATGATCTACAGTACTTAGAAGTAAGATAAGTAGTAATTAATGTATGATATTACCATTAGCAAGGGTTACAAAGAAATGCATTACGTGGATATGAAGAAATAATGGTCTACTGTTAACAAAGTAAATGAATCAATTTTGCATCAATAGATTTTTTCTGTCCTATGATTGACACAATTTGCCATAAATGTCTCAATACTTCTTAAAGCCTTACCTTAGTGAAAATGAGACTCACCCACATACATCATTCACACACTGCTACGATCAAAAAAACCCTCCCAACATCCTATTTTAACAAAGTATGCTTCTTATAACTTTAGATCTGGGCTCATGATCATCAGGTTTTAACTTTCTTTTCAGGAACCACTAGTAACCAAAGCAGTATGACTTTATATAAACTAATAGGCTATAGGCCAAAAACCTGGAGTCATAGACGGTTCATAATTTCACAGTTTATCTTTAAATAACGGGGAATTATTTTGTGAATACTTTGTAAGCCTTAATCTACAGACAAATGTTAGCAGAGTGAAGCACTGAACTACAGCAGAAACAAGCCAACACCACACAAAAGACAAACACACAATTCCACACTTTTCAAAACAAAAGGGAAATGATTTGATCCACAGTCTGTTTAATTTCAAAAGCCCTTTGTCTGTACAGTGTCTTATGAGCTTTCTTGGATAGAAATAAATTAGAAGACTGCTAAATTAAGCTATGAACATGAGTTATCATGCAAATTAAAAAGAAACAAGACATAACACGTTAGTTATGGAGTTTCAAAGGTAACACAATGTATCTACTAGTACCTGTAAAAGAGCCAGGCTAGCTGTTTCCTTTATTTATGCTAAGCTAAGCTACCTGCTACAGCTTTATATATAGCCAACAGATATTCACGATTTAAAGACCTTCATTATTCCCAGGGGGAAATTACCTTGTCTTGTTACAGCTGCTCTCTGCTATTGTTAATAAATACATGGTATTTACCTGGTAGACATTGTGAACACATTGTGTGTCACATTGAGAATATCACTGATATTTTATGTATACCTTGATAGTAATAATTAGAGAAAATGCTTTGCTTAGCTCTTCACCTGTTGTTGTTGTTTTGATGTTCAAAAATAGATTGATTGTTGGTCTTTGCTATTTATGCTACATATAAAGTAATCAGTAATTACTTGTTTGCACCTCAGAGGGATAATTCATGTTGAGGGGGCACCTTTCATTAATTTGGGAAAAGGGCAGGGGCCTAAGCCCCCATACCCCACCCTTTCTGCATGTGCCTGGAAAAGGGAACGACAGTAAAGACAATGACACTGGTCACCACAGGCTTGTAGAACATCCACAGCAGGTTGCTGCAGACATTGAAAGATGTGTTTATGGTCCAGTGCAGTTTATTGTCCTTGTAGACTCCCAGGTATTTGTCAGTAACAACCTCCACTACCTGACACACCAGAATCTTGAATTTCCACCAACAGCTCTTTTGTTGTACTGAGTTAGTACTGGTTAGCAGGAGACGATTAAGCCTACTGCAGTCGACAATGCTGTCCACCACTGGTCTGGTACTCCATGATCTCACCACCGTGAACATATCTCACAACAGCAGAGTCATCAGAGAATCTGAAAATGGCAGGTATCTAAATTCTGAGGTGACGCACCGGTGCTGCAGATCAGGGTCTGCAGTATGTGTGTATTATCAATTTTCTCATCTGACTTATGTTATTTTAAATATTTTGTGTGCAGCTAAATATATATCAGCATTTCAGTGGCAGTAATAAAATATCAGCAAAGAAAACGATCTAGACAATTTGTAAGTAATGCTGTTGTGGGGCCTGGAAAAATCTGCCATTATCATCCATCTGGCAGTGCACTGAACTGCTCTACCTACTGTTGAGTCAGTAGACTGTGTGGTATGTTTTGGCCATTCTTAGTTTCTGCTAAATGCATTTAACACTGGTATAGCTGAGTGTTTCCCTCCACAGAAGCTGTATCACCATAGTTTAAAGCTATGATCCCATGCCCTGATACACTCTTAGAAGGTGTCACACATTCAAGAAAGGACTTCTGCTGAGTGCTAATGGAATTCAAAGTGACACGACAGCACCAAACGATACAGCCATATTTCAATTTGCTCTGAGGGGAAGTTAGGTCTCAGGATTTCGTGAGGTGCATTGCCAAATGAGGATATCAGTTATTCAGAGCTGCAGTTAAAAAAAGAATCATTTCAGAGGATTATGAAACCAGTAGACCCTCCTCAGGAAACGACAGGAGGTGAAAACAAGCTGATCTGCAAAGAGGAAGAGGGGAAAGAAGGTGAATCAGGTCAAGGAAAGGGGATGAATGTGATGATACAGTGATTTTTATTTTTTTGGTCTGGGAGAGATGGAGGAGGAGGAGGAGAAGTGGAAGCAGTGGAGATTGGGTGGCTTTAGGGAGACGGATTGTGGTAGAAGCTGTCAATAAGTTAGAGGCCAGCTTTGAGAGGAGGACTTCTACACCCCACCAAAAAAAAAAAGAAAATCACACGGAGAGGAGGTAAAGTTAGTTCAGGATGATGTGAAGAAAGAACAAAAGTGTGGGAAAAAGTTGAAAGGATGGAGTTAGACAGGAAAGAGGGAGGTAGTGAGACATATGAAGATGGATCAAACAACCACTGAAGTAGAGAAGGAGGGAATGATTGAGAGGGTGGAGAGGGAGGAGGTGTGGAAAAGCAGCCATGATGAGATGGATTCTACTGGACCGTGAGATTGATGACTCTGCTTCAGAAAGAGAAGGAGGCGGTGAGGAAGAAGGGGAATGTCCTGATGAAAAGAACCAATGCAAGACACACAAAAAAAAAAAACGTTCCACGTAGGAACAGTTCTATCTTAAATCAGAGCTGTATCTTTGCATATTTCACTGTCCCTAATAGGATCTATACCATGTTTTGTTTGGGGGAGTTTTTTGTTCGTCATCAGTCATGATAAAACACAATATTCCCCCAGAATATGAGCAGAGCTGCTGCATCAAAGGAGATTATGTCGGGAGCAAATAAAAGTCAGTTTGAAAGGGATTAGATTGAGTTTAGCTTTCAGTCACCAAACGTCCTGTGAATTGGTTATCCATCACTGCCTCTGAATGCAAAATGACGCTTAAATACAGACAGCACACAGCATCCAGATGTAATAAATTCACAGGATTTTATCGCATTCTGTAATTAGAGCTTAACCCACTCCCTTCATTGCCTGTCAATGTGTCCAATTAGACCGCATGACTCGAAAAGTTGCAGGGCTTCCGAAAGCAGCGCCTGTCCAGCTAACGAAGGAGGACTTCATTACAGAGTAAAGATATGTAAAATCCACTCTGCAACTTCAGTGGGACAGGGAGGTGAAGAAAGAATGGGGGAGTCGGGAGGGAGCAGGTATTAATCTATTCCCATGTGAACGTTTTACCTTCACCTTCCCTGGGTTGATCCTTCTCCCTTTCTGTCTCGCCTCTTCCTCCTTCTCCTCCACCTCCTCTCAGACTGTCAGAGTGACTCTGATTTGCCAGGCTGTGTCTGGTCCAGGGGGGACAAGAGGGAGATAAACAGCGTTTGCAAACAGAAAGTGGTCTGAGTGGAGCCAGGGCAGGCCCTATCTCTGCAGAGAGTTTCTGGGAGATTCTCTTTCTTCAGACCGCAGAGCTCTTATCAGACGCAGTGATGGAATCGTGCGGGTACTGGTTGTGGCACGGTGCTGCCTGCCCTGCCACTGCACTGATGTATGGGCTATAATGAATAGGGAATAAAAATATATTTAAATGTCTCATGTATTGTTGAATTCCTTTTCATGAACCTAAGAATATGTGGGTTGTAACATGCTTATCTTGCTGCTGTGGTTTCATTATGTTTCCTCTGTGTTTTCTCCTCTTTTTCAGATGCTGTCAGAGCTGAAAGCATCCCTGCATCCGGCTGTGATGGGACACAGTAAGGCCGCGAACATGATAAGAAATTTCTGTGGTGCTACTTTTCAATCACAGCACCAGCAGTAGACAGTGGAGAAGTCCATTATCTGAAATTAATGTCAGCTGTGTTGCGGAGGCAGCCTCTAGCTGCGCCGCAAAATTTAGCGCACCCCATGGAGTCGTGGCCTCAACAGTTCCAACGCTGCTGCCGCTGGTAACACCAGCCAAGTGAACAGCGATGCCTTCTAAGGTCTCCTGCTTATACTTGCTGACAGTGGTTTGCTGGGCCAGCGCTCTGTGGTACCTGAGTGTGTCCCGTCCCTCCACTTCCTACGTGGGACAGCTGACTATCCCTATACGCAAGACACCCAAGGTGAACAAGAACGCTACCTTCAGCAACATCCGCACGCGCTCACTTAACCCGCATGACTTTGGCTACCTCATCAATGAGGCCAAGAAGTGCGAGGCAGAGCCTCCCTTCCTTGTCATTCTCATCAGCACCACCCACAAGGAATTTGATGCACGTCAGGCAATCAGAGAGACATGGGGTGACGAGAGCACATTCTCAGATGTGCGTGTGGTCACGCTCTTCCTGTTGGGCCGCAGCACAGATGCAGTCCTCAACCAGATGGTGGAGCAGGAGAGTCAGATCTTTCATGACATTGTAGTGGAAGATTTTATTGACTCCTACCATAATCTGACACTGAAGACGCTGATGGGCATGCGCTGGGTGGCCACCTTCTGTTCTAAGGCCCAGTATGTCCTTAAGACAGACAGTGACATCTTTGTGAATATGGAGAACCTCATCTACAACCTCCTGAAGCCCACCACCAAGCCCAGGAGGAGGTACTTCACTGGCTATGTTATCAATGGTGGGCCCATCAGAGACATGCGCAGCAAGTGGTACATGCCCAGGGATCTGTACCCAGAGAGCAAGTACCCGCCATTCTGCTCCGGCACTGGATACGTCTTCTCAGCTGACGTTGCTGAGCTCATATACAAAACTTCGTTGCACACCCGGCTGCTGCATCTGGAAGACGTGTATGTGGGCGTATGCCTCCGTAAGCTTGGCATCCACCCATTCCAGAACAGCGGCTTCAACCACTGGAAGATGGCCTACAGCCTTTGCCGCTACCGCCGGGTGGTCACCGTCCACCAGATCTCCCCCGAGGAGATGCACCGCATCTGGAACGATATGACCAGCAAGAAACACCTTAAATGTTAGCAGGACTGTTAGCGCCAGTGAGGACAGTCAGAGAGGAACTGAAAGTCCTCTTATCAGCTGCTTCTCCATCAGTGGCATTGGCAACTACTGTAGAGCACACAGCACTGAGCTGAAGGAACAGTAATGATGAAGCATCCAGGGCTCTGTCCTGCCGCTCACTGCTTTGCCAGGAGTCCGTGTAGTGCAAGGCCAAAGCAAACTCTGTATTATTCTATGTCCTCCCTCACATCCAAGTGTTTGAGTGCTCCTCAGCTCAGAGTCACAAATTAGGCACAAAGTCGGAAATGTTTTCCATAAATGTGCAAAATGTTCAGTCGGTTGGTTGTCATTGCCAACAGCACCATGGTTTTATAGGAAATTACACAACAGGAAGCTGAGAGGATTTGATTAAACTATTCATTTATATGAAATAAACTGTCCCCATTTACTAAAAAGCTGATCACATAAACGCCAACACACTTCTTTGAAGCCAGGAGTTCGCCTCTTGGGTTGATCACAAGCTCTAATTAAGAATGTTGCTCATGTATACTCAGTTGTTGTACTTTCTCAGCGAAGTGTTAATGTTGGATGTACTGTCTGGCAGTGCAGCAGCTGTCGTCAGCGCGCGGACCATGGTGAGTTCTCACTGTAGTGACTCATTTCAGTCGGCTGAAACACGAGTGTTATGTTGCTCTGACTCTAGCAGAGCGGTGGATCGAGAGTGATAATGAGCGGACCTGTATTCTCTTCAGAATCATACGTATTTTCTTACAACAGATCCACAGAAGAAAATCTTTAAAAAGTATCTGGACAGCGTGACGATACAGGCTGCTTGTATTCTCAAGTGAATGTTATTTCTGTTAATGTGTAATGTGCAGTTTTTTGTCTCGGGCAGTGCTGCGAGCAGGCTGCAGACTATTATTTTTTCTATTACTTGAACATAAAGGAAACAGATCTACTGTAAGATCAGTAGAAGTGTGTGTGTGTGTGTGTGTGTGTGCGTGTGTGTGTGTGTGTGTGTGTGAACAAATATTACATTTTTGAGTGCTTTCTTCTTTGCAATTACTTGAGATTAAATAAATTGCTTTTATAAGACTCGATATTGTGTTTACTAAAGAAAACAATATAAAAGTTTTTAATCTGCTCAATTTAATACACACATGCATGTAAGCAAAGTAGATTACACACTCAAGTGTTTGGTTATGGCTGTTGGAAAACACAAGCAGCAGAAATGACAGCGTCTCATTAGGAACCGCTGTTCGCTGCGGCAGCTGTGCTTGGTTTGAAGCAAGTCCCAGCTCTCAACACGTCACCGACGGGCGAGCACTGAAATCTCTGTGTGGCTCTGGAAACAACACGGCCACGTTCTCTTCCACGCAGGTGTTGGCGTACGTGCATAAGTCTGCACACAGACTGCACACACTGTGTGATTAAATCAAATGCAGTATCTGTGTAATTAGCAGCTAAAATGTTAACAAGAATTATGAAAGCGAATGGGTTTTTATATCAAAATAAAGTTAAAACATTGTCTTAATTTTCAGTGTGTGTTTTAGGGTTTGTGTATTATACAGCCTGGGAAATGAAAAACCAATTCATTTCTGCATTTGTTTTGAGGGCGTCAGAAACGGAAATTGGCTGTTTTCATCTGGAGTAGATAACGGAATCAATAAGACAAGAAAAAAAGTTTTGTTTCTATTGTTTTATGTACATTACAGAAGAATGAAAGGTCAAAGAGGACATTCTTATTCAATGCAAAATAGAAAATTAAATCTACAGATTATAACTTTTTGAACCTTTTTTTTGGTAGAAATATGTTCCAAAACCTATCTCATTGTGGAGAAGTGCTGAAGTCAGTCTTGCAGCTGTGCAGAGACTGGCTTCTAAAAGTTTTATAGTGAGGCTCAACCCTTCTAACCAGTCAGATTATGTAATGTAATGTAATGTCTGTTTATGTAATTTGATAATCATTAATACCTGGAGGGCTGTGCAAGAGTGTAGCAGAGTGTAGAGCAGGGAGAGGGAGGGCTGGATGGAGCACAGTTGGTGGATCTTGAGTTTCATGCTAGTGTGTTAAGTTTACGATATGTAAAACTGAGTTCTCATTGAACAACTCGACTTTTACACTGAAGCTGATTCTCTACCTCTGCGAGTAATCTTTTAATTTAGTAGCATTTGAATATCCAGCCTACTGTAGCAAACACCTACATATTTATGGTGAATCTAATTATGTTTTATGTTTCTGATAGTGCTACGGGCCATGTGTTATTCCTTTTAACCTTTTAGCAAAGTCTATTTTCAATCATTAACACTAATGCTCTGAAATCATTAAAATATCCATTAGTTTGTGCTTTTTCAAGGTGTGGGCACATTTGGGTTTGTTTTTTCTTACTTATTAGATTAGCAGCATCGAAAACAGAAAAAGATCATTGGAAAAAATGAATATTGATCTGTTCATTATAGTTGTAACATAAACCAATCTAGGTGTGTGTGTGTGTGTATTTTGGACAAATAGGACAACATCACTATAATTAGGTTGCTCTAGCCTTTCATGCCTACAGGTGTGTGTGTGTGTGTGCGTGTGCACAGGATTTTCTGAACTCTTTGTTCCAGGCATCGTCATCATCCGAGGGAGCAGCACCGCTCCTCCGGGATTTGGCGCCGGAGAAATGAAAAATGTCTTCTGTTCTGTACTTGCAAAGATAAACATAAAAATGTGGGAAGCACTTGTGGCGAGGCTCTTTTCCTCAAACAGTTTCGCTTGGAAAACTCTTGTGGGAGCTTGTAGACTGAAAACGCACCATCACTGTTATGATTTCTTCATAATAAAAACTATTCCCGGTTGGCGTCTTTACGTCTAATACTTCTTTTTGCTCTGTTCAATTTTTAGAGCAATTTGGAAGCTAATATATTCCTGAGACAGTTTTATTCCAGTGGATCAGTTTGGTCTCTAGGTTTATTTTGGGAAATAAAAGCAATCAGTTCCTAATAGTCAGAGTATGTTATCAGTTGACTTTATTTCTTATTAGTAGTTAGTTACTTAGTAGCATTAGTAGTATATATGCAAAGTAATTGTTATTCCCAGCTTCTTACACTGAGTGCTGTGTTTTGCATTCTTCTGATCACCCCCTATGGCATATGCAATGTGATACAATATGCTGAGTAATAGAAAGTCTGTTCTGTAATTGGCCAAACAACCCAGTGCTAGAGCTTTTAAAAGGCTAAAGCTTGGGGAAAATGAAAAGCGAGTGATTATTCCGGGGCTTGTGGTAAATGAAGCTCATAACGAGTGAGGCAACTGGGAACAATCAGATTTCAAAACATAGCAAAGACCGGCCTGTGGAACACTGAGTGGATATAAAACACTGTGAGGGTACAGACTAGACTTTGGTTTGGCATTGAGTCCAGCTACATGGTGTGAAGACTGGAGGCAGATTTCTTAATGCTGCATAATCCAGTGCACAGAGAATTTTTTTAATCCTCGTATACATATTCATATTGTTTCTCCCTAAATACATTCTCCTCAGCCCTTCAGTTAGCATGACCTCCTCGTGACCTGTCCTTTGAGGCACAGGGGATGCGTGTTTACGAGAAAATAGCTGTGGAATAAATTGGCAATGTGCAATCTGCCATCTGTGAGGGTGCAGTTATACCAAGGTGAGAGAAAAGGGCTCATTGAGAGCAGCTGGAGGGCCGCTGTACAATCCCTCTTCTTCCTCCAGGAAAAGTGCCATCAGAGTGATGCTGGGATGCATCAGGATGCTGCAGCTTCCCTGAAATGGTTATGATGTGTAAGTGGCTCTGCTTTTAAGGTGGGCTGATGTGAAGGTGATTTTCTGCTGGGTCTTTTTTTTTTTGCAAGTGTATGAGTGTAGGTGATGTCAAAGTTATTTTAAAAGTTAAAATCAAGTATCAGCCTGGTAAACACAAACCAACCTCTGCACATCCAAAGTGTTCACTATTGTTTAGAATTCAGAGACTCCACAGACACAAATGACCACGGTGTCTGATTTTAATTGGAGTGGATCTGAGAGCACTGCAGAGGTGGAGGCACAGGATCTCAAGTCAGATAACGTTATAGCCAGAAAACAGTTAATCTATCCCATCTTCACACAGCATGTTCACATTGATATAAAACTGTTCATGCTGAGTTTTGAAAATGTGCCTCCTCAAAAAAAAAAAGAAAAACCTGGACTCCTCCGCCCCTACGAGTTCATATGTGTTGATACAAGCCCAGCATCAATCAATCAGTCTAGTTTTTCCACCTGGAGAAACTGTGACGGAGAAGCTGATATTTATTTGAAACTCACTCAGACTCAAAGGTCAAAATTTGATGCAGTTCAACAATGAAAAAGACAGAAGCTATTAATCTTCATCCCGTGTGCCTTGTTTTAAACATGAGATAAATCTCCATCAAGCTAACGTCGATTTCAGATGCCGGCTGCGTGAGACTGAACACCCACATTTGTTTTGAAATGACTTCCCTGCGAAACAAATCAGCGGCAATGGAGCAGAATAAGTTCCACACTTGGGCTTCCTGTAGCGCTGTCCTTTGCATCGCTGCATAAATGACGTACTTGTCACTCGGTGTTTTATAGGCAGTCTCATTCTGCAGCGCTCACATCTTGTGATTATTCTACGTGTGGCCAGCAGCAGAAAGTTAAACAACTCAGATACAGTACGTGAAACAAAACCTAAATATTGATATCTGGTGTTTTGTGCCAGGAGACACTGTCCTTGTGGATGACAGAGATTCAGCAGCATGAATTATTTTCTGTCATCTATAACAGATAGATGGGACTTAAATAGGAAGCATACATCAGGACGTGAGGCAAAGGCACCACAAGCGCTTGACAGAGATAAGTGTGACAGCCAAGCTGAATTTAAATTGCGTGAACGATAAATTAACTCCGCCCTGGGACGGAAGGCATTCTCCTGGAACTTGGGGAAGTCTGATAAATAGCTAATGAGCTGGTGAATATCAAGACCTTTTTGATTCAGAGAACAAGGTTCTCACAGGCTTGTTGTGTAGTCGATGTCAGTATTTGTTGTGATGTATCATACCTGATAAGCACGCTGCTCGTACTTATGTCCTGAGGGTTTTGCACTATTCAAAGGATCTGTGAGTAAGTCTGTTTGATGTGTACACATGTGATCCTGCTGTTCTTCTCAAATCCAGTGAAAGGCGGTGCTCACTACGTCAGACGAG
>JAUBNQ010000012.1:9937450-9953037 GCA_032353495.1 Ctenopoma kingsleyae | reverse complement strand
TATTTCAGCTGTTTTGACTGTACAGTCACTTTGCTTTTGTGAATCATGATAACAGATAAGTTTGCAACTGCAGCTCTGTGCTTGTTCCAGTGTGTTTAACGGAGTTAAGACATAAAACCTGCTTCCTGCTACCTGATTCCATGTTTCCATCAACAACAAGAACTCAAAACTACAAAATATCCTTAAAAATACAAAAGAAGTCATTGCAATCTTTTCATATTTATTCCCAAACTCTAGAGATAATGAATCTGGCCACTTTAAATTCATCTTCCAGCTGATGTGATAGGAGGATACTAAATCCTCATTGTCTTAATTAGAGCTTGGTGAAATGAAGCTGCCGGGGCCGGAAGCAACATTGTAGGACACTTTTGGGAAAATAGTTAATTAGTTATTGCATGTTCTTGAAGAACTGAATCAAACTCTGTTCAAAACACAAACTCTTTTTAAAGTTGAAATGTAGAATTGGTAACTTCCTCCTAGGGAAAAGAACTACTTTAATTCACATCAGTGTTTAATCTTTTTTTCAAATGTATGATCAAGAGCTGGACTTTAATAGAAGGTCTGAAGTGGTCTCATGAAACCAACTTAATTACTGTACCTCATGATCTCAGCACATTAAGCCTTTTTTTTCCCTTTGATCACAGAATAATTATAACGTAATCTTAAGAGGATCTTCTTACTTTATTGTAAGTAAAGAACAAAGTTAAAAGGGGGTCACAAAATAATGTTCCCTTAAAAATCCCTTATGCGTGTCTTTTACAGCCTTTCCTGGAAATCGGTGCTAATTTTGAGTTGATTCTTTAAATGAGTGGTTCGGATAGGTTAGGTTAGATGAGAAGATTGACGCGACTTCTGTTCCTGTCTCCGTCTGTTAAATACTAGGCTAGCCTGGTTAGCTTAGCACCAAAACAAATGAAATTTCAGTCTATTTATTGGACTAATCTAAATGTCTCCTGCTTCTCTAGCTTCATGACCAGCGTAAAAGCCTCTCAGCCTTTTTTTTACTGGGTCGTTGACTTAAATTGAATTCCTACAACCCACTGCACCAAGACTTTTAACACTGATTTATCAGGTTTGGTCACTTTTACATCTTTTACATCACATCACCAGTTACTTTTGTACATCCAGACGATAGAGTTTTTCAGTCATTAGCTGAAGTCCAAGCCATTCTGGTAAGGACCCCGAGGGGGAGTTCATTGTTGCATTGGGGATGTAATTAATCTCTATTAAAACCACATCCATCTCGTTCCTTACCTGACTCACATCTCACATGCAGTTGTGCACTTTAGAACACTCACCACTGGGAACACGCCTGAAGAGACAGTGATGAAAGGCGGAGATAGGTGGTTGTGACATGCAAAGGTGTTTTCTGAGAATAATTGCAGGCTATGTTTCTCTTTAACTGCACAGCGTTTTGTCTCTTGGTTGATTTGTTTCTTGCACCTCCACTTTCTGGCCCCATTTCTCTGTCTCCCACCAACCTTCCTCAATTCTTTCTGCCTCTGATAATCTAAACCAGGCTTAAGCCTCCATCTACTCTATCTGCCTCCCTCGTTCACAGTTTCCCGTCGTCTGATTCCGTTCCTACTGCAGGGCCCCCGACAAATCCTCAGCAGATGCCTGAGAGACTGTTTGGCTGGCTCCATGCTGTTGACAGACAACACGGCTTTAAATGTGAAAACAAGGCTATTTCGAGCAGACTTTGCAGAGATGGGAATGCATGAATTTATAGACAGCGAGCGGGGAGGGGGAAACTCACAGACACTTTCTTTGCACTTGTTTGACATTTTTCTCCGAACTTGTCAACACAAAAATGCTTTGTGAGAACAGCAAGGGGGAAAATGCAAACATTTTGTGCCTGTCTCGGTGAGGGCTTTTATCCTGAGACGTCACTTGTACTGCAAGTTGATATACATACAAAAATAAGCTCTTATTGATCACTGCTCACAGCATTTGCAACTAGATGTTACATTTATAAGCTATGAAGAACAACCAATTTAATTCACTGCCTAACAGGAGTTTTAGATTCCTAACCATAGTTTATTTATAGTTTTCTCCAATAAGTTTTTTTCAATCTTAAGTCAATACAATGCCACATTTTTCCTCTGTAGTCCTCTCTATGGGTTTCATTTCTATGCTAGTGCTTGATCTGTACTAATTATGTTCACCTGACACTGCTTACCTGTTTAAAAGAGGTGTGACAGTCACAGAGCCTGCACACTGAGGAAGACACCAGCTCAAAGGTTTGAGCTTGTTACTATTGCAAATGACACACAGAAGAATATGAAAAGAGAAATGTTGTATCCTCAGATCTTCAGTAGGAGATGTTTTTATTGTTGGAAGCACAAAATGTAATATTCCTAACAGCAAGGACTGTTAGAAAAGATAAGCTCACCCTCCTGCCTGTGCTACACTGAGTGTGTATGTAACTTCTGTAGTTGGAGTTTGCAGCCGGGTGATCGGCAGAGTAGAGCGTTGAATTTCAAATCAAATCAAATTTAATTTAATTATATATCACTTTATACACTTTAAAAACATCTTGTTGACCAAAGTACTTCACATGGACATAAAAAGATACAAGTGAAAACACATTAAAACAGTCAAGAGTAAGTAAGAATAAATTAGGATTAATCACAAAGAGAAGGTAAAACACACAAAATATTAAAACAAGGGAGACGACTAAACCAAGGTTAAGAAGAGGTATCAAACTCCACTGAGCATTAAAAGGCAAGGAATATAAATACGTTTTAAGCAGTGATTTAAAAGCAGTCAAGTCTGGGCAGCTCTAACCTTCAGGGGCAAACTGTTCCAAGTTTTTGCGGCAGACACAGTGAAAACACAATAGCCCCAGCGTTTGTATTTGGCCTTAGGGGCATCTAACAAAAACTGAGCTGACGATCTAAGTGATCATGTTGGTCTGTGCAGCTGCAGCAGATCACTGAATTAAGGCAGGAGCCAGTCCATTTAAGGCTTTAGAAACAAAAATCATTAACGTAAAATCAATTCTATAAACATGAAGAAAAAACATGAAAAAAACATCTTGTTGAAGTTTCAGGTGTGCAGCACGAGGTTCTTGCCCTTCACATTCAGGATCACACTCCACAAAGATGTAGCTGTATACTGTTACTTTGCTACTTCAGTCCTCGCCCCACTTCAATGGGGGCACAGCCCTCCCTCAGCCCCCTGTAGATCTGGCCCTGTGCTATACACATCTTCAGCTGCAGCCATTACTCCAGGTAAAGATGCAGGATAAGAGAATGTGAATTATTCATTATGTTGTATTCTGATTAGCTGGAGGTGCTATCAGAATACTGCCTAATGAATAATGCAAATTCGGGAAGTCTGGTCATGAATAATGCAAATTTGATATAAATGGCTTTCAAAACAGCTGCTGGAGGACCGATGGGAATCTGGACTGTTTGGAAAGATAATTCAGAGAAATCTGCTGCAGACAAATATAACGTAACAGGTACTGCATGTAATGATATGTGACCATGGAAAATATGTTAAAAATGGTCATAGTAGCAGCTGATCATCTGCTCATTTTTTAGCAACGTTGCTGCAACAAGTGTGATATTTAATCGGTGAGAGGCTAAACGTGGATAAAACTAATGTCCACAATCTAATAACTGGAATTTTCCACTAACAGCAGCAGAATCTCCGCATGATGTAATTTAGTTTATACCTGATTCAATTTCTCAGCTTTTCTCTGGATGATGTTGTGTCAGTGTCGTTCTGCCTGACCTCCAGTAATCATCTCATCTCCCTTGTCGATTTCTCCCTCTGCCATCCCTGGACTGATAAACGTGCTCTGTTAGCAGCCCTTACCATCTATCATACAACTGCAGGCTGAACGCAGCAGCACAAACTGATAAAATCCTGCACAGTGTCAAGGCTAGTTTTATGGAAAATTCAATCAAATCACATGATCAGGAGATTAATAGCTGCCATTTTTCACACTCGACTCGAGGTGATCTGGTTTGTTTACGTGGGAATGAAGAAACAGATTACACTGTCTCTACAGAGACAACGTAGCTGATAAAAGTTTTTAGCCATAATCAAGCACCAAATTAGTCCAGAGAAGTGATGCTACTTAGAAACATGGGAGGAAAAACCCTATTACCCAGCAGGCTGAGGTCAGACAGTTTGAGAGGAAACACAAGGTCATCTGTTACATTACATCAGAGGCTTCATCCTCACTCCTATCACTTTCAATTTACTTAATACAGGAGAGCTGTTTGTCGTCCCTGCAGTCTGGAAGATAATCGACAATGAAATTAAGTGGCGGCCCGCTTGTGTCACTTGGGGGGATTGTGGAGAATGTGACGGCTCAGGGTTGATGGGAGATAATCGCAGGACACAATAACAGCTGCCGAGAGAATTGCTCTGGGCTTCTTTATGGTCATAATAATGGTAACCTTGTCTGGCACTGTAAGGTAAATACGTGGGCGCAAACATTTAGTTTGGGTACAGGAGCACACACACACACACACAGAAGCCCATGTGGAGACATGCGCTCTGGTGGTCCCACCTTTAGGGGCTTGTAACAACAGCATCAGCTCAGATAAGGAAAGAGGCAGCTCACTGACACACAGTAAAACCTCTAGAACCACTCTTCCTCTGATGTTATTGAGCTGCTTTATTTCATTACTCTGTGGGGATCATCGGGGAGATAGCAGCCGAGCAAAGTTTTCTCAGAAATGTTGTTGAATCCTTAGCAATTTGGTGCAGTTTAATTTCTCAATTTGCGTGACACCGAATTTTAATGTGATTGTCACGTTGAGCCTCTTTTCAATATATTGCGATTCCCTTGTAAGGTTAATAGCAAATTAGGAGAACAGCCAACACGTTACTTTCAGCACCCTCTCTCTAAGTCCTTCCTCTTGTTAGTGTTCAGCCGGCTGACTAAACACTGTAAAAGACCAGTGTCTGTCAGTGCTAATTACTCATGCAAATAGGCGCAGCGCAGTGATTACACCCTGCCAACAGTACAAACACATGCACACATACACATGTGGAAGCTATTGTGAAGTCCACTATTGCGATGTGATCAAGCTTTGTCACTAACACTATCATTATGCTCAATAAAAAGGGTTAATGTTATTTTACATATAACAGTGGATATTCATGAAGCTGGTTCTCTTCGTTATTGCATAAATGATTATTTTTGGAATAACATTACAATATATTCAGAACACATGACTTCATGTAATGTGAAAGTGGTGATGCTGTTTTAGTATCTTTAAACTAGACAGAATTGAATTTTAAGTAATTTATTAAAGGAAAAAATGACATTAATGAACATTTAAAAAGGGATCATGTGTTTTCAGAAATTATGAAACATGAGAACTGTCTTATAATGTGAGAAGAATCTTTTTATCTAGTGTATGTTCTAATAAGAGACTGGACTTTTTCTCAGAGTGCCTGCATTTTGCTGTTGTACTGTTTCCATGGTGGAAGGTAAATGTGTTTTCCAGGTGGTAAACAGCAGCCATTACTCTGCAGGGAAGCGCTGCCATTTCTGCACCGCATTTCAGTAAATTGCGCGTCTCATTATCAAAGGCCTAGCACCCGAGTGATGCCTTCGTTTTAGTCGTGCTTTTAAGTTGGGGTTTTGCAGCTCATTCAGTTGGATGTCAGAGCTCCGCAGAAAGCTTACAGGTTGTTCCGCCGAGTGTCGACCGCAAGGTCAATCATGGCCTTGTTTGCTGAAAAGCTGTATGCTAATCTATCTAATGGGTTTGTTCTGAGAATGTATCTGATTGAGAATTAGCTCTCAGACGGCGTACTCTTTAGTAAGCAGCAGGTTTGCCTTATCTTGGGTTACTTCAAGGGGATTGAAGGAAGGGATTTCTCAGAAGCTGCAAAGAGAACTTATCAGCAGCGTAGGAGGTGCAACAAATCACAGGAGGTTACAGGAAGGTGGTTGCTCTGGTTTCCAGGAGCAGCAGCTGCATCAACAATGAACGCCAACCTATGATACACAGTAGTTAAATATGGCCGTCCACACATCATTTTTATTCTTCCCTGTGGGGACACTATCACTGAGGCTGGCAGAGCGGAGACCCCAGAGATCCCCAGAGAGACCCTGGCTTCTCTGGTTTAAAGATAGCGTCCCTGATGAATTAGGAGATTAAACAGTGGATCTCATACATGCTAAACATGTACTCTTCCACTGAGCAGGAGCCAGTGTCAGACAGCTGCACCGCACATGGATGTGGCTCGGCATCATGTGGATCCGATGTGAAATGTGTCCAAATTGGCCGGCGTGTTTACGGAATGCTGGGCTTTCATCCTCAGCCTCATGTCCAGATCATTTCCACTGAGTTTCTGCAGTATGTTTGATTTTTAAACCACCCACTGTGGCTGATGAAGGCAGGCACACAAAGTGTATTCAGAAATGCCAAAAGGCACATTAGTGAGGTTCACTTCTGTACAAAACACACCAGGAAACCCATTATACAAAATAATCACTTTGATTTTTAAAGATCACACGTTACGCTTATTTTTTATGGTGAACTTCGGGTGACGAAGGTCTGCACTTAATACAACCTGAGCTGTTTACAGAGCCTGATTAAAAGCCTCCACGAGTTGCCAGCAGAAACCTAAATTACTCGTTGAATGCTTCAGTAACAGTTCACAGTGCTGAGAACAACACTTGCAGGATCATTTACAGTTTGTGCTGCTTTTGAACTGTGATTTTTTGTTATTATTCAGTTTTTAATTGACATGTAGGGTAATCTATACTTAATAATCCATACTGCAGGCAGATAGTTGTCCTGAATCGCAAAGGTGAACCATCACCCCAGTCTCTCAGTATGGTGCATCATCAAACTTCTAATTTACAAAATACAACTGAGGTTAGATGTCGTTCGTAGAAACACAAGGTTCTGTGCTTTTATTCCAGCAGCAGACAACAGCGGGAACATGCCAATGTAACTTCTTTCATGATGCCTTCTGTGCTGCCCATTAGCTGAGTTTCCATCCAAATGTAGTTACTCAACTATGAGAACAAATCTGCAAAAGAATATGGAAATGAATGCACAGTCCCAGCCACTGCCATCTGCTGGTTCATCATAGTTGCTGTATATTAAAACATATATAGATTCATGCTAAATCAAATTAATGAATAACAAACTTATTGCAGGTCCTCTTATAATTCAACCCCTACTCTCCCTGTGGTCATAGTCGCTGTTATTGGTGCTGTAATAATGATTATACTAATGAAAAGCTTTAATGGTAATGACCACCATCAGTAATGATGAAATTAGGCTCATATTATGCTGTAGCTCCTTTTCACTCCCCCTTGGGTTAATAATAGATCTTCAAGTACGGATTTATTTTACGATGACCGCTGTAATTTCACTTTTATGGGACTGTTCAACGTGGTGGAGCCTGACAGAAGGAAAAAGGAATAAGACATGAAACCTCAGCAGTTTTTAATATTGCTCTGCTGTCCTGCGTTAAAGCAACAAGAACCGAGTCACACAGAGATGACATAACCTAATATCACTGTACAGAAATCAAATCTGGGACTGTGCAAATTTCATTTGCTGTTACAGTTATGTTACATACGTATTCTCAGTATTTGCTAGCAACACAATGGCTGGTCTGTGTCCATTAAAGGTCAAGCATGTAGAGTGTAAAAGACACTTCACCTGAGCCACTGAACTCATCTTCATTCCTTCTCGTCTCCCCAGTCTCTACAACAAATTGAAATTCTGACACTGCAGCCTGAAGGCCTGCTATTGACAAGGCAAAAAAAAAAAACAGGAGTCTCCTCCATCTTATTTACTGCTCCTGCGAGCCAACCAATTTGCTGGCCATCCTCTCAGTGAGATGTAAAGCCTTGAGATGTCAACGCTTTAAATCCTTGCGAGACCCCAGGACACAGCAGGTGAGGCCTGGGTAGAAAGAGTGTGAAACTAAATGGTCCTTATGGGAAACAGAGAGGAGTTGCATGTGAATGCACCACAGCCTCTGGTTTAACTTTCAGAAGCAATGATCAATATTCCTGTTTAACATGTACGTCAAAGAAAGAAAATCCAATGAGAAAATACAATATATTACTTTTATTACCCTGAGTTGTGCTTATTTCTTAAGACTGACATCATATGAAAAACAGGAAGTTTGTTTATCTCTCACACTCTGTTTTCATCAATCAGAATTGCACCGACGTTACATGGCACAAAGTCAAACAGTGTCCTCTTGCTGAATGAACTGGCAGGAGAAGCTGCGAGATTAGATTGCATCGGAGGAATGCTAATTTACCACGAGTCCAGGTCTGGAGATGCTGTGATTAAAGACTCAATTTCCCAGAGGTCAGTGTGGTGTGATCACATATTACTACTAACTGATGCAGTGTCTCTGACATCTGCACTCTGACGGTGCGGCTGTCACAAGCGGCGCCATCAACACCTGTTAACACGGAATAGAGAATCAGGCGTGTGCGTCGATTAAAGTTTCCCCATCAGAGTTGAGAGTCTAGAGTTTTACCAGCAGCTGTGTTGTGCCATCAAACTGCTTACTCGTGGTCGAGGGAGAGGCCTACAGCAGCTCTGCGCTGCAAACGGCTAAACCCCGAATGCTGCCACCCGGCATTATCTTCACATAGCAGGAAGCTCTGCCGTGCATCATCCCAACATGTGTTAGTGGAAGGTATTTCAGAGCAGCAGTCTTTAAAGTGACTGTGCTGCGCTGGTACTGACTGATACTGACAACACTCTTTGTTCTCGTCACGTGAGAAACAGACTGACAGGTGGAAACTGAAAATCCCAGTCATACCAGTGATTTAGCTTTTTTTTTTTAGCTTATTAAATCACATAGTTTCCGGGCTAAAGCGCACCATTCATTTTTTGGTGGATGTCCTCACGCTGCCTCTCCGGCAGGAGGTGATTTGTATTCATTTGTGCCGGGTGCTGAGACAGAAACTGGCTTGGGATATGTAATCCATCACAGTGACCATTTCCCTGGCTTTGTTTTTCTGTCAAAGTTATTTTATCATCGTGCACTAATGCAGTTGAAAGCATGAACCATTTCTATATGGAGACCTACGACCCAGCTCTCAAAATAAAGGTTATACAGTAAAATACATCAGAGGTGCTGTGTTAGTGGATTTTTTTTTGTTACAATGTTTGATTTAATTAATGTTTTTGTGACAATGCATATCCTGTTTATATTACATCATTATTAAATATAGCTTAGGCCATCTCCTTGGCCTAATGTATAATGTAATTATTATATATGATGTATAATAATTTCAACAAAGAATTAAAAAAAAGTTTGAACATCAACACAACATTACAGACATGATCCGCAGAATAACTTAGCTTCAAATAAAGACCAGAAACCTAGGAAAACAGCTAGCCTAACTCTGTCCACAGTTAGCACAGTAGCTACATTTAACTAATTCATTTTATTTATTTAGTCAATAAATTAAACACAAAGTGGTAGCGATGTGATCTCGTGTTAAATACTGAGCTTTAGACATGCTGGTAACACAGTTCTTTCATATTTGGCGAGAACTTTATGCTTTATGGCTTTATGCTAAGCTAAGGTAACCGCTAGGTGTCAATCACCAATTTTGTCATGTAACTCTTCTTAATAAAAGCAAAAGGTGTATTTCCAGAAATTATTACGCTGAATTATTCCTTGATTTCTCAAAAGAGATATCATACATGGAAACTCATTCTCATCGCTTGGATTTAGACTGACTCTGACTAGAGATTCGACCATAATTGTTCTATACTATAGTCACAGGTGTAGATGAACTAAATCCAGATGGAGTGAAATAAACATGACAATGAAAGTCAAATAAAACACAAATGGAAATAAAAAAAAGTAAACCAGCATCATTTTATCAAGCCTGATTAGCTGTGATTTTTTTTTAAAATTCAATCCCTACTACACAACCCCTCACCCCTCAAGTCATCATCACTGTAGAACTGAAGATGCAGCTGACTGTTGGCCACAGGGCCGTCACTGTGGATATGCTGACTGATGATTAGTGCAGAAATCGGTGTCAAAATCATTGTGTCACTTTCCATTACATCAACAAGTGGGAGCTGCTTAGCACAGCGCAGCAGAGCGACACAAAACAGCAGACAGCCTCCGACCTACAGCGCAAGTCTGATTTACAATAATATTTGTGGGTGAAGGATGGGTGCTTTGTAGAAAAAATGGCATGAAATTCTTGTTGGAACCACTTAGATCCTTTACATAAGCTAGATTAGTAATAACACAATGTAAAAATACATTTTTACAAGTCAAACCCTGCATTTATGATTTTACACACATACAAAAGTATTAGTACAAACAAGAGTATCAAAGTACAAAGTAAAAGGACTTATTATTCAGAGAAATTAACACCATGAGTGTCACTGTGTTGTTATACATTATATTATTGCAGTATTACTAAAGATGCATTAAGCATTTTGCTGTTCTTTTAATACTTTTGCGCAATTTACAACAACACTAATAACAATACATCTGATGATCAAATGCAAAGCTAAACTGAACCAAACTCGTGTGACACAGGGCTCACAGCTGCAAGTTTAAGTACTGGCACAGACCCAGAATCCGAGAGACAACCAAAATAAGAGAAATACACTGAGTGAAATGTCCCAAATTAGGCTGTGTGACTCACAAAACCCCTCTCGTCGTGACAGGATCCCCTTCCAAAAATAAATACTGTCAGGCTGAACAGGTGTAGCTTCCCTTTTTTTTGTTTTTAGACTTTTCAACATACTTTGTGAACGGCATGCTTCCAGTTCTGGGCCTCACTCGATGTGCAGCATTAACACTGCTCCTCACATTCGTTTCTCTTGGCTGCCTTGCTAATTGGCTCCTGTTTCCCTGAGCAGTTAGCTGATTGGTGCTCCTGTGGTAACCAGCTTGTAGTAGGCTCCCTTCAGGGCCATAAGCTGGTCGTGCGTTCCTTTCTCAATCACAAAGCCTCTGGACATGACGGCGATAATGTCCGAGTTCTGAATGGTGGACAGGCGATGGGCGATGACGATGCAGGTCCGGCCTTCTCTGGCTTTGTCCAGGGCTTCTTGCACAGTCTGTCATGGGCAGAAAAACACACAGATGAATCCGTGCTCACAGACACACACACACATACAGGCAGGAGCCATTATCAGTTCTCCCACACAGCAGGCACACATGCCTTACAATTATAGCAATTTCACAATCATGTGTTGATTACTATCATTACAATGTTCCAGTGGATCCATGTACTGCAGTGTGTTGTGTGCTGCTCAGCATGTTTGAGCCATTTGAGCTGGAATAGCTACTGCATGGGCCTACAGACCACATTCATCTTAAAGAGGCTCCACTGGAGGGTTGGTATGAACTGTGAGATGCTGGCGATAATAATAGAGATGATGAATGATAACGATGTTAATAATAATAATTAAATGCCTGCTCTCCTTGCTCTCTGTGCCCGTAGAATATCAAGCAGCTGCACTGCGCTGTAGTAGAAAGTGTGTGGATTCAGCAAGTGATGACGGTGCAGTTCAGAGTGTACTGGAGCAGCACCTTCTCACTCTCTGTGTCCAGGGCAGAGGTGGCCTCGTCCAGCAGCAGGATCTTGGGCTCCCGTATGATTGCCCTGGCAATGGCGATGCGCTGTTTCTGACCACGAGACAACTGAGAGCCCTGGGCGCCCACATTGGTGTCGTATTTCTGAGGCAGGAGAAAATAACATCATTGATAATAAATGTATTGATAATATTGATGTACTAATGCGATGAGTCCATATCACTATTATTATTTCTACATCAACGTGTTATTTGTCTTGAAGGTAATGTATCCTAAATATGTAAAGTCATGAGAAAACTGAGGATAATGGCTTGTACCTGAAAACAATAAGCATCAGTAATAGAAAGCCATGAGGACACATTCTCTGTCTCCTCTTCGTGACTTCCCCCCAGGCCCTGTATTAATGGCATTTTCCATACCTGTACCTCAGACTTTCTCACCTTTGCCAGTCACCAGGGGCTGTATGTACCAAACAACCTAAGGCTAAGACATAGCTGCTAACTGGCCAGTCGGGAGTGTCAGTGTCAGGTCTGACACAGTAAGCCACTCATTTAGTGCTGGGACGTACCACAGCATTTGCACGGATGCAATGTGGCAAAGACAGTGAATCTGCATGAGAGCTTATATCGGCGTCAGCTAAGCGAGCTGAGTTTGTGATTGTGAACTGACTGGACTCAAGCAAGTTTTTAGCACCATTTAAAGTTGACATGCTTTCATTTATACAGCTGAGCTTTACATGTGTAAGGCAGGTGCAGGAGAAGGTGAAAGATCCTGTCACTGCTGGACTTTGGAGAATGAAGCAGTACATACAAGTTTAAACTCAGTTTGTATCAAACTTGCAAAAATACTAATAGAAAATACTGATTTGTTCATTTTGGTTTGGAGTGTTTTTGTTTGAGATAAGTTAGAGGAATTCCAGAGAACAGGATAGAACTAGATCGATAAATCAGCCGCACCAACGTATCGAAACTGCACTACATCTACGTCTATCTTTTTAGGTACCTCGGGAAGTGACATGACAAAGTCGTGAAGCTGGGCCTTCTTGGCTGCAGAGATGACCTCATTCATGCTGATTTCCCGGGAGTTGTCTCCGTATTTTATGTTCTCTTCGATGCTGCAGTCAAACAAGACGGGCTCCTGGGACACGATGCCAATCTTGGAACGCAGGAAGGGCACATTGACACAAGAGGACTCGTGGCCATCAATCAGCTGCAGGAGGAGATTGATTTTACCATTAGAACAAAGCAATATTATATTCACAGACTAGAAATATAATCCACTTAATGAGCTATCATACAACCATCTCTACTGTAATTTCTCTCCTATCTAAGCAGAGGTGATACTGTCCTTTTTAAATCTCAGACAGAGACTCAGGACTATGTGTTTCCAAACCACTTCCAACTCAATTAAGGCCATTTGAATCTTGGCAGTGGTCTCTTACTGGCACAAAGGCAGACCTCCATTCTGAGCAGAGTGCCCCCTTTTTAAAATACAGCAGGAAGTCAGCATAAATGTCTGACTGATGAATGACTGGAACAGTTCGAAATACTTCAATCACGTACACTGAATGTCCAGCAATTATTCTTTGGCTTTGTCATATTACAGATTTCACTCTGTACAGTGACACTCGAGGTACAACAAAATGAGATATCTGACATTTCTTAAGATCACCATCAGAAGTGACAATATAATATTAGCCAGTTTAAATGCTGAACTCTGAGTTCAGTTGCACTAATAGAAACATTAAAGCTGCAGGCTTGAAAAAGCAAAACAACAGGCTGAAAGACACTACACTTTCTGTTGAAAACCTTTAAGTCTAAAACCCAACCCTAGTTTGGTCGTATTGTTGTTCCTCTCCTGTTTTTCTGGTTAAATCTATAACAATTCATGTGTTTTGTATGTACCATATTAATTTGAAAAACAGCTTGTAATTAGCTGTAAACAAATGTAGTGGAGCAAATATCCATTATCTAGAAAAAAAAACACTTTATTTTTAGTTAGGGAAGTAATCTGATATCATTTGGTTTCTTTGCTTTTTGTTATATTATATTCATAACTTCCAGAAACATGTTGTTATTTTGGCCTTTGCCTGCACTGAAGTATGATTTTGACTCTAATATTTGCCAGCATAGCTGTTATCACTTCATAGCCATTACAGTTCAGTAATTTGTTTTTGAGGCTGTTAAGATGTGGATGATGAATGTCTTGGCCACCCCTAGACAGGGTGTAGCCGTCTTCCTCACCACTTTGCCATGGTCTGGATCATAAAACCGCTCCAGCAGCTGCACACTGGTGCTTTTCCCGCAGCCACTGCTGCCAACAAAGGCCAGAGTCTGACCGGGCTTCACAGACACATTTAGCCCATTCAAGACCTGGATGTCGGGTCTGGTGGGGTAGGTGAACTTACAGTCAATGAACTCAATGTTCCCTTGGAAGTTTTCCTGAAAACACAGCGAGGGAGGAGGAAGAGAGGACAAAAACAAGCACAAAGGTTAGAGTGGGTACTTTGTGTGTTAGGATGCCCCCTCCTGTCCACACACAGCAGATACTCACAGTACACTAGTTGTAAAGAGTTTTATTTCATTTCAATTAACAATTGTCTTATAGAATTCAAAATGATTCATATCATATAATTCCCATCAGGAAAATTTTTCTTTTTGAATATACAACACACAAAATACATAACAATCCTTTATCACTTCCTTCTCTCTACATGTCTCTCTTTCTTGAGTGATGTAAAATGAACAAGCAAAGCAACAAAGTAATAAATAAGGTATTTTATTTAGATCCTCTGCCAAATCTATTATAGCAACACTCATTTTTCATACACAGAGCGTGGAATGTGGCAGCATAGCACATAATATAAAGAACAACAGAAGCACACATACCCATTTATCTCCCTTCTCGCTGTAGACGCTGATCAGAGGGCTGCGGTCGAGCAGCTGGAAGAAGCGTGCTGCTGAAATCTTGGCCTTGGCGTAGTCTGGGGTGTAGGACGATGCTCTGCCGAGGGCTGTGCCACTTGTGACAATGGCAGAGATGACCCTGCCAAAAAAAAAAACCAAATACACTGGAACTTAGTTTCACCATACCAGGAGAATCTACTCTTCTGTTGGTTCCTCTAAATGCAAAAATATTTTAAGGAGACTGTAGCAATTTTTAAAAGAAGAAACTAAACTGGAAGGAATGAACCTGGAAAAACTGGACTTTTTGTAATCATTTTGAATAAAAACGACCGTATCTCTCACTGTACAGTCTGATTTTAGTTTTAGTTCTGGTCTGTGGGATCTGTGAGAGGGTGCATGTGCTTCAACTGAAAGCACAGTAGAGAAATAACAAAAAAAAAAAAGAAGAAACAAGATGGGGAACGACCTGCAACAAAGGTATTTAATGTAAATAGCATGCAAACACATAGCATGATAATACAGTTCACAGCTTCAACCTTCTCCTCTCACCTGAACACCAGGCTGAAATGGAGCCCCTCTTTTTGCACCAAGTAACCTCCAAACCTGTAGGAGGCAGCGTTGGTCAAGAAGACAACGCACTGGGCAAAACCATAGCAGGCTCCGTACACATTAGCCTTCTTGAGGGCTGCTTGGTATGGGGCATCCAGCTGGGCCTCATACATGTCGACAAAACTCCTCTCCTTACCCAGACCTGCAATGGTGCGGATGTTGTTTAGGGCCTCACCAGAAATCTGTAAATTCAGATTGAGTTGGACAAAAACAGGAGAAAAGTCGATTGAAAGATGATTGAAAATAAGCTGTGTTTTCAATGTGTGAAGGAGGATGGGATGTAGATAAAGAATTCCCTCTCTTCTTATCTATATCCCATTTTATGCAGCTGCAGGAAGCCAATTTCCCCCCCACAGGGATCATTAAACTTTCATCTAATCCATTTTATTTTGATGGGTGGGATTTACTGCATCAGAATAATTAAGATAGCGTAAAGGAAGTTCACAGTAAACTGACTTTTTCTTTTATTTCAAACTATCTGGATCTCAACGTATTGTCCCGAGGTTTTTTATCCAACACGCCTTTAAGTAC
>JAUBNQ010000012.1:9848506-9862677 GCA_032353495.1 Ctenopoma kingsleyae | reverse complement strand
TCATTTCCTAAACTAATGATGGCCTGTCATTTCTTTTTACTTAACTGAATGTTTCTTGCCATAGTATGGATGTGTAGAGCAGTTGTAGTAGCACTAATATGACTATTGATTCTTTATCAAGCCTTCATCTGCACAAGACAACTAAAGCAGATTAAGAAGGCAAGAAACCTCACAAATGAACCCTTGACAAGGCAGTCTGTGGACTGAAAACCATTCTTCAGTATTGTACAATGTTGAAAATAATGAAAAGTAAAGAAAGATCACTGAAGGAAAAGGTGTGTCCAAATTTTAGACTCGTAGTGTACAGTGCACAATCTCAATGGTCCATAATGTGGCATCATTGCACTTTGAGATTTTTTATAAATGTAAAGTGCCCTATAAAAAATAAATTATTATTATTATTATTATATTTCCACTATACTGCAGTACACTACTTTTGAAAAGTTATGCAAGCTTAGCTCTACGTTATGCTATTCATGCTGTACATAATAAAACATAATAGCTTACCTCAAATAGCAATACGAGCTCATTTTAACAACGTGTCATTACAGTAGTAGTAGTAGTTTAAAGTACTAAAGTACTGTAAAGAATGCTAAAAGAGGCTAAAACGCTACGTAGAGGTAATGTGAACCGTGTTAATCCTCTACGGGTTTAACTCATTCTTAATATGAAAAATGATTACTGCAGTCAATGTTCTAAGTCTCCAGTGTTTTGTGAAATCCCTGCATGTATAGAAGGAGCAATGGGGCTTTCCTGGGCTGAAACAATTCCTCTCCACCATCTATCTCTCTCGCACATCATCTGTCATCCAACCCAGTTTATTCCATCCCGGCGTGCAAACTCTGTGCTAATGTGCTAAACTGCTTTAAAGTCTTTCGTGTCTGAACGGGCCGAAGTGGGAACATTTGCAGTGTTCTCAGACACCTGATTGATCAAGTCAAAATGTAATGTTTCAACTGAACATACAAGATGCTGAAGCTGCACTGTTGTTTGGTAACAGAAACATCAGCACGCAGCGCTGCGTGTGGGTGATCATGCGTGGTTGTCCCTTAAAGTTAAATCAGCTTGTCGCGTTTTTGCTAGCGATCAATCTGACGCCTCATTTGTGCCCTTCCCGCTGCCTGTCACCTTTCCCCACATAGTGAATCTGCAAACACATATTGATCGGCCTCTCTCCATTTCCCTCCCTGATTGTCCCTCTCTCACTCTCTGAATCACCATCAAAAAGCTACAGAGGAAACTCAGAGAAAAAAAATCAATATCTGCCTTGTTAATTCACTCACTACCATCAAGGACACCATGAGTCTCATGATAAAAGCCTTGATGGAAACGATTTATGCCGCTGGAGAAACAGCTCATAGAAAAAGGATCTGGATTTAATCTTTTACATCATTTTTCTTTGGTTGAGTTTCTGGAGAATAATTTCAGGACCCAGACTAAACCTCGCCCAGGTCCGATGAGCGCCGTGAGTGGATCATCACTTTCCAAACCATTTCTATCTGCCAAGTTGGGAGAAGACGTGACTTTGAAAACAAGCACAGGACTGCACATCGATTTCACACTGAAGTCAGGGTGTTGATAACTCGCACGGTTGGAGCAAATCCATTTTAAAGGTGTTTCTGTGCCCACGAGGGATCCCCTAACCCTTGCCTCCAAGAAGGAATTACTGTCTCACAAGACAGAAAAAAAATCCCCTCAGTCATATGCTGTCTTTAACAGTTCAGTTTTATCTCCCTCAAATCACTTTTAAATGCCTCCCCCCACCCCTTTTGGTTGTGATAATGACTGCTGTGCTTTTGGTGTGTGAGTCACACTTCAGTTCTCACGTCGAATGGAGAGAATGAACCCCATCTCTTAGAGGAACAAGAGCTCTGTAAAATAGCTTAAATTTAGTCTAGGTTTAAATTATATAGATATGAGATAATATCACTTGTTTCTAATGTAAAATACTCCCAGTTTTCTTTGTTCTTATTTCACAGTATCATTAAACAGCATTGTTGTCATGTTATTCAGCAACTTACTGTAACTGTCTGTTAACCATTCATAGTTATAGAACTTTAAGATGTATTAAGAAGTAAAACAACCACATGTCTAAATCACAGATGTACTGGATAGAGGAGCCTCTCAGCAGGCATTTTATCCAGTAGCTACTCATAGTATTGCAAGAAACATAACCTCTGCAAGCCCAAAAGCATTTTCTCTGACAATAATGATAAAAGAGACATCTGTAAGCTAACATCTGTTAACTAGACACCTCCAGCACCTTTTACATCTGTAAAACTGGAGGCCAGATATCTCATCAACGTATCAAATGATTTAATGGGTTTAACATATTAGCACAAGGTATTTTTACTTTAGAGGTATTCTTTTATTACATTAATTTTTCTGTGGCGGTAGTACTCTTGCAGAATGACTCACTGAACAGAACCCATGTTACCACAGCATATATATGCACATACAGAGATAGAGGTTGACCAATGTATTATCATGTTAAAATTTGTGGCACTTACCAGTAACACACATCAGTCACAACACCAAAATTGCTTCACAGCCTAATGCAGCTTCTGGGGACTTGGTTTCTATCAAACCTATCTTTCTTCCTGGATACGACACTAACACTCTACCAGTGGCAGATCTAGCAAATTTACATGGGGGGGGCAAAGGAGTGGCAAGACGTCTAGGCAGGGTGGCAATGCGGGAGGCAGACGGTGTTTGATGCAGGGCTGTAACTAAGTTTTTCAGGGACCTAAGATTATGTTTACAATTATATATTTTTGGTGAATTAATATTTAATTCGAAGGCTATAAAAGGCTTTTGAACAAACTGCCCCTGCACTCTACCTTACAGCTAGTTTTTACCTGTGGACAAAAGAGATGTCTGAAAAACGTCAAGACAAAGCACCTCCATCTGCATACATCTATAATCACTGTTTGTATTATGGATTTGTAATCCATGGATGTTTACAGTTATTTGTAAATTTTCTAGTTTTGTTATGTCAATGTAAAGTCCAGGAGGGCATGGGCGGGTCAACGTAGCAAACCCAGAAACTAGAAAACCTTTCTTGACTCATGCATTTACTCTAAAATAACGCTCTAAATGAAGCTAAATGTCTGGTTAAAATGGGCAACATGCTAGAAGTGAAAGTGTTGAATGAGCATGTCAGCAGGGAGAGCACGCGGCCTTTAGAAACTGCATTTGGGAAAGCAGATAAAATATTACCCGGTTCGACTGTCAGCTTAACTAACTTGACTGTGGGTGAATGGATGACTACTGGGAAGCAGGAGTGACAAATGGGGAGAGCTATAAAAAACAGCGGAGGGGCACACATTCCAAAAAAAGCAAATGAGACTGGCAATTACACAGAGAAGAACCTTGCTTCTTGCTCGCTTGCATGAATGCTAAAAGGGATGTTATCAAGATGACCGAGTAAAGATGCTCAGCTGCACAGACGCTAAGGAAGTCTCATCACATCCGTCTTCAGAGCAAGAGGTCAAGCGCGATCCATTTTCACTCATCTGACTCTCTCTCTTACACTAATTTAATCTTTGTGTGCCAATTAAAGGCAAAATGATCTCAGTCCCCATCTGTGCACAGTGGGTTCACTATCCAACAAGCAAGCAGACAAGAACACACTATAACACTCCAACACAATCCACTCTCCTTCAGTCCAAAATGATCCGTTAATGGTGCACCTTCGCCTCAAAAGCTTAACCCAGTTGAAGGGAACATCGGCAGGTAGCATTACTTGATAAATCATACAATCAAGTGAATCAATCATACTGTACATCAAAGTACAGATTGAGAAGGGGAGAGTGTGTCGAGAGAAATGATGAGCAAAGAGCCCGGCGCTGCACTGTGATCTTCATTGGTTGCAGATATGAGATGCTATTTTCGGTGATAAAGGAAAAGCCCCAGGGATGCTGGTGTGGAGACGAGGGAACCAAGAGCGCTTCGAGAAAGACGAGGTGTCCAGACAGGCATGGGCGTGAAGATGTGTTTTAGCTGAAAACTAGGTGATAGACTACGTGAGGAGCTGAAGCCAACATACACTTAAACTAATTAGATTATGCAGTGTTTTCGAGTTGAGTACAAAATGAGGGGTATCATCTTTGCATAGAATATCCTCCTCCATCCATCTGTATTTATTAAAATGTAGCTGTATTTCAGGTAGCTACTGTACATTCATAGAGTTCCTAGAGTTCATTTGGCTTTTAAACACACACCCACGACACGCAAGTATCAAAGGCATCCACACACACAACAACCTGGCGTGTGAAGCTTTAGCGTCTTAGTCTTAACCTTTGCTTGACATCTTAATCTTTGCAGCTTTGTGAAGGTGTCAGCCGGTCCTCTAGGTTCATGTAGATATGGAAAGGATAAATGGGAGACTGTACTCTGCAAAGGTCACCTCTAACCACACAAACTACTGAGGAATTTCTGAAAAGCTATCCACTTTTTAGCAATATGTGAAAGCTGTGAAACACCATTCTGCTGCAGCACTTTGATACAGAGTCTTTGAATGTTGTGAGTGATTTACAGCTTGTAACCTTTCTATAATTATTACTCTGTAAAATAACTTTTCCGTCATCCATACTACAGAAAATCTAACAGCACAAAATAGAAACCATGAAGGATTTTGATGGATAGCATATAATGATGTGCTATCTAGGAGAGACGTCCTCCGTATGATGTATTTTCTCTTTTAACAAATTGACACTCACTGTTTTGTAAAAAAAAAAAAAAAAAGAAAAAAGAAAAAAGAAGGAAATCTTCAAACCAGGCGGCAGGTTTCTGTATAAATCTAGACTTCTGGATTAATCCCCCCCTTCCTCCTCCCTCGTATAATAAAACCTGTCTTCGACTGCCCCTAATCCCCCTAAGGAGTGTGGAGATTACCAAGATCCTCTGAATATCTCACATTTCTCGCCAGAATACAAGCCACTGCTCGCTGTCACCGAGGGGTTTCATATAACAGACGTTCACAGTTTTTGTGATTTTAGCAACTGATTGCTCTTCAAACATCTGCACTCACCTCACTGTGGAGCGCTGTCTCTAAAAGGTACACAAATGAAAAGGAATTAAAGTTTTCATTTAGTGTTTTCCTCATAATTATCACATATTTACAAGATGAAAAATTAGGGCTGGGCAATAAAATGATCTTGATCATTATTTGATGATCCCACAATAATGATGCCGACTTTCACTCTGTTGCTTTTAACAAGTGATGTGATACTGGTGTCTAATATCTGTGGCTTAGTACGTCGTACACATCAAAATGTTTCTGTCAGAAGAAGAACAAAAAGAGTTATAAATGAACATAACATGAACCAGAAACTGGGTGGTCGATACCAGTACCACTGAAATTCCATGATTCTCTATACTAATTTCGATACTGCAAAAAATAAACTAATGAAATGTAATGTCTAGTTACATAAACTCTTTTGTTCCATGCAAACAAAGTGACATTACTATTGTTTAAAACAAATAATATTTTGCCAAAAAATTGGCTTTTCTACAAATACTAAACAACAGAGTTAAAAACCTGATACTGTGAAAAAGAAAATGAAGAGATCTCAATTATCAGGTGTAACTGTTTTCCTCAGGGGATGTTGTGTGTTGAGCATTGCTGCAACAGACGCAGCTGTGTTGCACTGTGACATTTTAAGATATGAAGATTTTAACAACTCGTTGTCAATATTTAATTAACGACTGAAACTGTCGCCTTAAATTCTTTGATTAAAAACTAAGAATAGAGAAGTTTAAGACAGACAGACACAATGTCCAATTAGCTATTGTAGAAAACATACAGTAGTGATACCGGGTTGTTTTTAGCTTTCTCTTTTTTTTGCCTACAGTACATCATTTTTTAAATACCTTTACACATGTATGTCTGGTGACAAACATTGGGGGTACATTCATACAGACATCAGCATGTGTTTACATCAAACATCTTTATGGTAATCACTAGTTGGATATTTGGGAATTTTCCCATGAGACCTCACCGACTGTAGAAGTGTGTCAACACAAGTAGCAAGCATAACAGCAAAATCCTTCAGTGCTGCCAGGACGAGGTAGCTGAAATCATTATGAATTCAGTACTTTATTCACGCTTGTGCATAGAATGAATAGCCACGCACCTGCTTTAGTGTGTTTATGGTTTTAAATATGGGTGTTACAGTGGCATACAAATCAAGGATCTGTTTTGTTGCTGTGACACGAAGACAGCAGACTAAACCAATACAAAGCACCAATGCTAAAAATGTGTTGAAAAATGGGGTACCATCCAAGCTACTGAAAGATACAGTATGTGTAGGTGCAGTGTATGTTGAGAGTCATTGTGCCGGGACGAGTTTAATCTCCATCTGGATTTAGAAAGCAGTTCAAATATGCTTAAAGGGGCACTGCATACTAGGTTCACATTATCTGATCTGTTCCATCTAAAGTATAGAGGATTCAGCCTAACAACACTGGCACATCACGTTCCATGGTGATGTCCTACGATTTAAAATTAAAGGGTACTAATTTGTTAGTAACTGTAAAGATAATGCTAAATTTAGAGGGTCCCTATGACCCATGGGTTAGAGTCACCTTGGTATGAACATCAATATTTCATAAAACACCACTTCCCTTCTTGCTTGTCTCCCTCCGCAGGGAGTTCAGAGGTCATTCAGTTCTCTGTTGGGCCTAATTGCTAATATTATCACCATTCTGCTGGAAGGCAGGTGATCAAGGTGACATTTGCCATGATGCTGTGGCAAAAAATTGACCATCTGCTAAGTCATGCAAAGAGTGATATTTTTAATGAAGTCAGACGTCATCGACAGGCTGTATCATGGATGTGAAGAGACATATGTATCGCATACCTTTGCATCTACAGTCTACACGTCAACAGCCAACACCTCACGTCACTGCGTCGGCTGCTTCCACCAAAAAATATTAAGCCACGGTTGTGTAAGTAGAGAAAGTACTGACAAAGACTAAATGCTACCTGAAGAGATTTTTATGCTTCATCAGCCTACATCACAATGTCAGGCTGCAGCATAGGATCTCCCAAAAGACCTGAACATTCACCCCATACTAAAAATAAAACTCTGGTGTCAGGTACTGTACATATACTTTTCCACCCACTAGAAGTGACGAATCAGAACTTGAGTCAAATGCAAACTGTCTCCTAAAGTGAGAAATGTACAGAATCTAACTTGCAAAGTTTAGATCTTTAGCCTCTTCTACTTGTTTCAGTTTTCTTAAAGTGAGAATATGTAACTCTGGAGAGTGGCAGGTATAGGATAATCTAAAATGTAACAGTAGCACAAGTGGAGAACTGGCTTGGTAGTGTCCGATATAAACAATATTTAAACTGATTCACTGTAATTAATGTATAAAACTTGCAAACAAATGTTTTTTTCCCCCAAATAATCTAGTTTGTATTTCAGTCAAACATGGTTTAGCAACTTGAAACTAAAAATCTTATGTCTGGAAAACTGCATTTCGTTCATTTTTTCCAGGCCACTAAACGTTGTCAACTTCCTGCATATTTTTGCATATTTTCAAGCCCATAGTGCCATTATCATCATCACTAATAGGGTGCCATTGTTAAATTAAGTGCTAAAACCAACTTAACTGTCTCCAGAATGAATTGGGCTAATTAGACTCAGGCTGATCCGTGTGTTAGCCGGCCTGCATTCTTTGCTCCAATCTGAAATAATGAGGTCAGTGATAAGGTTACACCCTCTGACTGCTCAGTGTGAGGCCGGCTGCCGAGGACGAAGAGGGCAGCCCTGCAATAGGAGTGGGTTTGACGTCTGGCCTTACAGCAATTTTGTAACCCGCTGTGATGTGAATGCTGTAGCTCCATGCTGCGAGCAAAGCCCTGCAGGATCTTCTGACCAGTAGCGTGTCTATCAAAAACTACTTGACAAGGCCACGTATTACTAAGTGACATTTGCGTGTTAGGAGGGAAATTGCCCGACATAAGGAGTTAATGCAGCATATGCTATTTAAGTCAGGAGTGAATGACTAAAGTGGAGGATCAGCAAACAAGGAGATGAACCAGCAGGAGGTCAATTACAAATTCCAGTATCTCCCCTTATATATGTGTTGTGATTGAATCCATTATTATCAGTATCCTCTAAATGAATTCCAGTTGTTCTGATGTGCCACAGAAATGCCACGAATTCTTATAAAGCATCAGTATAGCTGAGAGTTAACAAAACTGGAACTGGTTGCTATGCCAACTCCTTTGGTAACCAAGGAGCTAATTAGTGATCATTCTCTTACTTTCTTTGTTTTTGTTCTTATGCATGTTTCTACTTTCAAGAAACTTTTCATACGTCATACACCATACAGTTAAGATACTGTATTATAAAAATGATTAAGATTACGAAACATTTCCTGCTATTAGATGGTGAGTGAACCTAGATTTTGGTCATATCATGCTGTATTTTATACATTTGCTAGTGTTATTAGTTTTTACACTGGTACAGTGTGTAGGAGAGAGGTGATTTCAAGGTGACTCTGAAGTGCTCAAAAGCAGACAGATGGTGCTTCTGTATTCAGAACAGACCAGCAGGACATCATACACCAAATGTGCAAAATATTAATCGTTTTCATGAGGTACAGTAATAAGGTGAATCCAGGTAAAACTCATTATCTGGTAGTGACACGCTAATCAGAAAGGAGGACAGATGTTTTTTATATTTCTTATGTGCTTCTCAGACGTAGATCAGAAAATAAAAACTATTCTGTACATTCAGTGTACAATGAAGAATTTTTCACCTCATTTCGTAACACCCCTATGACCCAAATACATATATTTCATAAGTGGCCAGAAAATGGGGAAACAAGGCAGCAGCAGAGGCTGTCAGCTAAGGTGGGGACATAACACTACAAACACATTACTGGTTATGCATCAGTGTGAATGCAGAACTGTTTAACTACTTTATACAGTTTAGTCCAGTGGTTCTCAGTGGTTTTCAGAAAGTAGGAGAAGGAGAAAGGAAAGAAAAGAGGAACTTTCTGCTGATTGTTTCTTATTGTAAAGCTCAAATTCTCCTGACACTTTTGTTGCAGCTGCAGTTCTTTTTTTTTATTATTTTTTAGCAATCTCTTGCCTCTGTTTTAATTTAAGATCATACACCAAAAATATGAAGATGGTCTTTTTTTCCTTTGAATACATTTAAAGTGTGGAATCACGGGATATATAAGATTATGTTTTTCCACCACCTGTTACTGTGTATTGTCAAATTGCAAATAAAACACAAGCTCAGACTTCCTGAGGTCAAGCTTCTTCTTCTCCACTAAGGAAACTAAAAATAGCTCTGTGTGGCGAGACTGTAACCTTTCTCAAATTAATACAGGAAACAAACAGAAAAGCCACATGGTTGTTCACGATTTTATTTTTATTTCCATAATGTTGCCGCGCCTTCTCCTTCTTTAGAGGTTTAATGTCTTCCAAACGGAGAATTAGGGCCATCAGTTATTTATATTAGTGCTCATAATGTTCAAATAAAAGTAGTGAACAGATATTTACTAGAATTTTCTTTGCAGATTTTCTCCAAATTTGGACAGATGTACTGTATATATTTATTTTTGGAAGGAAACCCGACTATTAGATATTATTGTACTCTGGCCAAAAGCCAAATATGTTGGACACCACTGATTTAAAGCTACAATATGCAACTCTTGGTTATCAAGCTAGTAAGAGCACAAGACTTGAACCAACCAACCAACTGGTGCAATCCACTCAGGCTGGCCCACCCAGCTGTTCTACACTCTGCCCGGACCTGAGCCTCACTCAAAAACAGTTAGAATGGAATAAATCTGCCTTTGCTGCACTGCCTTTAATAGTATCTCTCTGCATTAAGAGAATATTTCTACAAAAAATATATTAGAAAAAGTTACACACTGTAGCTTTAATCTCATTAATTTGAAAAGAACTACAAAATAGTGTGGAGTGTGGGGCAGGCACATTCCTCTGAAATATAGTGAATTATAAGTATAACTTAGAAACTGACTGACTTTTACTTTACTCAAATACTGTAGTTTAGTACATCTGTATGGATGCCATGTGTTATATCCTTTTTCTATGTGGGGTCTGAGGGCTGACTTTAGACTGTTCCTGCAAACCACATGACACTGTGTTGTAAGTAAGCATGAGCATGCCCACATCTTATCCGTGTCTCCACTCTCATTGTTATATGTGACTTGAATAAGACGAGAATCATCCTTCAACATCAACATGTTACCACGGTGGATTGTCCTTTGAAGGGAAAAATGCTTAAAATACATGAAATGTGTTGATATTTATGTAATACTCTCAATGGTAATGTCTGAACTTCAGATACTTAGTACAAAGCATTGTGGATTATACAGTACGTATATGTTGAGAAAGCAACTATAATAGTCTTTAACCTCTCTTAACCTCTCTTAAAAGCAGAGGGATCAAGGCTGAAATACAAACACACGTACCAAAGCAGAGTGATCTTAAAGAATAGATCAGAGAAGCATTAAATATTGTATTAAGCTGAGCCGTAACATGTCTTAGTAACACACACTGATACACACTGTTCCATTCCCTCTGCAGCCATCATCGCGTGCGTCACTATCCATCGCAGAGAGGCTACATGGCCCGAAGTGACAAGACAAGAGCCTTTCAGGTCTGATAAGACTGCAACATAAAACCTCATGGCAACAGAAGAAGCTCAGTGAAGTATTTATTCAGCAGTTTTAATCTGAAACGACAACAAGCCTTCACTTAATTGTTCGTCTATTTCCAGGCTGATCGGTGCAGTCTGATGGTTTTCCAATATATATATATATTTAAGTGTGTGGACAGAAAATCAACCAGGCATTATCCTCGGGAAATGAGAACTTCATGTGACAGATTTGTGGCTGCTGAATGAGTTATGACTCATAACTCTTTCGATAAATTCACGGGTATAGAATGAGTTATGACTCACAGTGCATTTGGCTCAAATTTCCTCTAAAATATGTACTGTAAATATATCCTGCATCTGGTCATATGTGACGACTGTGTGCACAAGCCTTGTAAAAGCTATGGGAATGATGGCTCAACAATGACTAAAAATGGAAAAAAAGAAAAGATCCACACTGCAACATGGTAGTCAGTCATCAGGCCATTAAGCAGAGCAGATACAGATTTGTCCTTGGGCACAACTTTGAATGCCTAAAAGCTGCTCATGAGCGGAGATGACCTCTGACCTCCCTGTGGAGTGGCTGAAAGAATATTCCACTGCAGGGATCAATGCAGTATCACATTATCGCTGAGTACTTCTCGAGTAAGTATCATATTATATCACATATTGTCTGGTGCTGTGATAAGCAACAGAAAAACCATTGTGTAAGTCAACACCTACAACAGTTTATTCGACGGTCATTAGCTCTGTGAGTGGAAATATGATTCACCAATCAACACTTCCCCTGTCAAAATAATTCAGAAAAAATGACACTTATTAGCTGGAAATTTGCTACATAGCCAAGACTTGGTCCAAACTTATGTCTGTAATCAACCTCATACACATCAAAGTGTCAGTGTTAATGAGTGCTGATGTTTCGCTCACTATGATATTGAGTTGACAAGTGTTGACTGCAGTCTTGTTGCTTCACTCACAGTGCTGATGTTGCTCTGAGGCGGCTCTTCAAAACTATTTTAAAGTGTTAAATTAAGTCTGATGGCTGCCACGGAGGACACTTAATGGATTGGAAGGATTCTTGAAGGCGCTCCCGGTCCTTGTCGACCCCCTTTAACGCCCTCAGTAACATATGGAGATTTGCTCTCTGAACCAACTCCAAGGCAAATTGGCTTCAACACGCGGGCAGCACACCTCAGAGGACCCTGCCATTCTTAAGTGATTTACTCCCTTAAGCTTAGCTCTATTGGTTCTGTAATTACAGGAAATGGAAACGGACCTTCTGCTGCCGGCTGCTTGTGCTGCTGGTGTTGACATGCCATGTGGTGTGCATGTTAACACTCCAGCTTTAACAGCTCTATACCCTGCATTACATGCCAGTATGAACACACATTTGGAAAGTGCGTCCCTGGAGGGAGCACAAAAAATCCAGTTACCGCTGTCCTAGTGCCTCAGGCAATGAAGGCTTTCAATCTACTGTCATAACTCTGCTTGAAGGTTTGAAAAATATTTCCTGTAGAGGTGCTAATAGTATGGTATGCTCATTGTCAGCTAACTGAATGAGCACTCACTCATTCATTCATTTTGCTCAGACACTGACTCATTCGCTCACTCATTTTATTAACGTTCAGTGGTTCACTGAGACTGAAAGAGACTAAACTGAGCAAATGAGTAAATGAGCTTGTTCATATACTAAGTGTGTGAATCAAAATTAATGAGTGAGAGAATGAGAAAATGAGTGAGTGAATTAGTTAATGGAATGAGAGAATAAACGTAATTTACCTCAACTAGTGCTAAATCCATCACTTGTCCATCCACTAATTGTTTATTCATTTGTTAACTAACTGACTAACAATGAATGAGTGAATTATAATATGAGTTAGGTTACTGATCATCTAATTTTCTGTGAGTGAGTGAGTGAGTGAATCACCAGGTAAACTAATCAATGGCTTTATATTAAGAAAATTAGTAAATCAGTGCACCTGGGAGTAAAAATCAGTTTGTAAGAGTTTGTAACAGTTTGTGAGTGAGTGAATGACTACATGTATGAATGAGAGCATTAATTTAAAAAAGAAAAAGTCAGTAAGCATTCAGTAAATTAGTTATTAAAACGAGTTTGCATGGGAGAGAGAAAATGACAGGTGAATAAATGACTTCCTGTATTTTACCTCATGTTTTAAGTAACTAAGTTTGACATTTTATTGTACATTTTATTCATATGTCTGGTTTGGAACGAGCGCGTGGCTACACCTGTCCCGCAGCTCACCTCTTGTTCTCCGTCTTGCTCGCGCTCTTCTTCTTGTTCATCACCACGGGAACGCAGCTCGTGAGCTCGGTCCAGTCCGCGTGCAAGCCGCAGCTCCAGCCCGTGGAGAACCGCGAGAAGAGCCACGACTCGGCTTTGCCGGGCCGGTGGCAGGTGCATTTCCTCTGGCCAGGCATGCAGTCGCACGGCTGCTCCAGCTGGATGTTTTTGACCAGGTGCCGCCCAAACGTCGTCCCGCCGGTCTTCTGAATATGGAGGAACACCATGACATCGTCTCCTCGGATGTTGAAGTCGACGTACCTGTCCAGTTCCCGCTCGGTGAAGTTAAATTTGGATGTGATTTTGGAGGGAAGCTCCTCGTCCGCATCCGGCTCCGCGTAAACTAACTCAAACCTCGAAGAATAGCGCTGGAAAAGCCCTTTCTCGTCACTTCTGAAGTAGCAGGTGTTGCTGTCCGTCGGGCACACGTACTGGTAGCCGACCATTAGGAAGAGCACCGCCGCAATGGGAACGAAGATGAGTCTATTGAACTTCTCCTCCATGGTGGCAACCTGTAAATCACGCCGCTGGCACAAACGGTAGCGCGATGTCCGACTCGTTTTCCTCTTCCCCTCGTCTCATCCTGTACTTTCTCCTGCTAGTTTAAAAAGCACGAGTTCAAGTCCCACCAGCAGGTAAGAGAATATCCTGGAGGCTCAGCTCTGACTGGCGTTGTCCTGTCGAGAACAGACCCACTTTTTAAACTTGACGCTGCCACTTATTTCCTACATGACACAGACATTGTTGTTATTATTATTTTATGTCTGTCCTGGTGGTGGAACTCGCGTGCGCTAACAGCTTTCGAGACGCGAGCGCGAAGCGGCACATCCCAGCGCGAGGAGCGTTCGGGCTCGGCCGTCCTGCCAAAGCCAAATGCTGATCGGTATCTGAGCCACGAGCACCGGAGGCAAGCACGGCGAAGCTAACACACCGACTTCCGCTCAGCACTTTCAAATTAAACTCGTTTTCCCAACACAATTCAAATGGGATAAAGTCATTAAGCACAAGTTCTATTAGAATGTCTATATGTTTGAGACGCCGTAACTTTTCAGTTTTATTCAGAAAGAAAAAATTCTATATGTTATGTTATGTTCCATATTTTATTGCACTGATAAAATTATTGTTGATGTTGACGTCACGGGTCCCTGCTAGTTTTAAGTGAAATGTCAGATTATTAATAATGACAATCTGAAGTAGACTGTAGCAGCCTATATTTC
>JAUBNQ010000012.1:9806915-9818740 GCA_032353495.1 Ctenopoma kingsleyae | reverse complement strand
CCAGCAACAAGGGGAATTGTTAACTAGCAAAAATGAAGTTTTCTTTCATTTATCATTACTATACAACATAACTGATAAACCTGTGTGTGTTATCATGAAACAACTTCAAAGTAGACATTTTTTCATGTTGACTTTCAGCTAACATCAGGTTTGATGTTTTTCTTTTTTAGTTTAAGTAATTATCATCATCGGAGATCTCCCAAGACAGAGTTCATTTTCAGATGCCCTCCATGCCAAAGTGTAACCCACAATGCCTCCAGTCCAGGATGTGGAGCAGCAGGCCCAGGATTTGACTTAGTCTTTCCCACATCATTTCAGTCTAGTAAATACAAGAACTTTCATTAATTAAGTACAAGTTTTCTCTTAAGTCACACATCAGATTTTGATGCACAATAGTTAAAGTGGAAAATCTTTATTAAACATAACCACGGTTAGTGGAACCCAAGATCATCAGCCCAAAACTTAAATCACAGGCTCATCCAGGTTTACTTACATGGTGTTATACTGTGTGACTTTGTTGTTTTTAGCTGTATATAAATATATAATTTTTTGCCACTGATCATAAAATGTATTCGATGCCGTGTTGTTCACTTTTATTAATATTTGTCCTTTATATAATGACTCATATTTATTCAAATATAAGAGGTTTTAAGAAACGGTGTTGCCTCAATCTTTCCACTGCCTGACAATGGTGACGCTGCTCTGCCGATGCTCCTCAAATTGGACAATGTTGACCTGCTGGATCTTGAAGAGTGGCTGGACTCTGAACCTGATCGCGATCCCGACTGCGATCTCTCAGATCTGTTGGTTTGCCTTGTCTTCAATGAGTAGTAACCTGACTTGGCTGTGTGTCCTGATCTTGATGAGATGGAAGAGACAGACTTGGACGACTGCTCAGAAACTGATGATGCTTTGGACTTGGAGGTGCTCTCTGGTGTCTTGTTTTGCTCTGGGTCTAGTACTGGCTGAACTTCGATTACCCTGGAGAGAGAGAAACATTGTTAAGCATGACTACCTGCTGAATTTACTTAAAAGCTATCAGACATTAGAAGGAGTGTAATAATAGCAAATATGTAAACACTGTTTTATTTTGCCTCACATGTCTATGCCTAACATATGTCTATACTCACGGGTCCGCTCCTCCATATAGCGGCTTACATACTGACCACACGTAGAAAAAACCACCAGCCATGTGAAAGGCTGAACCAACCCAGCCAAGGAACACTGGTATGCCAAGTTCATATCTGTTGTGTTAAAACAAAGAGAGACTTTAATGTTTCTGTTTTATTATTAAAAGTCACTTTCTAAAACAGGTTACATGGTATACAACATTTAGGTCTGTAGACTTACTCCAGTCCATCGGCGTCGGGGCTGAAGTATTGTAAGACATACTGAACATAAACAGCATACCCGAATGTGGACAGCAAACCTAGACATGATAGATATAGAAATGTACTTGTAAACTGCGCTGTAAAATGTCAAATGCCTGCTGCATATAATTTTAAAATATTAAAAGGTCAAGTTAATGTAAATTATATGCTACTTTAATTACATTTCTACTTTTTAAAGATAGGTTTATGACTGAACCATCATTTATTCCTCACTAATCTTTTAGGTTTTGCTATAAGGCAATGTGTTAGTTGCTCTATCAGTGATTCTGTCCTTTATTTGGCATATAAACCATTTGTTGTTCACAATGTGTTTTGAATTTGAATTTGTCAGCTATAGGTCTCTGTTCACCAGTGTTTAAATCTTTTTCTTCATTTTTAACAAAATATTCACAGTTGAGGTTCAAAGCCATTTATATAGTAGTCAGCTGATTTCATGTGGAGTCCCACAGGGGAGTGTCTTGGGCTCTATTTGGTTTTCATTACATGTAAATGATTTAGCATATATGTGTCCTGACAGTGTACTTTCGTCCTGCGTGAGTCTACACAGGAAGTGTTTGCTTGAATGCAAAGTATAGGTCACGCCCATTTTAGAAGTGCACAGATGCACAATCGCTGTGGTTACAGTGTGTTGCAGGTGTGTTAAGGCCAGTAGAATTGACATAGCCTAAAAATACACACATTTCCACGACTGAAGATATTTGCTTATCTCTAATCTCAAAAGACTAGTAACAACATTGCTTGGCAGAACTGCGAAACACAAGTAAATAATATGTACATGTACTGTTCCGACCCTGGAGAGAGAGAATCCACAGATAACTGAAAAGTACTATTTCACTGTTCTTCAGTGTTACCCAATATTATGGGCTCAAGTTATAAAAGTGTAATGGAAACAAAATTACCTAAGTTTACTGATAAAATAGTAGTTTAGAATTTAGGCTGCTCAAATCAATATACTCAATATTCTACTCAAATTGTACAGAAATGTGCTGACCGTCCTTTTGACAAATCCAGATATTTACCGCTGATTATGTGACACCAAGCTCCGGTGTAGATTTTCCTGTGTTTTGACCGGTCTTTCCCCCCAACGAAGGTGCATTCCATACCCATCAGACTCAGCACAAACCCCAACATGCCCAAGCAAAGAGCTGCAATTAGCAGGGCTCGCACTACTTGGAGGTGAACTGTCATACAGCAAGACACAAAGAGACATTAATGAGATTCTATATGTCAGTGTGAACTCATGGCTAAATACTTGAGTCTGCAGGTTTCCGTAGATAACTGTACCTACCCTCCACAGACCAGAGCACAGGGAAATCGTAACATTTGTTGACAGATGTTGACTCTGATAGACAGGTTTTCCACAGGTTGGACCAGTACCAGAGCACTTTGATGATATTGGAGCCCCCCGTCCCTCCGACAGTAGTGCTCATCCAGCCATCCATTGCTATGGTACAGGCCACAAAAATCCAGCCCAGCACCGTCATCAGGAAACCCCAGATCTGGACTACACGGATATGCATCCCTAATGGTAAGCAGCTTCCTATCTAGATTTAAGATGTAGTTAAGTTTTTGCCGTAGGTTATTTTTAGACTGCTCTGCAGTCCAATTTTGATTATTTTCTTGCAGTCCCTTCTTCAGGGAGAAGTCAGTTCATCCTGAGCCGAATGTTAAATTGGTCTCCAGCTCCAATGTTCTTCTCAGGAAAAGGCAAGAACAACTTGATCACAGGTACATAGTAGAGCTGTACTGTTGTTTTCCAGGTCTTACTGCACATGTGAGTGAGAGACAGCGGTCCCTCTGGTTCCCATGGGTCACAGTTGATAGTTGCCAAGAGATTGCTCACCTAAGCAGCTTTCTCAAATTACCAGAGCAACTTCATCCCACCATAAGACTTGGACTTTCTCTCATATGCAGACGCAAAAAAAAAGATTGTTCTTTTTATAGTATCAATTGTTTATCTTATATCTTTATAAAACAATATTGTTCCTGAAATTATTAGCCTTATAAGTTCAGGTAGAACCTCTAAATATGTTTGAATACCGTGACAAGACTTTGATTGAAGGGAGGAAAGGGAAGAACATAAAATTGTCCTTATTTTTGTAAAGGAATATCAAAGTGACATTCCTGTGAGTTTGCACTGCGGTGTGACAAATTTAGGGGACACAAAACAAAACAAGAATGCTCAAGATCGAAGCAGCAGAGGATGATTGTATTGGATTGTATTATCTTAATCACCATGTTAACTCTATTAGTTGTTCATACAGTAATTATTAATTCATATTTTTACCTATTTTTGCATTCTTTTGTCTATTTAAACTATAAGTAACATAACACCGGGTGCAAAGTTAGCCCATATTTATAGATAACATGACGTGCTTACCAAACCTGCATGAGGTTTTGTCAGTGTTGAAAGGTCAGATTATGTGGGATAGCTGGGTAACTCCAGGAACATAAAATTTGTGCTAAAAAGATAAAAGATTTTCTCAGGATAGCTGTATAAGTATATAACAACATAATTTTCCATTTTAGCTTAATGTATACAACATTATTCAGTTAGATGGTGGTGTTAGGGACTGGAAATTATGTAGTGGTTCGTGTTGGGCCAACTGTTGTCATTTTTTAATCCCAGTCAAGCCCTACCTTCATCACTTGTGTGGTTAAATAACAGGAGGGGGGTGATAGTCAAGTGTGGTTTTAAATGATGGGCAGCCATAAATGTATGACTGTATATATAAGTGCTTAGGATGTGTTATAGGAGCGAAGAAGAAAGAGATTCAACATAAAACTATTTTTTTGCATAAATCAAGAGTTACAAGGTCGTTCACGAGGTAAATAGCACTCCTTGCTTGTAAAATTGATGAAGTGGAGATTTGGTCAAAGACCGTGTATGTTTCTGTGTTTCTGACCTTTACAGGTTCCATAAAATATGTAATAACACTGCTGCTATGACACAAGCCATTTGAAGCACCATTCTTGACTTTGCCTCAGGCTTTAAGCTGCTAGTTATTAGTAATTTTACCAGGACCTCGCTGTGCTATGGGTTTTATAATTGCTGAGACCTTTATAATTAGAGTTAAATCTGAGGTATTGACAGTTGTGTGGAATTATGAAAGTTCTTTTGGTGGCTATAAAAGAGCTCCTCTTTGTTTCTAAGTCCTCTCTCCTTATGACTAAGTTATTGCTCTGGTGAGGAAATATTGGAACTGGTGGACTACAGGGTAATTAAATTAGTTTTGTAAGCGTGGGTTGAATTAGCCTGACACCAAAGATAAAAGAAGAAGCAAAAAAGGACAAAGAAATACCAGAGGTGATCAGGATTTAGGAAACAGGCAAGTTTTAACTAGTAAATGTTATAAATATTACTCTGATGAGTCAGTCATTAAATGTGCATTAATAGTGCTCTCTGGTGGCATGATTGTAGTAATGGATGAAGAGGGTAATAGGAGGGGGTGGTGGCCTGTGGCTGGATTTTTTTTTTTTTCACAGATCAACAGAAAAAAAACCTTCAATGTCAAATTTAAGATGAAAAGATAGAAGCAGTTTGATGCATTAAATTTGTATTTTTATTATCTCTATCTCTATGCAGATATTAGGCAATACAATCCCACCGTTATATCAGAGAGAGCCCAGGATACCTGACACTTGTTTATGGATGCAAGGCGGTGGAAAGCACAGGGCGACTGCTCCCTGCCAGCTGGTTCAAGTATCCGACATGTGGTCCAAGAGGTTTTGCGTAACATAGCCTGGGGTTCCTATTGATAGTAATTCCTAGGTGGAGATGGATGGCTGATAGGAGAGGAAATCCAGGAGTTCCAGATCTGAATAGCTACGGGGTCAAATGTGGCCTGGGAGGTCAGATCAGTCTAGACCAAGAAACTGAGAAAGGTCTTTGTACGATTCATCTGTCTGTTTGAGAAATATCAAATGGTGAAACACAAGGTGGCTAATGTAATTCTGTGAAGACAGACTGCTATAAATGATGTTTTTGGAAAATATAACTTGACAACTGCAGATTTCACAAACTATTTTATTAACGAAAAACTTACCCAAAATTTTGCTATCTGACATTCACTAGTATAAATGGAAAAAATCACCATCTCCTTTAAATATCATTGTCCAACTGTCCTTTGACTTGAGAACTATGAAATGGAGATTTCATGTGTGTCGAGTTTATGTGAAACAGGCAGCTTGATGAAGGTGACCTGAGAGTCTGAGGGGTGTTTCCTGCCAAATTAAATTTCCTGCCCTAAAAGAAAAACAAGCTTATCTTTTACATGCAGTCCATTGACAGAAGAGTGGTAAAAAGTTGCCATATTTAAAAAAAGAATTGGGCCACAATCAGTGAAATATATCAACTGTCACATGAATTAGACTTTACAGACGTTATTTTCATTGTGTCCAGGCACAAAGTTCATACAGTTGATATGGTTTCTCTGGTGACAATAAACTGTTATAACTGTTGTAAGTATCACATTGCAGGTAGTGAGTCTGTTTTCACACATAGGCATTTCTTCCAAACTGCTTCGATGACCCTCGAGGTTCCTTTTGGAGGCCATTGACTGTGTTGATGTGCTTGTTACGTGGCGTCACAAATGATGCAGCTCCACTGTAGGAGTATTCAGCTCTGCAAAAACCAGGCAAAGAAATTAGGCACAATGGAAAATAAAAGCATATTTTCATTCCTATTTCAGTCACGCACATGACTTACAGCTGCTGCCATGAGATTCGAAATCTATCCGCTCTGTTTTGCTCCGCCCATCCCCTCAGGTATTATTCTTATAAAATAAGAAGATACAAAAAAACTTGCTAGTCAAGCTTAAATAATTGACTTGGTGATTGGTTAACAGGGAGTTTTTTTTTATGTTCTCTCCCTGAAAGTACCAGTGTTATCATGCCTTTATTTAGCAGGGATCATGTTAGCATGATAACATTTGGCAATTAATAAGTACAGCTGAAGATGATGGGAATGCAATTAGTGTTGCGAGTGCTCATATTAGACATTAGTCAGGAATCAACAAAATAATAATAAATGATACTTTATTAATCCCCTTGGGAAAATTCTCGTGGCCAGGCAGCCCCCTAAGGCACCAAGAGTTCAGACTCTTGTCAAAGGACTCTTTGAATCGGGGGAACCAGGAGTCGAACCACTAACCCTGTGATCTGTAGACGACTGACCTACCAACTGATCCATATTCAACTTCAGGCTTCATCCACTGGGACCATGCTTTTTTTTTTTTTTTGGTGCTTTATGCCCCAAATAATATGTTAAACGTGGCCAACATGTCCCAGGATACCATCAAAACAGAGGACTGGCTTTATTTGCTTTCCTGATTCCCCTTAGTCAAGGTGACTTTAACTTCCTAGAAGTCCTTACTCAACTGTAACAAAGACAACATTCAGCTGCCATCGGCCCTGTAACTAATTCAAATAACAAAAATACTGTTTGTCCTATAGATTCAGCAATTATGAATGAAGATGTTGACAGAGATTACTGGATGTTTTTGCCTGTAACCGTCTCTCCATTGCCATTAAGGTAATTATTTAAATTGCCTGACTGAGTAACAACTCAGTACACTTTAGAATCCGTCCAAATCACATTTCTCCTTGTTGCTGATGACAGATGTGGGATCACATCGTTTGCATCCAGCATGTCAGCAAAACCGGGCAACGTGCCTGATACTGAAGCCGTCAGGCAGGGAGAGACAGAAGATAAATCCTCCTAGGATGCACAGTACAGATCCAGCCCAACCGATGAACAGCGCTGCTCCCAGCTCAAACCTGCAGGATTGACATAGGGGAAAAATGTGTGACTGGACGTCCTTTCATCTGAAAATGCTTTTGATCTGTGACCTCTGTCAGACAAATCTTTATTTTGATCCTGAATACTTACTTCTGGGCAACAAAGAGGGGATCAAAGAAGTCAGTTGTAATCCTGTGAGCATATATGGAGCACGCAGTCATACAGCAGAGGCCTGCAGAGAGAAATATCAGGCTTCAAAATCATACTAAAATGAAAGCAGAAACACCTAATAATGTAATTTAACATTGTTTTGTTGTGACAGCTTCATAACATGCATCTCAAAAGCTACCGAAAAAAGCCTACTGAACTGTAAGCAGCGTGAATTTTACCACTCAGAATGAAGTGGAAGCCCGAGACGACAGTGAGGCGAGCTTTGGTGGTCTCTGAGCCTCCTATTTTCGTGCACTTCATTCCTAGCAAGGCGAGAACGGCACCAAAGAAGCCCAGACACACGGAAGCAATCATCAGACCCCGACACACCTGGATATAGGCTTTGTGATGGAGACAGAGAAATGGGGACAGTGCTTTAGACTTGTGTCATTAACCTATTATAAGTGCTGGAACTTAAAACTTTGCATGTCAGATAGGCCTGATTATTAGATATTCAAATCATTAATCATTCATTTAAAATGAACAAACATTGTAACATATTTTTATTGTCTCTTTAATCATCTGATGACCAGTCAGATTTATCTAAAGACTCTTTGTCCTGTCCCTGCTGTAAAACAAACTTCCGGAAAAAGAACTGAACTTTAAAGAGATTTAAAATCTGTGACAACATCTAGAAGTGAAACTGCTTTTATTGAAAGTGGAAGAACTTCCCACAAGGCATTATAAAATTTTTCCAAACCTTTCCTGATTGTTGCTAACACGTAATTGGCGGTGACCTCAGTATGACTGTGTGACTTTCTCAGATTGCTTCATTCTGACACATTAGGAGGTCGTATCATTCCAGCTCAGCTCCTTTAGCTGAAATATGCCTCTGATGGCCTTTAGCTTTAAATGTGGTGGCTTTTTATGGCCCGGAGCCACAGTCAGAAAAGGAAATATCAAGTTCCAAATGCGTTTGTTTACAATGGTCGTCATTCATTTAAAAACACGAGGTGATTTTGGATATTAGAGCTACAGTAAAATAGATATTCACAAATGAACAATTACCCAGAAACACACATGAAAACATATTATATAGAGAGAGATATATAGATATATTAGATATAGTGTCATAGCTCACCATCCAGAGCCAGCATTGACGGGAAGTCCTTGCAGTTGGAGACACCTGTGGAATCAGTCACACAGGTTTTCCACAGGTTGGACCAGAAGGTAGCTGTGGTGATAACCGTCCCATCCACAGAGGACACCTTCCAGTAGTCTGTTGGCAGGGTGGACGACACCAGGATCCATCCTGAGATAGTCAGGAGAAAGGCCACGATCTCTGTTGCCATGTTGCCCATTTTTCCCACTGGCTCTGAGCTCTGGACTGGGACAGGACAGAGATCTTTCCCGCAGGAGTCATGGAGAGGAGGTGGGAGGGTTGGACCAGGAAGGTGCGTCAGCTTACTTTTGTTCTGCAGAATGTTTCTCCTTCACCTGCTTTGCCAAACATCTACGTCTGAGATCCAGCCCTTTTCAATGCACATCATTCACTGACACACAATCATTCGTGGTGGTAGGAGGGTGCAGGGGTGCGAACACGAGTCATCACTCTGCACATGGTCCATAGGGTCTGCAAGGGGATCTCCAGTGGAAGGAAGTTTTTAATTGAAAGGATCTGACAAGTCTTTGACAGAAAGGGAACAAGATAGGAGAGATTGTATGAAGAACTGTATGAATGAATGTTATGTATTTTTTCAGGTCATTTCACAGTGCTGCACATGAAATAATTCAGCTTTTTAACTGCTAGATAAACCCAGTTTAATTAGTAAGTAAAAAGATTACACATATACTCAGGTTCTACCTGTACTAGAGCTACAGCATAATACTGTAGCGCCATCGAGTGGCACAAAGAAGAAACTGCATTTTCCTCATTGCTCTGCTCTTGGGTAATGTACAGTCATGTTATTAAGATATAGAGCATTGGTTCCAGATTTCTTTGGTGTTACATACCCTGCAGCCCAATAAGATTTATTCTCCTATCATGTTCAGATTGTGATTGATTTTACACTAAATTATATAATAACGGGGGCTGACAAAGAGACAAACTACCAGTTACACTTGCATTCAGAACTTTAGAAATTTAGAGTCACCAATTAAATTAACTGCAAGTCATTGGACTGTGGGAGGAAGTCAAAAAATAATAAAACATTTATTTTTCTGCTACTTTATTAGCATATTTTTGATCATTTAATTGCATTATCAGAAATCTCACCCACACAGAGCATTGGGTAGCACAATTTCATAGCTTAAATTTATTTTTTAATTAGAAGAATAAGTTCTGGTTCTGGGTTCGAAGACAAGATTATGACTGTGAATCCACAAACGGCTACATACTGACGTGTGGCGGTAGAACTTGTAGTGGTTAATGATATGGTTGAATTCTGTGTAAATGACATTTTGCAGATTTCTCTACTTTTACGACACAGTTGATCATTTTCTGTTGTGTCACTTGTCAGTGGTTGTTGTTCATCGAAAGTCATGAGTGGCCTCAGAATAGCTCATTTGTAATAGTTTTACATACTTTTGTCTAGTTTAACCTGCTTTGTAATGTTATTGAATGTATGCATTTTTCTCTGAAATCTAATGAAGTAGAATATAAAGTGATAATACTTTGGTTAAAAAAAAACAATTTCTACACATATCGTTTGTTATCTTTGTGCCTTCTCGTCTCCTTCCTTTATCAGTGTTGCTGTTATATTCTGTTCTGTCCTGGTGCCTGTTGTTTTTATGGCGAGTAGTAATGCAGTAATTATCATTAATGATAAGATGACCAGAAAGTCAGAGTTAATAAATACCACTTGGGTTGCGTTACAGCATGGTTCAACTACATTCAGCAGGAACATGCTACTTAGAGACTTAATTGGTTCCTGTGTGTCCTGTCTCAGTTTACTAAGGGTTGTTGAACTAGTATAAAAACAGACTTGAACTTTGAGCAATGAGTTGGGGAGGAGGGAGTGAGGTAAGTCACGATGGAGAGAAGCAGCAAAGGTGGGTGTGTCCACAGAAAAACATAACCAAGCAGAAAGTCACAAGGTGTGTCATAAATGAATTTACAAGTAAAACTATACCATGCTGACGAAATGTAAAATCATATTCAATCCTGTGAGCATAGTTGGGCACTGAACCAGGTATAAATCACTTCAACTCCTAATCTTTTACTGAAAAACTGATTACAGTCATAAGTTAGCCTGTTTTATTTCAGAGCTCTTTCTAACTGGGATTACATCTAATCTCTGTTTGCAGAGAGAGAGGGATTGTTTCTGGGGCAAATATTTAGCCGAAACATTTTTGGACCCACTTGGTTCTGCTGTATCTTCCCCCCTACGGAACCTGATCCCTGCCACTTCCTGGGGTTCTAAAATAGGAACAGTGTTCACGGAAAACTACACCTAGGTGTTTTACTGTCCTTAAACCAGAGTGAAAAGGTGCTATGAGCGCCGCTCAGTAATTCTCCAGATAGTTAGAGCTACTCCGAGGCACGTTTCCATGGCCACTGTTGCTGAGCAATGTCATAACGGACTCTAATGCTCTAAACCTGCTAATGAAAGGGAAGCAGCTGGAACATGTTGTTATCAGTGTTAACCTGTTTGAGGATATCCCATTAAACCCATGAATACAATACTCTGATGATCTTAACCTTTTCATTGCCCATGAAAACATGACAACATTTATGAAAAATTGTGTCCCTGGGCACAGACAGGGGAAGGACCCTCTGCCACTTTACATACTGTAGGACCCCCCCATGGATTCCTTTTAGTCTGTTTTGGTCTGTGAGTTATTTTTCCATAGTTTCTCAGGTCGTTTTGCGTCTAAAGGTCTTATCAGCTTCATTGCATCTAACATCTTTTTTCTTTTATTGCCTAGTTTGCTTGAATTAACACTTTTGTCAAAAGTAAAGTCAACACATCAAGGGCATCATTTTCATTAAAATCCCCAAAATTTCCTCATGAAGACAACGTGCAATTTAAAATCGCTTTGCTGTAGCTGAACCAAACCAGTTAGACGTGCTGCACAAATCTAAAAAACTGAGTCACTGAGGGGAAAGAAAAGGCTGCAACAGCATGGGGAGGTGAGGTCCATCCCCTACAGCTGAATACTGGACTGAGTTCAGCTGCCTGTAATAATCTCCTGCTGGCTTTTCTCCTTCGGCCCTTTTCTCAGTCGGCGCTGGCTAAACATCAACACCAAGATAACACGTAAGGTGTGAGGGTCAGGGCGGCTCCAGCCTGTTATCATTACACTATAAGCATCAGATTTAGTTACACGTGACAGGATTTCTTTGAAAGTTTCCTTGAACACTGAAATGGAAGAAGAAGGGTGGAGAGGAAGGTGTTTTAGTCCCTCCATTCTCTCCTAGCTCTTTTATGTCAGTGCAGGAAACACCTGTTGTTTCACCAGAAGGCATCTGTCATCTACAGTACAGCCTGCTCTTTATTTATAGGATATCCTCTGTGTGTGTGTGTGTGTGTGTGTGTTTGTGT
>JAUBNQ010000012.1:9741439-9760292 GCA_032353495.1 Ctenopoma kingsleyae | reverse complement strand
TTCTTTGCTACATTTGATAAATCTGTAAGTGTTCAGATGCAAAATAAAATCTGAATTCTGCAAACTCTAGGAATTATTATGCGCATGTTACTATGTTACTATAATCCAAATGTAATCCCTCACTTTATTAATCTTCTCAGTTACTCCGAGATAAAGAAAGCGCACAAGCACGTTTTCCAAAACGTTACATGATCCGTCACGTTGCTCTTATACGAACATTTAATGATATCCTGGGGGATGTGTGTTTTAGGTAGCCAAACATCTCTCCCTAAAGATGAACGAGGTCAACTTCTATGAGCCTTTCATGGAGGAGCCAGTCATCCTGCCTGGAAGACCTTTGTCAGAAATGGATATTGTTGAGTTTGTCAATCAACACAGAAGGTTTATTCAGTTCATATATCTTTTAAGGGTTAACGCTTTTAAGGTTACTTCAGTGCTTCAAAGTAGGCTAATGATTTAGGTGTGATTTAATGAAATGTGCTCTTTAGGGCAACTTTGAGGAAGCTGCGGGCTGAGAACATGTTTGAGACATGGGTGAGTAGTTGTGACTTCCAAGAAGAGACACTCTCCACACTATTTTGCATGAATGCATTTCCACAGAATTGTTAAAACTAATCCCAGATTCCACACCAGTCTAATTCAGAGTGTGCTTACGCTGCATTGTAAATCAGATCAGGGTTTGCTGTAAACTCTTTTGCATTTTAGGAGGATGACATGGATGGAATACATATTGTTGCATTTGCTGAAGAGGAAGATCCAGGTCTATGCTTCAGAGCTTTTCGCCCTTTTGCAATTGTGTCTCTATTTATTTTCCTTTAAGCACCTGAAGGTGAGCTCAGGTTTCTCTGTTCTGTCGTCCACAGATGGCTACGAGTTCCTGGAGATCCTGAAGGACGTGGCCAGAGACAACACCAATAACCCTGAGCTCAGTATTGTCTGGATCGATCCTGATGACTTCCCGCTGGTTCTGTCTCATAACTTCTAATCACAACTATATTTTAACTAAAAGTATATTCCTTTCAAATGTAAAATGGGTCTCTGATAGTGCTGAGTGAAACTGGTTTATGTTGCCCCTCCAGCTGACGACCTATTGGGAAACAACCTTCAAGCTGGACCTGTTTAGACCTCAGATCGGAGTGGTCAATGTCACAGACGTAAGTAGAGCTGAAGATACCAGAACACGCCAAAGTAAAAAGTTCACAGATCTTGACCTTCTTGGTCCTCTGTGTTGCAGGCAGACAGTGTATGGCTGGACATGTCCAACGACGAAGATCTGCCCACTGCAGAGGAGCTGGAGGACTGGATAGAGGATGTCTTGTCAGGGAGGGTTAACACAGAGGACGATGACGAGTCTGCTGACAACCAGGAAAACCTTGACGACTACGTCACGGAGGACGAAAGTCACGACCCAGATGATGATGATGATGATGATGACAGTGATGACTAAACTTGTTGGGTTAATGTCATAACAGTTCAGATATTGGGTAACAATACTAAATCTCCCTTTACACATTAGAATCAGATTACTGACTAATTAAAATGATCTCATTTCAAAAACAAATAAAAAAAGTAATGTAATGTTTCCCAAACTTACAAAACGGTATAGCCATGGAAATAGTTATAGGCAGATTAAGCAACAGTGATTAAATACTAGTATGGGAACATTTGTGTCACAGTTTGTCATAAAGTTAGCGCAGTGCTCAGAGTAGTAATTCTCATTAATTTATCAATAAGATGTGAGCATAGTAAAGTTTCTGTTAGACTTGTAAGTTAAAGCTGCAATAATTAACAAACTGTAATGATGTAACAATGATTTACTATAATATTACCTTGACACATTTATTTGGAGGTCAAATGATAAATGTGAGTCCAATATTCATTCTCTATTAGCTCTGTTGTGCCCTCCACCAGCAGCTACTGAGAAAAATATGTGGCTTCTCCTGAATGCTTAACTTAACAAAGTAAGCGATCAGCTGGTAAGCATTTAGAAGGATACAGAAGATCTATTGAGCTATTTCACTGAAAACAGCTGCCTGCTGTGACTGAAAGTTGTAATGAGAATGATGAGAGTGAATCACAACATCACAAAATTTAAGCTGAGGATCCTTAAACCATAATAATACATGAAAATTGTAAAATGCTCTACAGGTGGACTGTAAACTCTGGTGATACTTTTTTGTTTGTCACTTTGAATGAGACCTTTCACATTGCATATAGTAATTTGATCATTTTTTAATACAAAAAAAAAATTAATTATAGCAGCTTTAACATTGACATATATGATTAAATAATTAAAAGGAATTCTACTGGTGTGTGTGTGTGTGTGTGTGTGTATGTGAAAATAAATGATTTTTTGCTCTAAGTAAAATAGATGGTTTCCTTAGTATTAATTCAGTCTAACACAAATCTGCATTTTAAGAACAACAGATAAAAGGATTAAAAAGCACTTTTTTCAAGTAAAACCGCCTAAATAAAAGTACATAAATACTATGTAATGATTACATCTTTTAATATGAATTACATTAACACACACGTTGGTTCTCTCCCTCATTTAGTGCGCTTACACTGATGCTCAAGACAGCATACTGGGACATTATCTTCACCAGTCAATGAGCATTTTTACCTTGAATTATTCAAACACCAGTGAATAATTTAGCATCGTTGTGCCTCCTAATGGGAGTAGGGACCTGGACAGTGAGGCTTAGGGGGTGAAGAGGGTAAGACAGGCTCAAACACTGCCCACTGGGGCCCTACAAAACAGAATAGGGAGCGGGCATGCTACTGCTAAACCTTTACGGCTCGGCATGAATTAATAATACAGGGCCATGCAAGAATCATTATTCCCCTGAAGGTGGATGTGATGCAGAGTGTGAACAGGATGTTTGTCTCATGCTGTGGGATTTACACGCAGTCCATGCCATAAACAGAGCCTTACAGAGATCGGCTGCGCATTTAAATGTGACCTGAGGCCAAGTGGACATGGCACACTCTCTCCTGAGAGAAAAGAAACAGACAGTATTGTGGCGGAAGTGTTGCCACGTTCTGCAGGGCCCTTAGGTTACATAATCCTGTGCATGTCAACTGTGATGATGTTTTACATGAACTTTAAGTTAAAAAAAAAGGGCACGGAGACCCATCTCTCTGTCTCTCGCACACACACCTTCTTTCCTCCTGAGAGAGCAGCGATGACAGCAACACACATTAGGTGTGAGGAGCTAACAGGTTCAATATGAAAAAGCAAAGAACAAAGAAAAGACAGGAGTAAGATGCATTAAGGTGTAGATATCCGTTCAAAAATAAAGCCACTAGAAGGGAGAGGGATTTCCTCTCATGCCTCGATCTGCACATAACTAAGTCATTACCAAACAAATAGAGCAGGAGGAATGCAGGGAAGAAAAACATTCTATTTAGATGCAAATGCGCCTCATTTTCTTCTGTATCTATCTCTCTGCTCCTTGTCCCGGTCCCGCACAGAGCAGGTGGGTACGGGAGGAGGATTAAACCGAGGACAGATGAGTTCCGACAGGCGGCCTTGTGCCCCAAGCTCACGGAGGGATGAGGTTGTTCGTTTTCAGCACCGGACACTGACACTGACATTCATTTATCCACAAGGCCCGGCTGCGCAGCTCTGACAGGCTGACGGCAAGCCCATTACCACTGAGCTCCATGACAACAAAAAGCCTCCAAAATGAGGCCCAAAAAGCTGATATTTTGCTCCAACATGTCACATAGCAGGGTCACACACTTAATGGGTAGTGACAGAGGCGTGTTAGCAAGTCTGCAGCCGCGGCAGGAAACCAGGGCATATAAGAACGAGCTGTTTGGAAGAATGGAAGAGATGTGATGTAACGTACTGTACACATGAAACTGCAACAGTGTCATTAGAGGAGAAGTTAGTACAAAAACTGTTAGTAATGTTTGATTTAACTGCTGGAAAAACTGAACTAATTACAAATTATCACATGAGACTTGAGAGGCCTTCTGGGATATGTAGGAAACCACTGAGGTCAAAGTGGAAAAGCAGAAACAAAACTGCACAACGTAGCAAAATGTCAGTGTGATGCACAGTACAACTCCTTATAGCAGATTTACAAATGTTCATAAAAATGTTTATTTTTTTAATACTACTGCTGTGAAAGTGAAACATGTCTTACATTGCAGTGTCACGCCATCATCGTAAAGCTGTCCAACAAAAAAAAAAAAAACCATGACAAAAGACTGTAACCTGGCAACGGTGTGACAGATGGTGGCGATGAGACGAGGGGGGAAAAAGGCTGGTTGTGTGAACCTGAATGACACACACACACACACACACACACACACACATGCTTGTTAACATAAATAGATACAGTGTAAAAACAGGAGGCACAGTCACATTGGGATCATGTAAAGTTTGTCGGTAGGTCTAAAATACGACCAGTGGCAGGTGTTTTTGTTTTTTTTTAAACAATATTTGCTGTTTGCTTTAACAGTTTACAGTGTAACAATGTTTTTTTTTGTTGTTTGTTTTCTGATTTTAAAAATGACCAGTATCTTATGTGAAAACATGTTGCTGCTCCACTCAGGCAAAATGACAATATTAGGTTTAGCAGCCAGGGGGCAGTAGGCGACAACCCTGCTCATAGCCATAAAGGATATTGCTAATGTGACATGTTTGTCTTCTGGAGTGAGTTACACATGAGCTCAATGTGATTCTATTTCACCACTTTGCATTAACCAGATCAGTCACACAGAGACAGAGTAGTCACATCTGAAGATCTTAAAGTGTCACGCTAGTGCTGTTAGCTTAATTTAACTGTCATTTTTCTGGCTGTACATGAGCTGATTCATCAGGAGAAAGGAATAACAAGTAAAATCCCTCCTGAGCCTTCCAGTGAAGTGGCTGACCTCGAGGGATTCACTGCGAGCGTGTTTGTCAGATAACAGAGGTGAGACAGGGTGGTAAAGGAAAACCAGACAGTCCAGTTGAGAAAGAGGTTCCGCCCTGCTGCAGCTCTTGCCGTTGATTCATTTTCATATATTATGTATTCTTGCGAGATGAGCAAACCCTGTGAGCCGTGAAAGGAGAAATCATACTTTAAATACCTTAAATTCTCAAATAGTAGTTTGGTGGAAGCGAGAAACATTTACCCTCTTGTTCTGATAAATTCAGTATGACGTTCACGTCTACAGCACCAGTGCTGTGTGTGGTACGACACAAACCAGTCGTCCAGTTCTTAAAATGATGTTAAGCTTCCATCAATGAAACACTTCACACCTCAGTTCCACAGTCAGTTAAGTTTAGCTTGACTGAATTAAAATAATTCTATATATACTGTTACAGAATTATTTTGTTTTTATTTTAATCATGGGGGACTGTTATTGGACAGGTACATTTAGATGATGCTACTACAGGGTTCTGGTGTCACCTCAACATGTGGAATCAAACCAACAACCCAGGGGATCATGGGCAACTGCCTTACCACCAACTGAGCTACAGCTGGTGTCACAAACACACCAAAGTGATGTAATCAGGTAAATATAGACTTACAACAGGCTTTAGCTCATTTCCACTGAAAACAGTTGACAACAGTTGCTATGCTACTGTTTCATGTCACATCACGGTCGACTGTCCTGCACCCTTCCTTCTATAGGCAGACTTTTAAAGTGAAAAGCATCAGAAGTGTTGAGTTTTGTTGACAGTAGCTTAACATCGATCAAGAACATGGCAAAGAAGAACCGTCTGGAATTAGAGTACAAAAACAGTATTTCTGTTAAAAAAAAGAGAAACTGAGAGCAGCAGTTTGGTGAAGATAACAGTTCTGTTGTTGTACTGCTGTGGAAATGTGCATTACGCTAAATTTACCAGTTACATTATTCTGGTCTGGAGTGATCAGTAGTACTTTTTATTTTTGACATCATCGCTCGGTGCTCCTCCTCGCTGCCTTCCCTTTCCATCATGTCAGGCAGATATGGCAGACGTGAAAGCCCTGAGAAGGTTACTGAGCAGATGAGGCGGGGCTAATGGTTGTGGACGTGAATCCGTCTCTGTGCGTCTCTTATGATCTCGTTCATTCTGAGTTCATCCCAGTGTTTAACATAGCATGCGTGCACTGTTCCCAACTGGAGTGGAAAGATTTGTGATTTTGCTCCATTGCATCTGGAGAAGAACGGTGCACTGAAACGACTTCCAGCATCTCACTTTGGCTGCTAACACCTTAGGACATGCTGGAGTTTGACATCTCAACAAAAGAAAAGGGTTTGTCCACAGCTCTGCAGATGTCCTGAATAGTGATGTGGAGAAGAAACAAGTCTGACATCCTTTTTGAGCAGGATGGTATCATATATATCAACCATTTTTGGTTGGTTGATTTTCTTTTAATTTAAACCTACATAAATGTGCATTTAATGCAAAATGATAAGTTTAATTTCTTGTTAAATGCATTTAATTTGGCTTTCGAGAGAAAAGAAATCCATTTACTTCTTGATCTGTTGACCACAAGAATCTGAATACTCTGTAATGTCATGGACAAGACCTTCAAACATCAAATTCGGAGTCCAACAGTGCCAGGTTTTAGTGGTTTGTCTGTCTGTCTGTCACATGGAAATCTCAGTGGGGACATCAGAAACCACAAATGTTGTTCCAGCATCTCAAAACGATAAGAAACGAGTGTTCGTGTTGACACAAAATCTCTCTCTCACACACACTGCATGTGCACACGGGTCCATGTCCGAGGCGTCAACATAAAAACATAAAAAGATATATATCAATATATTCAAAGGTGTGTGATATAGAGATTCATGTATCATATATAAAAAATCCAAAAAGTAAAAAATAAAAACTGCAAAACCCAAAATAAAAACATTTGAGAACAACAAAACAAAAGAAAGAAATGTGGTGTCCTACACGGAGGTTTCAGACTGTAGCCGCAGAACAAACTTGTGTGACTTGGGGTCGATGTATTCCTCTGACATCTGGATGTAGGGGATCTTCTTGGACGTCACCACCAGGCTGAAGTCCACACACTTGAGCAGGAAGACGGTGCCGTCTTTCAGGCCGCTGGTGACTGACGCCTCGCTGATCAGCGTCCACTGTCGGGCCAGCCAGTGGTCCCGGCTGTACTGCAGGGTGGGACCTGGGGTCAGGTAGCTCTCCAGAAAGGCCTACGAAGGAGGGTGAGTCAGAAACACACTTTGTCACATCTTAAAACAAGGACAGGTCTCTATGTGACCATGACGTGCGGGGGTCATTGGTCTGACCTTGGGTGTCATGTTGTTGGTGATGCAGAAGGCCAGGTGCTGCTGGATGCTCTCCATGCTGTGGCAGTGCTGCTGCTTGGTGGTCCTCAGGTACTTCTGTAGGGCCCGAGCCATGGAGGGAAAGATGGCCTGTGCTGCTTCTCGGGGGTCCATCACATCCCCCGGGGCCTTCTTCTGCTCCTCCTCCTGCATGCGCTTGATATGTGTGAATGCCTCCTCTACTGCCACCACCAGTCTGGGAGGAAACGTGGCAAACAAAGTTAAGATCAGTGTCTAACAATGGAGCAACACAGAAATTCACTATGTACTATAGTATTATACCAGGTACAATGAAAAAAAAGCCTTTTTCTTTGTGAAGTTGTGTATTGTGCCTTTCTAGTACTTTTAGGTGGGTGAGAAGAGGCTAGGTGCTCACAAAGATAATGCCTCCACGTAGCCCTACCAACAAATGACAAAACATTTCATGTGGAAAACTCTCTTATTTGGTGTTTGCTTCTCACATTGTCCTGTTGTCATGTCCTCCTCGCTGCATCTTTAATGAACGTTGGCACAGAGAAGATCTTTTCTTTATGTTTTTTTCTTTACAGAGTTCATGAGTTGAAACTGGAGAAGAGGTTCCTCAGTGATACACAATCTTTGTTCTCACTCTCGCTTCTGCCAAGTAACAGAGAGTAGACGTGACCTTTGGTAATCAGGCCAACTACAGATGTCTGTGAGGTTCTTGAAAGCGTTTCGCCTTCTGTCCAGAAGGCTTTATCAGTCCTGAACTGATAGACTGAAGTTTGCATCTACCCTCAGTTACTCATACATGATTTGGTCGCTTTCTGATTCCATCTACGTTCGATACCGTTTCAGACTCACCGTGCTCTGCGTTTGCGGACACGCCTCTCGTGCTCTGCTTCCTCATAGTACAGCTCGTTGTGGCTGGAGTCTCTGCGGCGGGCAGCGGCTGCAATCATAGCTCTGGACTGGGAGTGGGCAAGTCCTGCTGCGGCGTTGTTCCCCGGACCTGTCATGACACACAGATGAGACCTGAATTCCAGGCAGCCACAGCCTTGGAGGTGAAGCTAGAGGAACGAAGAAATCTTTGATGATGACATAAAGTGCAATGTGAGGGAACAAGCTGTTTTTAGACTACAGGGGTAGATTATTAACACACATAAACCATGGTCCATTTCCTTTTACCACCAGCAATATTAAAACTCCTGAGAAACGAAAAGAAGAAAAGACTTTTGAATTGCTCTGAGCACTGTGATCATTTGTAAATCTAAATCAAAACGTTCTCCTCACCCACATACTGTATGACTATTGATATTCAAACACTGCCATTACTCTGCCACTCGGCGCCTTCAGGAGGCAAGGGGTTTCCAATTAAATAAGCATCTCAGGCAACTTCAGAAGTTTACGTTTTTGGAATGAGGATTGGAGGCTGTTGATGAACTCTGCCTGATGTTAATTCAGGTTAAAAGGCGCCAGAGCTGGTGAATTATTAATGTGGGGCAGGGATCGTACATGAACGGAATAATTCATGGATTCAGAGGAGAACGTCTTCTGCACTCCCTGCTCTTGGTGTTATTCAACCTATGTGGGATTTATAGGTGTACGTTGACTCTTCAAGAATAGATAAACAGAATTGTGTATGGTGCTTTTTTAACCCTAGATATTTTTCCGTAGCTAAAGAAGTGAACAAGCAGAACAGATTTTCCAGTCTGTATCTTTCATAAGTGAAATGTTCATGTCAGAAACAGCAGAAAGTATGTATCTGATGTCAGTTCAGTGTGAGCAGAGCTCTCTGATGTACTGCCCTCAGACAAGCGTTCATACGGAGCCGCTGCCCTTTGCACCTGTGTTTGTTAATAGTATTAAATAAATGTGATGCATATATTAATTTATAATGCAAAACAGTTATTGAAAAGCTAAATAATTGTCTTTTCTTGTTTTGTCTTGTCTGGCGTTTTTAATCCTTCATATTTTATAGAGCTGCTTGGCAAAAAAATGAATTTTATCTTCCAAATATGTAGAGCAGCAAAAAAAATTCCGAGAATCAAGTAACTTGTCAAGCATCATAACATCACCTGTACCCCATTGTAACTGAGTTATGACTGCTTTGCTCTCTGGGCGTCCCCTTTCTGTAATCAAGGAAAGATTATTGTGTGTCCCCCAGTTCGAGTCATTTATTATGATGTTGGTGTGGCTGCAGAAGGAAAGAACGAGCGGGGAGTGGAAACTCCAGACAAGAGAGACAGAGAGAGAGATGGAGAGGTCTCAGAGCAGCTGTTCTAGGATAGAAATAAAGGAGGATGAGACATGAGAGAGAAATGACAAGACTGCCAGAGTAATAGCTATTGATTTATCAGTCCTCTGCACAACTGTCTCCAACTAACATTTCAGAGGAGGGAGAAGAAATCAGAGAGAGAAAAAAAAAGAGGGAGGAAGTTAGTGCACTTATGTGAAGCTTGAGTACACTTAAGGGAGAGCAATAATTTAATAGAGGGTTTGTGTTACATTCTGCCAGATGTTGTAAGGACGACTGAACTTTATCAGCCTGTGGCATGCATAGAGTGAAGTGGAGCTGTGAGGAGTGAGTGAATCCACAGTGTGTTTAAAGCAGTCAGTGTGTGATTCACATTCTTTGACATATTTGTGTGCAAAAAGGAGGCTTTGATTTAGCTTCAGAGTTAGAGGAGGATTGTGAACACCAGCAGTATATAAAGGTGCTTTAGTTAGAAGCTGTGCTTACTTACTGTCCAAAAGGTAGGCTTTCAGTTTAGCTCTAACAGCATCTTAAGAGGTTAGCATCAGCGTAGAGAGACACAAGAGGACAAGAGAAAATCAACTGTTGAGCTGAGCTGTTGTTCAAATCTCATTCCCACCTGCTCCAAAGGTACCACAGGGTGTAAGATATCAAATACCCGCACGTGTTGCAGCCCATTAACGACAAATCACCTGTGCTTTATATTACGGTTTCTAATTATGTTATGTTTGCAGATCGATTTTCATCCTTCCAGGCAGCCAGCACATTCCACTATATCAACTTGCAGAGACTTGAAACAGTGCTTTAGATGGATGATCTGTCTCAAGGAGCGACTCAGAAAAGTTCAGTTATAGTTGCGTGATAATAAAATTGCTAGCAGCTTTTAAAAAAAAAAAAGGAAAACCTACAAAGCTTTTCTGTTGGTGCGTATGCAAACAATCACTAGTTCCAGCTTCCTGAATGTGAATATTTGCTGTTTTTCTTAGTCTCCTAAAATATTAATATCTGAAGTATCAACTGAACAAAACCAGGAATTTGAATATGTCAACTTAGGCTTTGATAAATTTTATGTGTAAATGTGCTTCATAGTGTAAAAACAGTTTTGGGCTAAAATAATTTAATAATTAATTAGAAAATAATCAACACTGCACGGAATTGAACGTCAGGACATGTTTTTACTACTTTAACATTTCATAAACTAAAGGCTTAATTGGGAAAATAACTGATAATGACCCTTTCTGTGTTATAATAAATACACAGAGTGAAAACAACAGTGAAGCCCAAAAAGAGTTACTGTCAGTAAAAAAGTAACAACACAACGCACAGACCAAAGAACCAACAAAGACACAACGTCCCACTCACCCTCAGCGGGGGCTGCTGAGCACTCACCATCCACGTTGTACACCTTGAGGCCGGCCAGGTGCTTGGCGGCGCGAGACTTGGAGGCAGAAAGCAACGCTGGGTTATGGACAGGGAAGTCACAGTAGTAGTGCTCTAAGATGGCCAGAGCTGCCCGCTGAATACTGGAGAGGACAAGATGGGAAATTAAAGATATATTTTAGCAAAGGGACGAATTTTTAGTTTAAATCCACGTGGCTCTTAAAACTGAGAGAAAAGGTGAGAAACATTAGCCATTAATTTCTTGCTTTTAATACCAAACACAACAAAATCTCTGCAGCAATATCACGGAATAACTAATTCTTCTTCCTTATTAAAGAAGAACAGTAAAGTAAAGCTTGGTTTGAACACTTCTGAGGTCTAAAATGATGAAACATGAATGAAATTGAAACTAAAACTGTGGAAATAGAGTTCTGGAAGAAACAAGGCTTCACCTGAGAACTAAAAGATCTACATTTAATACTTATCACTTGTTTTGGGAGATTCCATAAAGAACTAAAGGAATCAGACAACACAAGAAGACTGGACCATGTGTTTCCTTGTTGCCTTAGTTAGTGCATTTGTTTTTATCAAGTAAGTGAATTGAAAAATTTTACCATAACACAAAGCTCAAACTGGAATTAAGAGTACATATACAAAACATAGGTAAATATTAGATACAGGCCTACAGTAGATTGAAGATAGAAAAGATTTGACTCCTTGTAGTGTGTTCTGCTGCCCACACTCACTAACCATCATCATATCTGTGTCACACATCAATCACAAAATCAGATGGCAGACTGAGCTGCAGCACGATGGTAAATGAAGTCAGACTCAGTCAGACTGATGTGTTCCTGAGGATCAGTCACTGCCCACATCATGATCCTTTACACTGTGGCTCAGACAGCATGTCAGATCTTGTCCTGGTCTTGAACTATCAAATCAATTGTACACAAGCAGGGTGTTTTCACATGTTATGTGCTGCCTCTGTGTTCCTGGAAGTGAGCAACCGTACATTAGATGGTAAAAAAGATCATCTCATTTTACTAATAAAAAGTATGTGTTTGTGTGTGTGCTTGGGGGATGGTCTACACGGACAACAGCACATGCGCTTCCTATTATTCCGAAGTAGGGCCACAGAATGACCTCTGAAAGCACGTTCACATCATTTCTAACTGCTTATATTTGCACTGGGTCATTTGAATTATCACACATACACACAACCAGTCAGGCACCCAGGCAGCAGTTAGACTGCAGTTGTTCTTACTGCTTTGCCCTCTGATGACAGTCAAGGCAAGTACAGACATTAACGTCATGACAGACTAATAGAGGTACAAGACAGATATTTAGATTGGTTTACAGATTAAACCTAAATGACATGTGGATGTGATAGGAGCTCTTGGTTCATGCTGATCCAGAGAATTTCACTGCATCTGAATGAAATCTACCTGAAATAGAACTTTATTCTTTTTTTATTTTAACTACTTCATTGATCCCTGTGTGGAAATCAATGTGGGGTTTAGTGTCTTGACCAATCTGCACTGATATCTAGTCTACAGCAAACCTGTTGCTCACAGTTTGTAGACCTGATGTTGGAGATGTTTCTTCAGAATATTGTTTGTTTCAGATTTTTAAAATATGTCGTAAACTCACTCACCCTCTAAAAAGACAGCACAGTCCAAAAAACAAACAAATGTTGATTTTTGTGATTATTTGTGCCACACTGCAGCTGGGAGAGTGATAGCAACTCCTTTGGCTAAGTCGACAAACACAGACAGACTTCTCTTAAAGTCACCATTCAGAGTCACTACAGACAGAGCCATTGTTTAGCCTCGTGCTGAGTCAGAATTCCTGCCACTGCCCAACTTCGATCAATTATTAAGCTGAGCAAACATGACACAAGACAATGCAAACCAAGCAGTTTGATTGGCTCACACAGCAGCATCTGGTAAAGTGTTTGGTCTGTAAACTTAGATAAGGAAATGAAGTAAAACGGCAAACAGCAGTTGCCCTGGAGACTGAGGTAGTTGACCACTGTCTGCTCGAATGCTGTTGTACAAGACTGACCAGTCAGGGAAGCTGGGGGTTTAACCCCCGCCATGCTGAAACTGCCTGTAAGAAATGTGCTCATGTTCAACTTGTCTGGTCTGACAAGGCGAGAGACAGCACCTCCTCTGTCCTTCAGATTGGCATCAAAGGCCAGGCAGACAGAGACGAGCCTTCAGGGCCTCGGGGCCGGGGCAGGAACCCCTCTATGATAAGGCTGAGAAACCCGGGAATGTGAGCAGCAGCCGCCACCTCTTAACAGAGGAGATACATGAGAGATCGGCTGACAAAACGAGCCACCCACTCGTGTCTGGGTTTCTCTGTATGATTCATGTGCACGTGTCATTTGCATGTATACGGTGCAATTACCCATGCGGACTCGCACTTATGTGTTTGTGCGTGTCCGTGCATGTGTGTCAGGCTGACCAGATGCTGCGCTGCAGTCTGCAGGGAGCACTAATTAGCTTTGTGTTTACAGTCACAGACGGACAACAGAGCGACGCCAGGCCTGCTGCCGGCCAAGCGAGGATGAATGGCACAGCTTTCAAAGGACAACACCCCCAAGGCAGCCGGCTAACACATCTACTACGCCGTTACACACAAACATACACTTGTGTGACCTGTTTCTACCACTGCAAAATCAATCAAATCAACCTCCTTCAGTTTAATACAAGCATGGGAGAACAAATCCTCTGTTAATAAACACACACGAACTTTAAATCTAGTTACCCGTCAGCAGGAGTGTGTGAGAAATGGGGCTGCATATTGACACCAGGCAGCAAAATGAGAGCTGCTGTGTTTGGCTAAAAATGGGATCTTCCTGTTTTTTTCCTCAGAGACTGTAGGTCATAAAAACCTTGTTGGTCTAGTCTGAGCTGTTGTCCAACGCCAACCCCCCCCGCCCCCCATACACACACATTTCCCACAGACATTTTAGGATTCTTCAACACTACCCTCCCATTAACTATTAATCGTTCTCTTTTCTCTCTTTCACTCCCTCCCGTTGCGCTCTCGCTGCCTCAGTCTCCAGGGTCTTTCCTCTGTACTCCGCCCTCGGTCTGCAGCTCTTTTCTGAGTAGTTTCCTCTCTGAAGTCTTCCCCACCCTCTCCTTTTTTCTCCTGGCATAATTCCGTGCTCCCTGTCAGCCACTTCGTCTGAACGCCTTTTTGTTTCTGTATTTTCTTCCATCTCTGGCTCAACATTGGCTCAATCTCCCTTTCTACATGATCACCACTCTTTTCCTTCAGGCACATCCCTCCTGTTCTTGACTTTTGTAGGTCTTTCCTGTGTGAATTCCTTCCTCCCATCACTGACTACATAACCAGTTACTTCCCACTTCTTTTCCCATCTTTCTCACTTGAGGTGTCCCAGTTTCTATCTTTTTCTCCGCCTTCATCTCGCCCACGCGTCCTCTGTTTCCCCTCCCTGTCATGCCCCAATGTTCTCCTCTTCTCTCCCCGGGTTCTTTACATCAGCCTTGTACAGCCTTGGTCATCGGGAGATTCTGCTATCCTGGTCTCAGTGCTTTCACCATCCATTCATGCTTCTAAATATTAAAAAATGATTGATTATTCTACACTCATCAGAATGTGGCTAAAAGTGTTAGCATCCATCCACGTAGGAAACAAAGGAAACCAGAAACTCTTCTCAAATAAGCTGAAACTAACAAAAGTCACTGACATCCACTATTCTCTGTTTCACATTTAACAGCACAGACATGCTGCTGGCAGAGACAAAATATTTGTAGAATAAACAAATATTCAGCTCTTTTTAAACAGCTTCTATGTTTTATTTGGTGTCAAACCAAAGGCATGCAGGTATGCATGACAACGCACAGATTTGGCACCATTCATGAAAAACAAGAGCATTTCAGTTTCAGTGAGGTGAGAGTACAAACAACTTCACCCACATCTATGTGGAAGTCATGTCTTTTCAGCCTAAGTAAGTCCTAACAAATATTCTCTGTGTATTGCTTGATACTCTACATCATCTTTCTGTTTGACAGTAACACCAAATCTGAAGGAGAAAAATATCACATATACGCTGAAACGAGTCACTCTGCGTCGCTCACCTGAGCTGTCCCAGGTTGTAGTGCCTCGTCTCTCCATCTGTGGAGCGCGTGACGCACACAGAGAAGCACGGCTGGAGCTGCCGGAGCTCCAGCAGGACGATGGCCAGGTAGTGGATGAACAGCAGAGCGTCCACCAGCGACACGGCGTACTGAACGATGCCCTGGTAGTTGTCGTCCTAGACGGTAGCAGTATAGCAATTAGCAGCGTGAATAGTAATGTACAGAGTAGTAATACTAGTCTATGAAAAAAACAGGTGTATGAGGTTACTTGTAAAGCTTAGACACATCTTCTCATACAATTTGTTTCTCTTGTAGGTCAACATGGAAGAATGTTAAACTACCAAGCAACGCATTATTTAGTAAGAAGTGTAAAAACAGCTTTAAATGTAAGATTCCTCAATGCAGCCGCCTTTTGCTTTGATAACAGCTTTGTACAAACTTGGCATTCTCTCACTCACACATACAAAACAAGCATCAAACATTCCTGCAGGGGTGAAAAGGAGATCATACATACAGTATGTAAGAACCTTTTATGTGTATGTGTGTGTCTTTCTGCAAGTGTTCTGAATGAGGGACCATCAGGGATTACAAATTATGACTCACACATTAAACACACACCACTGGGGAAACCAAATATCAGTGTTTCGGTTGTTTGTGGTTTCCTAAGGCTCCTAAAGGCGTTAAAATTTTAATGTGAGAGCTCTCCCACTGGTATTACAAATATCTGGTTGTGCGTGCACAGTATTTTTAGTCACAGTGACAGCCATGTTTCATGTATGTATCCCCTTGTCATAACTCACCTGTGAGTCGAGTATCCTCACTCCGTAGAAGAGCCAGTAGGACACTACAAAGAGCAACACCAGCACGGCGAGTAGTGCCCGGAATACAAAGACCCGCGGGAGGCTGGCCCGTGGCGACCTGAAAAAGAGCGCCCAGATAGCCAGCAGCAGTATGAGCAGCTTGAAGGCCACAGAGATGAAGAGGCCCTCGCAGGCTGTGCCGCAGGGCTGCAGCTTCTCTGACCAGAGAAGGTGGGGGAGCACCAGGAAGGCCAGTGGTGTGAGGAAAACCAGCAGGCCCAGGATCACGGCCAGGGTCAGGGTGAAGTAACGGCGGCAGTCAAGTCCCACACTGTCCTCCAAGTCCTTGGTGATGCGAACAATGTCCTCCTGAGAGAGGCTGTGCTCTGATGTGCCTGTGACGGCCGTGGTGGTCTCCCCCCAGTTGTCATCCTGGAAATGTGAGGAGGAGGAAACCAAAATAGATTCTAAATAACATATACAGTATCTCAGTTCCTTCATTTTCTCATTCCTTGATTCTCACTAGACTTGGAAATTGTTTCAGTTCATATTTCTAATCTTATTTCTAGGATCTCTAAAGAGACATGAGCGAGGATGCACTAGACAAGGATCATCCGCTGACCACATCTAAGGATGAAACTGTTACTGGTTTCATAGTAAACTGTGTTAAACTGTTTAAATTTCCCTTTAATCCATGGTCTTCTGTACATGCACACAATAACCCATTAGGTAATTACAATTTCTCCAATGATAATATTATTACAGTTAATGGTAACACTGTGTTACCACGTTCCGTGAACACAGCTTGAGTTCTGTCCTCAGAGACAAGAAGGCCTCACTCAGAGTGATAAATACAGTTTCTACCAAGCACCAATAGTTTCCCAGAGAGCACAGAGGATGGAAATTGAACAGAGAGAGTATTTCTAAAACAGGGGTGTCGAAAACGTCTGTCCTAGAATATAGTTTTGTCTCTGTCTCTGTACTCCATCTATATTCTGCACTGTATTCGAGTGGATTCCCTTTAACATAACATTTACTTTAGCTGGGGCTCCTCTAGGTCCTGCAACTGTTTCTATATTTTTTGCTTTTGCCTGAAAAATCAGAGCAACAAAGGCAAGGGAGGCTGTTTCCAAGCAGTGAGAAAGAAATGAATAGAAGAAGGGAAGTGGAAAAAGTAAACAGAGTGAGCTGCCAACAGGGCTATATGCTGACGTCTGGGTCTGACTGCATCCGTAGATAATAAAGGTCAGTGGTGTTGGAGCAGAGCCGTTAGAACAACAAAGATAAAGACTCTGTGCATGGGAGTCATTGCAAGCAGCTAATGTGGCTCTGTGAGCGACTGACAGATGCCGCTGCCAGCCGAGGAAGGACAGATAATAAACTGGCAGAACCCGAAGACACTTTCATCGAAATGCAAACACACTGCAGACGAATCCTGTTTTAAGGGCCGTGGCAACACCAGCAGAGAGGGGATCATGAAGGAGATGCATCAGTTTGGGCTGAGGGGTTTAGGAGGTGGAGGAGTGTGCACTGGGACTAAGAATATCCCCCTGGCCTCAGGGTTTAAACAGCACAGATGAAGCAGAACAATGGGGGGAACCAGGCAATATGCTCAGGTTGTGTTTGAAGCTGAAAAAGAATCTGCTGTAAACTCGTACACATTTTTTACCACTACGCAGGTTGTCAATACTGCACACATACACGGGACAGAAAGAAAACATGAGAGCTCTTTATTTTCCAACATATTTTAGGTATTATTAATGGACCGGTCTGATGATGCATTTTCTACATTTGTCAACAAATTCAATGAAAAGACCAAAATGGAACTGAAAGCTGATATTCTGTATGTTATTCTTTACTTCCATTGTACAAAACCTACAAACAAGACCTCAGTGTGGCTGAGTGCTCGGGTGTGTTCATCCACAGCCGGAAATGAACCGGAATAAATGCACTGTTTATTTCTGTTTGAGCCACGTTGATAAAAATCACTGTCAGGAAATTCTTTGGCTTATTTTTAAAAAAATGAGAGAATATAATCAAAACACTTGAAAACACTTTACTTTAAATAATTAAATATTCATGATTAAATAAGCAGTATTTCAAGTTTATTAAGGGTTTAAATGTCAAAACCTATGTCAGTGTGGTTTGGTTCAGATCTGACTGACAGAAGCTTATTAACATAACTAAAAAGTATCATACGACCTTCATTCAAATGTTTTTAAATCCAGCAGCAACTCAACACATTTTGGATGTGTAAATACATAAAATCCAGACAATTTAACCTGATTCTCCCCAGATGACAAACTTTTAAACATAAGCTAACGTGTCTATTTTCAGCAGCACTATCTGTCCTAGGACATGACATGTTAACAGCTGAATTGTTGGTATATATTTTCACTCTTTGATGAGATCCAACAGTCAAAAGCAGTTTCATCTGACCTTTGACATGACAATGTTCTCGTAAATATTCGTCTCACAGAGCCACACGTCACAACTGAGCCGTCTCGTGAGCAGTAAACCATACAGTGGAATGTACGACCTGAGTTCAAGAGGTCAGAGCGTGAAGATGTTACTGCATTCCTGTGGGGACACAGCCTGACATGTATCTGTGCAGATAATCAGAGTAAATACAGAATGGTGATTTCATTTATTAAGGGAAAGAGCTGTTCAAACCTGCCTGTTCCTATGTGAGAAAGTAATTGCCCCTTAAACCTAATAACTGGTTGCGCCACACTTGGCGGCAACAACTGCAATCGAACATTTGCAATAACTGACAATGAGTCTTTCACATCACTGTGGAGGAAGTCTGGGTAATGTGATGTGACTGCTTACAGTGGCCTAATCTGGAGCAGTCTGGTTATTTGCCATCATCACAACTCAACCCAGAAAACAGAGAGTACCTGGCAGAACCCGGCACCGAGTGTGTGTGTGTGTGTGTGTGTGTGTGTGTGTGTGTGTGTGTGTGTGTGTGTATGAACTGTCGATGTCGACTCAGCAAGTGTTGAATGTTGCTAAAGCTACCAGTACATAACTGTGTGATGTAGCAACATATCATGTTGTTATGG
>JAUBNQ010000012.1:9720843-9741339 GCA_032353495.1 Ctenopoma kingsleyae | reverse complement strand
GACTCAGCAAGTGTTGAATGTTGCTAAAGCTACCAGTACATAACTGTGTGATGTAGCAACATATCATGTTGTTATGGGAAACACACAACCAGAAGCTTAAACAGAGTTTCCACTACTATGTTAAAAATGGCTTAATCCCCTTTCTAAAAATAAACAAAACCATATGCATAGTAGCTGCAGTATTATTATAGTTTATATTACACATCGGGCGGCATGATGGCTCACTGGGTATAGCAGTCGTCTTCAAACCAGAAGGTGAGCGGTTCGATTCCCAGTCCCAGTATGCTACATGTCAAAGTGTCCTTGGACAAGCCACTGATACCCTGACCCACAGGGGTCGCCTCACAGGGGCAGCCTGTCCACAAAGAATTTCCCCAAGGTGATCAATAAAGTATCAATTATTATTATTGCTATAGTTTATTTTAATATCAACTAAGGCTGCGTTCAGGAAGATTTTCACTCTGTGTGAACAAACACAGCGAAACAATTTGAATGGCTGAAGTGTGTTACTCACTTGCCCACAACATTGCAGCATTGCATTGGCCAAACATGTATATGTATATGCAAGTGTTTTAAAAACAGCCTCTTACACTGTTTTAACCATGTGCAAATCTCTGTGTGAATACAACAAACATGATGCATCCATTAACACTTAGGTTTATGTATGTATGTAGGTTTATGCACTTGACAGTTGGAGGACATTAAGTGCATCTGACAGCACATACAAAACTCCAATAACCCAAAACAACACGCACACAAACAAACATAAATAATACATATTTCAGTCAAATCAGTTGGAGTGGAGATTGTTTCTGGAACACAACAGTGAAAGCCTCTTTATTAATAATGAGAGAGGCGGAGTGGAGAGGCCCTCAGCGTGTCCACAGAGGTTTGTGCAACAGGCTTTTTACTCACATGAATCAATTATCCCCTGCAGAGAAGAAGAGTGAGCAAAACCTCATTATTTTCTTTGTGTATTAGCGGAGATGAGTGCTCCGCAGAAAGTGAGCCACAAGCTTCAGATACAGTGTGATTCATAAGCCACCAGGGAAGGAGACGAGCACAGTGTAAGCAGTTACCCAGCAGCACATGAGATATTTATTAAAACAAAGTGAGAAGAAATTTAACATGCAGTTATGTTTACATGTCTGTCTGATTATGATTTTCTTTAAACATATATTTTTAACATTTTAGCGTCTAGCTCTTGAAGAAAGGTGTGTGTATGTGTGTGTGTGAGAGAGAGGGAAAGGAAATCAATAGGCATTAGCTGTAAGGAAGACGAAAGAAGTGTCTCTCTGTCCACATAGTACCTCGAAAACACCCAGGGGAGACGTGAATCACCTGTTCTCATGCCTTGTGGCTGTAATACACTCATCAACACTCATTACTCATTGCCCTTGTTTCATAACCCTGAATCACACACACACAATGCTGAAGGACTCAGTATAGCTCCAAAGAACAAAAGGACTTTTTATAATAACACATTCATATTTTAAGCATAAAATACTAGAAAATTTACTACTTCCAGCTTCTATGATTGAGCTATGATTCGCTGATTCTTTGATCTGAATATGTCTGTTTTTTACTGTACTCATTGTTGTTATTGGAGCCTTACTACTACCTGGGCTTTCCAACTGCTGACATGACTAAAAATAGACACTAGTGACCCACATTTCCTGGGTCTGATATGGTTCAGACTCAGCAGCCATGCAGGAGGCCCAGACCTATTCATCACATGAAGATAGGTGAAACAGAGAGGAGAGAGAACAAAGAGTCGAATGAAAAGGGCGAGAGCTCAACAGAAATGTTCAATAACAAGTCAGCCAATTAAAGGGAAGAGAAGGACTGATCTACAGGACAGACACAAACCAACATGTAAAATCTTCCACTCACAATGCGTCAGAAATATAAGTACTGCAGCTGAACACCTGTCAGGTCTACTCTCGTTCTCCATCTGCTGTGATTTATTCAACCAAGACTAGGTTTTACAAGCAATTCCTGTGTGCTGGGAGGAGCTGAGGCATTCCAAAAACACAGATGACTAACAGAAACATCCGCTGTGACGTGTTCAGAGAAGGGATGTTAAAAGAGGGGAGATGAGGGCAAACAGAAAGAAAGGCAGAGATAATGCAAATCTTTTTCCTCTTTTCCACTTGGAGGCAGAGCCTTCCAAATAAAGAGTGTGGATTGTTGACTTTTCCCTGCTGTCAAACACACTTCCCCCCTTGATTAGGACAAAAATGTCTACTGGAAAAAAAACATATAATAATTATATATTTCTTGAGAGAAGGTGATGATTGTTTAACGGAACAAAAATGAAGACAGCATTTAACAGTCATCAGCGACATCGTACATTAAAACACTGACTTCAGTTCTCTCCCTCTTTCCACTTCACACCACTTGAGCACAAGGACAAGTCAAATGTTTGACCCTAAACAGTCACATGACTAATACAACGTAAGCTGACAGACCAGATTTAGCTTGATTTCTTGATAACCCAGATGTTCAGACTCTCTGAATTTTAGGATCATTTTTGAAAACTGCAAACTCAAAGGCTTAGAGATCTTGGTGCTTTAACTGACTCAGATCTGAGTTTCAGAAGCAACATTAAGTTCATCAGTAAATCAGCTTTTTATTAACTCAAACAAATCAAAACATGAGCAAAGAATCCTAACATAAATCTTTACACTGTACTATTTTCCCAGGCTCCAAGTCATCAACACATTATCTTTACATTTTACCACTCTGACAGTTATTTGTTGTTTCAGCCACCTGTAAAACCAAAACTAAAAACAGCATAAAAATGATGTATAGGCAGGAAACAAGATTCCAGCCAGCAGCGGTTATGTAGAGTTAATTTCACAAGCACAGTGAGACAGTGGTTTGATAAGAACCAGAATGTGCCATCAAAGTATTTCTTTGATGAAATTTTGGCAACACTGCAAACTAAGTGCTGCAACACAATACAGTAGCTGCGGAGCTTTAAACACATCCAGCAAGACATCTGAACTTCAGACAGACACATGTTTGGTTGCATCGTATTAAATACAGAGCAGGTTGTTGGGATCGGAGGGATTTTCTGATGGCATGGCCCTCGCTCAAAGACCGCAGGGTGTTTTTGATGGTAAATTGTATAAAACTGTGTGACAGCTTCAGCTGCTTTTTGCCAAAAAAAAAACACTCTACTACACACATTTTTGTCAGATAAAATCACATTTCTCTTATCATATTTTGCACATACCAAGCCGCAGAAATTCTTTATAACAATAACTGGCATCAGCCTTCAACTTGTTTATCACTTAAATACTCACTGAGCAGGCAGTCTTTTGTCTGTCCACAGCCCAAACACAAATACCTGAGCAGTAAATCCATGATTAGTCTAATGCTGCTCTACACTGCTATGTACTGTATGTGTTTTCATGGGTTGGCAGGTATACTGTATATATAGCACACTGACTACATACACTAGCATGCCATGTCAGTCAGCATGCATTTCCAAAGCTTTCAAGGATGTATTTTCTCCACCTGAGTATAAATAGCAGCTATTGTCTCTCACAGTAAATCAAATGTCCACTAAAAGCCTGTTTTCTGTTGTTCTGCTATAAGTGGGCTGCAAACAAAGCCCCTCTCTCAGTGCAGGAACAAGTGCACTCTGCTCACTCCTGGGAGGCAAGGTGTTGTTGTGTGTGTAAAATATAGCAACATGTTGACCAAAAGAGCTCTTCACAGCCATTTAAAACCACCTTTGTTCTAGCTGCAGACCACATGCCAAGAACTTGTCACGACAAGGAAGGGAAGCACTTAAAAAAGTTGGCTCGGCTAATTCGCAGAGCAGGCGAGTGACTGCAAGACAATGGGAGACTGACAGTTGAGCAGCACTTGATAAAGAGGTAAATTGTAGGCTGGCTGAAATGGATTATGCACAGAAAGGTCATGGAATACAGACAGGGATTACAGAACGTCTAATTTAGCAAAATACAGAAATATACTATTATGAGTCAACTTACTCTCACTTTTGAATTCTAACTTTGAGAACGTTACAGTATTGAAACATTTTTAAGTTGTTAAGTATGTGGGTAGCAGTAAACATGACCATTTCTTTCTTTTATCTCTCACAAAATGTCACTTTCAATTTAAAAGAAATTATAGTCTTCCAGAAAATGCTAGTGCAATCTGGAAAGAGAAATAAAAAAAAGTGTGAATATGAGAGTGTATAACACAATGTGCTACCACTAATTCACAAGACCAAAAGCAGACAGTCAACCACGCAGACATTATGGAGGCTCTGTGATGATCAGGAGGAAAACCTTAATCATGTTTCACTGAATTTGCTTTGAACAACCATTAAAGACTTGAAAACATGAGGAGGGTGTAAAAGAAGACAGATACCTCGGAGAAGTTACTTTGAAAATGATTTTTGACATAAACACTTTTATGACTCATAAAACAGCCATTACATAGACAAACATTTATGCACAAGTACAATATACTGTACACAAATAACCAATGTAAAATCAGAGTTTATGCCTGCATCACTCCAGTGATGTCTGTAACACATAAAGCAAATGTGGAACACTTGACATCCTCAATTTGTAGTTTTGTACTTTGAAGGAACTTTAGTCTTACCAGACTTGGTTTAGTCCCTGGTCCACAGCCCGTAACTGGCGGTGATTTAGTATTAGTGTCTCCTTCTATGGTGCTGATAATCACTTCCCTTTTCTCCTCGATCGTCTCACAAACCTCAAACACCTGCAGCACTTCATCTCCCGCCTCCATCACTGTTGGCGACTGCATCCTGAAATCCTCACTGGGCAAATTTTACTTTCACCCAGCTCAACCAAACATCATCTCTTTATTCAGCTACTGCTCTCCTTCCTCAGATCCATCCCACAGTGTGTGTGTATATGAGTGTGACCTCTCCGAGTCTCTGCTGACTTGTAGTCCAGCCCCTGCTTTTTCCGTCTTTATGAAGAAATATCTCCCATCATGCCTCAGGAGGTATTGTATGGGACAGTGCACTCACTTGCCATATAATGTAAGGGGCTTTATGGAGAAAGGCGGAGAGTGAGGGAGAGTGAAGAGCGACAGAAAGGAAGATGAGTTGGGGAGGATGAGACAATCACATGGGACGTCCTGACAACAGCAGGGATAGAGGGAGTCAGCAGGAAGAAAAGGAGTGGAGCATACTAAATAAACAGGAAAGTAAACAAAATTAGACGGTATTACCATCCTTCTAAAGATGTGTCTCTACCATCCTCATTCTCACTCTCTCTTTCTTTTTTGCCTCACTTTTATCCTGCTCTCCCTCAAGGCACCCTCTTTCATTCTCTGCTCATCTCTTGCCTCAGCACCACTCTCTGTGCATTGCTTCCGACCCAGTGAGCGCTGTGGTGTGGCTGAGATGACGCTGGCATGGCTGCATGTGTGTAAATGTGTGCGTCTGTGAGTGTCGAGGGAAGGTAGGACACAACCTGTCCACCCCCATAACTGATCAACAGTAGAATGTCCTGCAGACTCTAACCCACAATGATTATATGCTGCTCAACAAGGTAATAATAATAATAGTAATAATAATAATAATAATAATAATAATATTACTAGGCTGCAAAATAAAACAGCTTAATACTGTGGTGAACTAAATGAATTGCAATGGAATTACTGCAATCAGTGGATTCACTTACACAGACACTGAAGAAGCTGCTCAAGATTCTGTTTCACGTGAAATTAATCCAGGAGGTGCTCAGAACAGGAAACAGATCCCAAACATGTACACAAATACACAGAATCTAAGGTGGCGGAGCTACCTGCACTGTGTTCTGTCAAGGATTACCAGGAGTGATGCTGCTGCTGTTGCAATTTCGAGGTCTGGATCTGACTGGTGAGCAACTGATATCACAAAGCAGCTGAGTTTAATTGGGTTCAATGAAATGAGCTGCAGGAAGGGTGAGAGGAAGGTGAAACAGTGGGAGACTGAAGGGCACAAATTTGGGGTAGAAGAATAATAAATGCAACTTCAAAGAACTGGTACGTTCTGATTTCTCTTTTAATTTCACAGACCCTGCAGCCACAGCACAATGTTCCTTTAAACTCTGCTTCTAATGTTTAATTTAAACAGCATCAGTAATCTTTTAGAAACACACAAGAACTTTGTAAGACGTGAAGATTGTGCAATCACTTGTCAGCCATTTAAATCAGGCAGGTTCAAGTGTATTTTGAGCCAAAATGCTAAATAACCTGAGCTCAGCACAAATGAACACGAGCACCTGAGTGCAGGGACAGGGAAGCATTTAAAAGGGAAGATATTGTCAAGATCAAGAAAACACTAAGCTGCCAGAGAGTGTGTGCTACTCCTCCATTCGAAATCACAAGGTTGTTCTCCTAAACTGCACATATGCATGTAAAAATAATCCCAGCTCCACTTTCTCGCTCCATTTGCTGGGACAGTTAGGTGCTAATTTTCACAGAATGCTTTATGGTTTAAACATATCACATTTTTCAGCGCCACACCACCACACACTCAACTAACCTGCAGTTGTTATGCTGCACTGACCTAAGATACTCACATGATTTAGTGTCAGTCCACTTATACAGTAAAAGGTCCATACCTCAGTCCAGGCTATACTCACCTCCATTGTCCTTCATAAATGTCCAGTCAGTGAAATAAAGCAGAGGCGGACTTCCCACAGACATGTACTGCTACCACTGGTTCACACCAACAGATTTTACTGCTCGACAACACTCCGAGCAGATTTTTCACACTCACACATTAGCATACAGCCCGGAGCTTTGGCCTGCCTCCTGAAATTGGAGCGACCTGATGGAAGTGCTCTGTTCAAACATATCAAGCTATCTTAGGTAACAGGAAGAACAGCTGTATGAATCTCATTTCCTACTTCGACCTTGGATTCTATTTCACAACAGTCCAAAAATGAGCAAATGTCCCCACAGTAAATGTGCAGTTTATGCCTGAGCTGAAAGAATGGTGCAGCTCTATTGTGGAGAGTTAGATGGGAGGATTGATGCCACTCTTGTGAATGTATGGAGCTGGATCCAGCAGCGGATTAGAATGGTTTTGCTGAGTTGCTTTTAGTAGCTTCATATTCAGCGTGCAGACACGAGGCTACAAAGAGATTCATGTATTTCTCAGAATATCAACCTTTTCCTCTTAATGTGGCTCACAGCTGCTTTAGTGTGTCCTGAGCATCTTGTAAATGCTTTGTGTCGTGTGAAAACATGTACACATACACACACTTATCTCAATAAACAACTATTCTCTGCTGGGTTTGGAGCCGTGCTTCACGACACTTTTATATGTAAAGCAAGTTCTGTGTTTTTAAAATTCCTGTGGCGAGGCATCAGACACATCACAGCCATGAGAAACTTTTGTGCTGGATTGTGAGGACATCCCCGCCCCGAGCGATGTGCTGATCAGTCAGCCAAGACTCTGATTAAGTCCCAACAGAGGGGTAATGAGCGCAGCGCTGCACTGTTCAACTCTGAGATGAGTGTGACGCACTCAGACACAAAACATTCACATACGGGAGCATATGTGAGATCACAGACCAGAGAGCAGAGCTTGATCACACGCACACATGGATTTATGCTGAGCCTCTCTCTCAGTAGAATTGGTGGCCCTGATTATTCAAACTAAAGTCAAACACTCCCCGCCCTGTCAGCAGCACCACTGCAGGCCTCGGCATGAATAAGACATGATGAGTAAAATACTAAGAACGGCTGTGCTCTATGGCAAATCCTGTCACGTGTTAAATTTAGACACAGTATGCAGACAAAAAACACAGTCACACATACAGAGGCTCTGCTAACGTGTCTTGCTACAAGGGAAAGTGAGCGCCAAGTAGGTCAGTAAACGACGATTTTTTCCCTTCAGCGGGTTAAGCTGAACACTTGATGAAGACAACTGTGCCAGACAGTTGTTTGGCTTTATGAACGGGTCAGTGTGTGGGTGCTAAAATCTCCATCTCCTGTTTCATTAAATGCATTTGACTCTTGCCAGCAGCAAGCTTTGAAAAACTTCACAAAACAGACGATCAACTGCTCTTCAAAATGCAGTGAAAACATCTGGACTGGTCCAAAAAGTAACTGCACAGACACAGAATCTCAGCTGATCTATGAGGAAGGCTGAAGTAAAGCGGTGAGTCTCGCTTTGACATAAAAAATGACAAAGCTGTCATCATCAGCTGAGCTGAGCTGAGGCCACAGGATCAAAATCCAAAACAAAACAACTTAATCAACTGTAATGCAAAAGCTGAACAGACGCTCCAAGTGTCAAGAGTATTAAGGGAAGAAAGATGTCTTGATATTCTTGTTGGCTGTAGGCAATAATACACCAAAGATATCAATCGCAGAATAACTTTACAACAATACAACTTTAAAACACCAAAGCCAATGAAAATGAGAACAGCGCCACGCCGATCCTATCATGTGGCTGAAGAACTACAGCCATGTCAGTTAGTTGCACTAGTTAGTTAAACAATGTCATCCTTTAGAGGACACACAATGTAAGACTTTACAGCCCCAGACCCAAGTAAGTGCTGGTGGTCGCTCTGAAACAACTACCTACACAACAACAGACCTCACAGTGTGCACTTTGTCCAGCACTGAGACACTGATTCAACAACAACTGAACCCGTCACTTGCACAAGTGGTATCCACTCCACTTTACTAAAAGCTAATACATCACACATGGGTGCACACATGATGCTGGTAAGCATGTATAAATATATAGAGTATAAAGCTTCTTGGCTGTTAATGTTCCACACTGCACGATTTAAAAGGATTTATACAGAAGTTGTGTTTGTGTTTAAGAATTGGTTCATTTACATAGATTTCCTGTTTGCTGCTCACGCATTTCTTAGTCATTTTTCAGCTTGTGAATATACACATGTATATTTTTATCTGGTTTATGTAACATTTTGATCAAATGTTCTGTCATTTCACAGATCCTAAAGACATTTTAGTCATATAGTACTAACTCTAATCAATGTCAACCTTTGGAGAAAACACTATTACTACAGTACCAGATTCATCATGTTTGGCTTCACAGTATTCCACAGAACGTAAAGCAACAAACTGGCTATTACCCATTGTTCTGCCTCTTATTAGAACCCAACAATCACACCCAGCTGCCTGGTATGTCAAACTAAAACAAGCTGCAGTACAATGTTTGGCACAAACATACTTGGTGGATGGTGTCACCTACATCTGTGCTGAACACTAGTTAAGATATTATATGATAAACAATTTCCTACCTTACATTTCTGTTTGATCAAATAATAATAATCCATCACATAATCCATATTTGTTAGTTCCACTCACAGACATCATGCTGGCTTTGATGTCTGTGAGTACAGTTTGAATTTTGACTGATAGTCAAAAACAGCTAAGCTGCTGTTTTGGTTTGGCCTGGTCCATTTTGGTGGGGTGGGGGTCACTGAAGCCACTTCCACACCTTACACTGAACATAATAATGAATTTACCTATTCTTTGCAGTGAAATGAAGAGCTTTCCAATGGGAGAAGAGATAAAGTAAAGTTGTACTGAGCAGAGAAGCAGCTTGCTGAGTCCATATCCTGTAGCAGATCTTTTACATTTCCTGAAAGGGACAGCCCACACCTCACCAAAAGTGGACTGTCCCTCCTGGCTTTTGCTCTGACATACCAGCTGGCCTGTCCCTGGCCAGGCTGCAAACACAGCTATCGTTCCAATTCATTTGGACTAGTGACTGATAAATCTTTTGTGCTCCAAATCCTTTATAAATCAGTCTAGCAGACCTATTGTGTGTTACATTAGAAGACAGCAAATACTGTTGGTCATCTGGCTTCAAAAGTGATTGTGCAATGTTTGTGTTCAGCCATACCTGGACCTGCTCACCCCGGACAGCCGAGTCACCCAGCAGCGGCTCTGCAGGCGGCGTGTTTATTGTTACAGACTTTTCTGAGCGGCTGTCTTTACTGCGGGACTTGTGGCGGTCTCGGCTTCGCTCCCTGAAAAATAAACCAAAAGCGAAAATGATGATTTGTTTTGCACAGACGCTGCAGCAAAGAACTGGCACAGGCTGTGTGTCAGTGTCAGAGGGCATGCTGAAAAAGACAGAGGTGGATATATGAACATAGTGTACACACAAAGAGATCAGGGACAATGTGAGAGCAGACAGTCAGATAAGACCAGAGTAACTCGTTGTGTGGAGGTGGAGAAATAACACTAAGCTTTGTTTCAGTCTCTAAACTAATTTCCGATGAATGATCGGGTATAAAGCCCCCTCCCTCTGCATCCTTCCTTGCTCAATCACAGCATCACTCTCTCTCTAGAAGGCCTTCTGTCCTAACATATGAGCTGCATTAGCCAGACTGACCCCCTGCACTTAGAGCCATAATCCTGTGCAGGTCTCCACAGCCTCTGCACAGCATCACCATCACCATGTGGCACGGTGCCCACTCTGCAGCTCTATTACCACAGAAAAGCTCCACAGCCCCAGATAATCCCTCGTTTGTCTCCTTCACCCTCCAGCTTCTGATGTCTTGGACGTACAGTATATACAATTTGAACTAATTTCAGCAAAATGCACAGAACAAAATTCTGCAAAACTGTTCTTATCCATAAGACCTCATGTTTAACCTGTATTAGAGCAGTTGCATTTTATAGATATTGGGTTTGAGAGCAGTTAAGAGAGACAAACAAACTGCAGAGCCAGAGCTGTCAGATCTCATATAGATATTACACACCGAAGATGCTGAACAGAGATTACTGGACTGGATGTTGAAGAGGATCTTTCTAGATGCTGTTTTCTTTGTCTTACTGAATCCTAACTGAGTTTCCTGCTAGTGTACTGTTTCAAGGTAATCACTTCATTTGTATGAGCAACATTAAAACACAAGTGTAACAAATCTAATTTCCACCACGCAGGAGGGTTTTCTTTGTGATGCTCTCCATTAAGACACACAAGCTCAGAATGTTTCATTTCTGTTACCAGCAATGAAAAGGTCATATAATGTATAATTTGAGCTTTTTCTTTTCACCCTCTGTCTGATGGGTACATACAGTAGGTACTGCAGGGGGCTGAGGTGAACTACATAAACTTTGGTGACAAATCTTAAAACTGAACACCTTTGACATTATGCATTATCATTTGATTTATTGTTAATATAAAAATAATAATTATAGCAGCTTTAATCAAATCAAGTCTGACATGGTTAATAAGCTCTGTTGTCCATCAACAGTGATGTTACACTAACACAGCAACTCATGACCATAATGTGCAGGATATCCGGTCTGTGGGGGTAATGGAGGTACCACAGTGATTGAGCAGTGGAACTGGTACTGCCTAATAGACTTGCACTGGATCCGCCCTGCTTTCTGTTTCTCTATTCTTGTACTTCCTTTTGAATGTGTACACGATTTCCTTCGGAAAATCAAAAAGAAAAACCCAACTCGTTTCTAATCTGCACACAATAAGAGTTCATTTTGAATAGCCTGCAGCAACCTCCTTCACAGACTGAGCCGCTGACATGTTCTTATCTAATAAATCCAGGAGATTAGGAGGTGATGTAAGCCTTAAATATATTACAGCTATCAGTATTACTTTAAATATTATTACAGCTATCATCACCACTGTAGCAATAGTTATTCCAGTGGGAAGTGATCATCAGTCAAAGGCTGTCGCTGATTACGATTATTAATTAGGGAGGAGCGCTGTAGGAGTAGGAGCATGGAGGAGATGAGGGGAGCAGTGAAGCAGTGATATTACCTCAAAGTCATGAGGAGAATAAAAGGCAGCTCTTGTTACTAAGGAAAGAAAAGGTAGCAGCTACAGAAAGCAAGGAGCAGACTGCAAAATGTATTATTAGTACAAAATGCATGTCTGACTAGTTCTACACTCCAATACGAGTACAACACGGTTTCTTATTGCTAACAAATGCAAGCAACATCACCTTAAATAGCCAGCTAGCTACAGCAGATAAAAACTGACCAATGATGTTTCAGCCAGTAAAACTGATGGTTGTTGTCTAGAAAATATGTTTTAGTTTAGGTGTATATGTGTCACTTCTTTGTGAAATCAAGAAGCCACCTCAAATATTAGTACTAGTAATGTCATCTTTGCTTATTGCACATGTGCTGCAGGACAACAAAGACAACTCTTCACAAGACAGATGAACCTTCAACAGATAGCTGAGGAGGCTGATGTTGGGAAATCCTACCATCACATCACAGCAACACAAGAACAGATGTGCACCAGTCCAATAGAGGAGTGGCTGGGTTCAACGTGCATGCAGGGACAGCATGTAGCAAACAGTATGTCTATGTTTGTCCGCACATTTCAATACCCAGCAAAAGGAAGATTTGTGGAAGACTCGTTGCAGCCTAGAACCTGGTTTTCAATGTGCTGGCAAGACTACAAATGTGTAAGAAAAGGGGAAATTGCAGAGATGGATCCACACAAAGAGGAAATACAGATGTGAGCAGACCTGTGGGCAACCAGGGAGTGGTTTGAGCACAATGACCTCCATCTACCAGCCCCTCTCTCCCCATTCCAATTCACATTCCCCCTTCAGCAAGCTTCTAGGGAAACAGCTACCAACACACACACACACACACACACACACACACACACACTCCTCCTTCCACCCCCTTCCCACATCCTCTTCCTGCCTCATTAGCATGCAGCCGGTTTGTTGGTACTGTGCTCTGTATGCTGTGCTATGATTTGATTAATGGAATTTGACTTCCAGTGTGGATCCCTGAAATGGGTGAGAGGAGAGAAGGGGGGTCCCGTGAGGGCAGAGATGGCTGTTGAGATTGGGCAGAGTCGTGCCAACTGGTCTGTGAGAGTACAGTTTCCCCATAACACCTGAGGATGAGTGTGGCTGTGAGCACACAGAGGGACACTGGTGGCAGAATGGTTTTTGAAGCACTGCAGCCAACTAGCGTGGCACGCCAAACTGTCTGTGGACCAATTTGATCTCTCTTTGGCTGGCTGAGCAGCACATACACACCTGTGTAACAGAAGAGCTTTGTATCAGTGCAGCCATCTGAGACAAAGCTCTGGTGGACAGCCACAGCCAAATGGGTAGTGTCATGAAGCCAAATAAAAACTGACCAACCACACACTCAGCTAGGTCATCTCAAAAACCATAAACATGTTATAGAGCAAAGGAGGGAGGGGGAGAGCACGCAATAAGAAAATCAATGTGTGGTGTGTTTGGTGGGGTTGTGGAAATGAAAGCTTTCTCTATTATTAATTTAAGGTTTTTTGGAACTGGTAAAAAGTGGTGTTTTTCATTCTCATTCTCTGTTCTTAATTACAGCACAATTTATCACAATTTATTTATCTGTGCCCATAACTTGGGAATTAATAAAGCATGCATCCTAATGTGCACAAACTGCAGACAGTTGGAATCATCTGGATGTTAGTGAGGTGCTGAGGCCAGAGTTTAAAAATGCAGAAACAGTGCAAGCACGTCTTTTACTTGTTGTCTTTACGAATTATGCACTCATGAACTACAATGTACAGATAACACTACAGTGAGGTGACACATTCCAACTGCCAGGTCAGACTGGACAGACCATTAGCCGCCATATATTTTCAAGGATGGTTTAGATAAGTTTATTACCATTAATTGTCTTGTCTTTAGACCGCCATACAAGTTGTCCCTAATAAATAATAAATATGTGAGTGACTCGAAAATTAAGCTCATCTTTTATTGGGTTATGGTAGAGACACAACAAACCACCAAGACATCAAAGAATTAGTGGAGAGAAAGGCTGGTGGCTGGTAGCTGGTGTCCGAGATAATTTCAAGGTAAGAAGTTCAACTAGGTAACACCTCAGCACAGAGTGGATTGAGTAGTTCCACTCCGATGGACTGTAATGTCTGACACTGCAGAGTGCTGACAAACTCACACAGTTATGTCAGCGATCAGAATATTCAGAATGGGTTTTTCTCTCAAGTTGAGAGCTGCAACATTTATTTTTCACACTGATCTCTCTGCTGATTGTTTTCTAGATGCAGTGATATGTGAGAAAATAATACAATAGTCCAAAACCTCAGAGACTGTCACAAGTGTTTGGCATTTTTGTCAACCTCTGCAAAAGTTCATTTAAAATTTTAGGGGCTTGATTGAAAACTATATCAATGATTCAGCACATCACAGATCATTTTACTGGACTGAGAGTAATACAAAGTTCTCTCTTCTTACTTACATACAAGCCAATTCATAAACCAATACAAAATGTATATAAATGTCTCTTTTAAGAGCAGCTCTCAAAATGGTATTATAACGATAAACGAACTAGCTTAAATTACTCACTTAGTTCCATGTGAAAGCTGTGTGCTGCTCTATAATTGGAGTTATACCAATCATAAGAACCAATTTTCCACAAGGGCAGCTGCTAATATGAGATTTACAATTTAGTAATCATTGAAATGCTCAAAATGATGAAGTGACAGAGGCAAGCTTTGGTAACATTTGAGAACTGGATCATGTCCCTCAAAGTGGATTTGAATCCCTTACTTTGAAAAGGATGCAATAGTATTGACAATTGAAGAACAAACTCATTAGACCACAATCATTTATTTCATGTAGAAAAAATTTAAAATCAAAATTTTAAGCAATAGGTATTGAAAAGAGCATCTGGCTTTTCTGCTCTGGTGCAGCCAAACATAATCAGAAAGGAATATAAAAGATTTATCAAACGCAAATAAAGAAAATCGCTGTCATCAGCATGTTTTTTCAGGAAGAACATGCATTCTGTCATTACTCTAAATATCTTTGACACTATTTGAGGACTGGTTTGAGGACACAAGACGGAGCAAAATGCTCCATCAAATACCCCGCCATGTTCCATTCTTCTATTCTATTATATTGTGACAAATGATGTTTAAGACTGACACATGCACACACGACAGCAGGAAAATCTTTTTTGTATGGGTTCATGTACAGAAGCAGTGAACACGCTCCCCCGTGCCTGCATCTGTTCCCAGTATCAGTGTAATTAGACTACAGTGAAGCAGAACTGCCGCACGCATGGCAGCCCTCAGTGTAGAAAGATTACCTTCAGACGACAATGGCGAGGGGTTTCAAATGCAACAGTTTTGGTTTTTTGTATATGAAATTAAAGGCCAGCTGGTGGCTTTGGCACAGTCGTGGTCAGAGTGGAGGAGCAGGGGAGCGGAAAAGGCGCTTGGCAGCGATGCCCGTATAATCCTTTCCAATTTGCTGTCACTCACTTAAAAGCCTGCAGAAAGAGTAACGAAGAAAGGGATGAGAGCTCCACGACCACAGCCGTAATCGCTACTGCTGCCACATTTCTGACCTCCCCCCTCGAGCTTTGATTCCAAATGAAGTGAGACCACTTTTGCTTTGTGTAACTCTGAGCTACAAGGGCACATTCCTCCAGCAGGGAACGTGAGAGAGAGAGGGGAGCAAGTGATACGCCTGCGCCTACCCATCCTCAGAGAGCAGTGAGGAATCCGTTTAAGAGGGGGGAGACGGAGGGGAGAAGGCGATACAGGGAAGAGGTCAAGAGTGAGTGAGGGAAGGGCAGCTGCTGCATTCATGTCATAGTGGACATATGGGAGCAAAAAAACTACAGTGTGACAAGGAAAAGGATAAAGAAGACAAGAGAGAGAAGGATAAAGAGCGAGGGTACAGAGTGTGAGAGAAGATGTGATGACGAGAGCAGGCTGAGGGCGAACTTCACATCTTTCAAAAGGACGCAACATCCCTTAAACAGGTGGCAATGATGGGGGGAGTGGCAATAGAGATGTGAGAGAGATATATGGTGAGCAGACAGGAGGGGGCCATCTCTGACAGGGGAGGGGCTGTTGTGCAACAGGAGCTCCCTCTCATCTCCTCTCAGGCTCTCAGCGTATCTGCTGAGCTATCAGTCAGTCAGTCCTCTTCAGCACCTGTCTCCCGCTGCCTTCCTGAGGCCTGTCAACCGCAGCCATTTCACCGCTGACAGGCTAATGCGCCTGCACGAGCTCTGCTGGGCCAAAGAGGAAGGCAGAGATACACGAGGGGTGGAATCATGAAGGTGTATGGACTGAGAGTGTGTGAAGGGTTGTGGAAGGTAGAAATTCAAGGAAAAGAAAAAGAATATGGATAAACTACTAATCTCACCTTATGTCTCTAGATTATGTCATAATGAATAACCTTTAAGAATGGAACAAATTAACTTCTACTTGTAATTTATGTGTCTGATTTGCAGGATGATCCATCTTCAGATAGCTTTAGGCTACACTCTGGTCCTCCCAATAAAAGCAGACAGGAGAAAACAGAATTACTCACAGACCAGGAGTCTTACCCATGCCTGTGAGATCCCCGGGAGCGTCCAGAGTAGTGGGAATAACCCGAGTAGGTGGACTCTGTGTCCATGGTGATGCTGTCCCACCCAGGCGGCTGTGCTTGGCTCGACCGCTAGCAGCTACAGCGGAACCTTGCCCGCTGTCTTGTTGAGCTGGAGGCGATCGATCGGTTTGCTCAAGAGCCTGACAGAGGTGGCGAGCTGTCGGCAGTCAGGCTTGAAAGCGACCCTGGGGGCGCCCGTTGAGGAAACATCAACCTGGTGGGGGGAGAAGACAGATGGAGGATTTGAATTCATAATGTGAATCGTCTGGGAAACATGCCCACATTAGACTGTTAGAGACAGGAGCAGCCTACAAGGATGAGAGTGTATGTGACATGGAATAAAGACCACTGAATCATGTATTTTTATCTTTCAGTAGTACCTCTCATGCATAAATGCGTCACCTGCATTAAACATATGTGTCACCTGCATTATGTTTTAGCAACAAACCTGCACAGTACAGATAACAAGCAGTGCTACCATGAAACAGCGAGGTGCTCTTATACGGCTGGCAATTATTGTTAAGAGGCGGTTTTATGTCTCAGCAAACTGTGTCATCTGAACACAATGAGAGTGCAGAGAAGATAAAAGTGCCTTTTTTAACAGAAGAACTTCAGTGACATGGAGGTGGTTTGTGAGCGAGTCACAGAACTGAACTGAAGAACTGTGATGGAGCCAAACAATCTGTCCTTGTTTTACCTCTACAACATTACTTTTAATAAACACTTGATCACATCAGTGTAATTGATTTTAAATTTGCATTACTACACTCGCACTGTGTATAGAAATGATACAGGTATAAAAGGTACTGAGACAAGAAAAGAATTCTATAAACATTGACTGTTATTGTTTTCAAGCAACTGTCTACACAACATACAGAGACAAATATATTATACTAACTGTTCACTGTACGAACTGTTCATGAGAATAATCCTTATTTCTTTCCCTCTTTGCAGCATTCCTATCTGCTGACACACACACAGGCATGCTACAGTTAAGAAATGTGAACACCACCCATCAACAAACACAATGAACAAAACAAACGCTAAGTGATGCACAGTTCCCAAAATGCAAGCAACACACTGTAACTAGCTTTTATTTGTAGAGTTGTAGAGTTTTCAGTGGAATTGATGCTTCTATCCAAAACACTGTAGCCCTTTCTACAGATAATACTGATGGTATTGGTGAGGTGGCCCCATCTTTATGGTGTCTTTGCCTATTTACACTGAACTTTTGAACTGGAGGGGTCAAATACTGCATTAGGGAGAAACAGTGTATGATAATAGGCTGTTTACTGAGTGTACTTGATTTGGCGCAGTCCACAGTTCACATGAAAAAGTCAAAAGATGAAACTGTGGAGAGGTTTTTGAATGGGGTAAATTTGGCTTACAGTCATATTAAAAGTACATATTTGAGTAACTGCACAAAGGAGAGAGAGAAACAGAAACGTGAGTCAGTGAGTCAGGCAGCCTGAGGCATGCTGTAAACACTTGTGTAAGGTACATGCACAACGCACACACACATTCACAATCTCTCAGACTGCTGTGGGCAAGATGAGAAATGGTGAATGTTAAATACACAGATAGTAAAAACTTAACACATAAAGACTTAAATCAAATCTCTGCTCAGATAACACTCACTCCCTTGTACGTGTGCACTTTGAGCCAGCCTGCTTACACTTGGCATTAAACAGCCATAAACCCTATGGAGGGGAGGACAAGTATAGCTGATATTAAATCTCAGCTCACATTAACCACAGGACTGACTCCAGTAACATTCTGAGGTTCAGCGATGCCATGTTTGGGGTTAAACTTTGCTATCGGCACTATTCTAGGAGTATGAGCACATTTTTACATTTTATTTATTTATCATCATGTGTGCTTTTAAGGCTTTCTCCTGTTTCGTACCCTCACTTTGTCAGGACATGGCCTCAAGTTGCACTACCTCCTCGTCATAGAAACCTGCACAGAAACTCTGAGGCAAGGCTCTGAGCACAACCACAAAGATCTGTGACTGATTTATGGCTCCACTTGCCTTAAAGGTGGTGGTAAATTGAGCAAGCTGTCTCCACCATGAGATATCCCAGATTTTCTGCATTGACAACTTCAGCAAAACGAGTCACTAAACGAGATTTAGTGCACAAACAACAGAATTCTGCAACTTAGAGGGAAACACACACCACCAGGTCCAAAAATACACTGTGGCACAAAACATCTAGTATGACCCAGTTCTAAGGAATGTGGTGCTGATACATCTGTGAGTGACTGTGTGTGTGTATGTGTGATTGTCACACACCCCTGGAAACGCTTTGAAGATTGCACAACAGCATATTTGGATCTGCTCAGTCTGCAAATCATTTAAATGCCTGAATCATCCTCACATGGTGACAAATCCTCCCTCAGCTGGTTCTGGCCAGTCTCAGCGTCAGTCAGCTGCATTACTGATCCTGAGTACCTACTGAATACTTCACAGGATGCAGGATTTTCCAAAAGCTTTTGTTAACATGGGCGTCTCATCTCTCCTCAGATGTCAACATGTCTTTCTCTCATCCAATTTATTTTGGTAACTTAGATATGAAAACACTGGTCGTGTAGCTCTACCCATTACATCACATCGGTGATGATCATCCAAGCTATAAAGTTTTTATAAGAGGCTAACTGTGAAATGAGAGGTGCCTAATGCTGTACTGCAAACTCTGGTCACTAGGTCGTGGTTTAAGAATCTGTTTTAAAGTGACATAAGGTTGATAAGTGGCCACATTTTTAATGGTTTACTGCAGAAACTGACCTATTGAACAACAGCTGATAAACAAGCTGGGCAACATCACAGAGGCATTTCCATCACCTAGTTTAATCCTCTTAAAAGCAAGACCATGTGGCTAAATGGGGGATTAACAGAGTTAAATGAGAGCGTGGTCCGGGTTCATCCGGAGTGCAGAAATGAGCAGCTGATCGATTATTCCCCTGCTTCAGTGTTTCTTCTAAAAACACAACTTAGACGTGACCATTTCAGATACATCACACCGAGCAGACTCCCTGCAAGTGCACAGTGCCAACCTAAGAGAGGCCTGGCTCTGAGGTCTTTATTGAAGTGAAACAGGATATGTGGGTGTTCTCTGATGTGGTTTCTCTCGTTCTATGCCAGAGAAAATTGGTAAGCGGAACTACTTTAAGTTTGAAGGGAGAGTAAAAAGCTGAAAGAGGAATCCCCTACTCTGGGAGGGAGGGAGGGGGCTACAGCAGGTTCTTCACAGTAATCCAAGACCCCTGCTGGGCCGTCAGCTTGTCTGTTTGTACTGGCAGACAGGGGCAAAAGGCAGTGGGGGAGGACGAATAGTAAAATTATATCACAGCAATAAAGCATAGAGGGTACAGTCTCTCACAAAGCCATTTCACTGAATTGGTGAAAACAAAATCACTGTTTAGGAAAACTTTGTTCGCCAATCCTGAAGATGACACCTAATCTGCAGGGGAACGAAAATCTAAAAGATGTCTGAAAATTAAAACTGTATTATATATACTAGGCACACACTTAAAGTATAATAATAATATATATAATTTTCGGTATTAACACCCCAAAAAGATACTTTCATCTAAGCAGAGAGCCAGGAGACATCTGCTGTCAGCCACCACAAACAAACGAGTGCTGCTCAGCTGCACCTTCACATCTTGTCACAATAAAAGCACTCAGCCATGAGCCTGCAGTCCAGATTCACTTATCAACATGGAACATGGAAGCACCTACGCTATGACACACTGACCTATGTAGTGTAACATTTCACATGATTGCACAAATCATGTGAAAACATAAATCATATGGGTTCAATTAAAGGGTGACTTTGATTTTGCCACTTCCTCCCTATGGTTGTAGTTTGGGGAATGCATGTATATGCAAAGTAATGAACTTTCTTCTGGCTTCCATTTTTTGAAATCGCTCTTCACTTCTAGCTGGAAAACATGTGGAGGAGTTCTGGTCAAACCAAGATAACCTCTTTAGTATGAGGGACCAGGTGACATCATTGGACCTGAAATATTCCCCCTAGTGACATCATCATCTGGAGGGGGATGTTTTAGCAGCAGAAAAATATTTCAATATAGAGAAGGAAGAGGGAAGTTTATAGATGTATTCCCC
>JAUBNQ010000012.1:9660268-9676612 GCA_032353495.1 Ctenopoma kingsleyae | reverse complement strand
GCTCTACTGGACATTGTTGGTGTGTGGACAGTAGGGGACAGGAGAAAGCTGGAACCAGGACTCCACCTGGTACACCATCTATAGCCTGTGACAAACCAGGTGAGTCAGCTGTTTCTACTGTCCCATGTTTTATTATGCAGATTTTCATCAGTCTAAACAAATAGGGCTGATAGAAGATGATAAAATAGATGTCTGAGAGTCATGAGATTTACTAGAAATAACCTGCACAGTGCCTCGTCTGCTGCTCCTTGTTGTTGTTTTGATTTCTGTTGCCTTTTCTCTCTCCTCTGTCCCCTCACCCCAACCGGTCGAGGCAGATGGCCAGCTAGGTAGCAAAGCCTTCTCTGCTGTCCTAGAGATAGTCAGAACCAGAAAATATATATTTATAATTAATGCTGTGTGTATTGTCCCATCAATCTGTTATTGTCATTTCATTTCGACTTTCTCCCTCAGTCGTGCTGCTTCCAGTGCAGCGCATATAATGTTTATCCAATCAGATTTTTCCCTTGTGCTGTCGTGACCTTGAACCTTCAATACTCTGAGTGAAGGCATCAGTCGTTCAGTGTCAATAGGGACAATTTTGTGGAGTGTCATATTTTTTACTGGAATATCTTTTTGTTTCTCAATCGGAAATAAAGATGGAGTTGCAGGTGCTGCTGTGCCAGACCGCTGTGAAGGTATTGAGTTTGATGCCATCACTCCTGATGAGAAGGGCGTCACTTTATTCTTCAAAGGTGAATTTCTTACATTGGGCTTGGCAGTACCCTCACTGCGTCAGTTTTGTTTCAGTTTTTTGTAAACTGAAACCTCATTTTTTAAATTTAGAATACAGTGTAACTATACTGTATTTTCTTGTGGGAGTATTTGAGTTTCACATTATACATTTGTCCAGGTGAATATATATTAAATGCAGTGTAATAAAACTCCTGATGTTTTCTCCTCAGGTGATCACCTGTGGAAGGGTTTCCAAGGTTCTGCTCATCTGTCCAATGAGTCTTTCAGGGAGCTGGATGACTTCCATCACATTGGCCATGTTGATGCTGCCTTCAGAATGCACAACACAGAGAAGACAGGCGACCATGATCACATCTACTTCTTCTTGGTATGATATACATAAAATTTATGATTCTGTAAAAACATTCTGATCTAGAAGAAGAGCCGTATCTGTCACTGATTTCTAATGCGTCTACCAATCTAATTTCCAGGATGACAAAGTCTTCAGATATTTTAATCAAAATCTGGAAGAAGGATATCCAAAACAGATTCAGGAGGACTTCCCGGGAGTCCCCGCTCACTTGGATGCTGCTGTGGAGTGTCCCAAAGGAGAGTGTGTCACCAACTCAGTTCTGTTCTTCAAGGGTATGTTGATATTCACCACTTAGACGTTGATCACACGCAAGTCAAGGCTATAATTATGATGAAAACCAATGTTTAAAAAAAGAGATGAAATTTCCCTTGATGAAATGGCAACAAAAACTATATTATCTCAGTATTATAAAGATAATGTTGCCACCTAATGGAGGTACTAGCTAATATTGGCCAAATTGTTCATATGTTTAAAAATGTTAGTATCAGTGCTAGCTGGAGGTTAGTCATAAGAATCAATTATTGTCAAATGAACTATTAGATAAACAATAAATTAGTGTATTTTCATAAACTCATTTCTTCTCACAGGACATGATGTGCATGTTTATGACATTGCCACAAGGAAAGTGAAGACAAAGACGTGGTCCCACCTGCCTGTGTGCACCTCTGCTTTACGCTGGCTGGAGCACTATTACTGTTTCCATGGACACAACTTCACTAAGTTCAACCCAGTATCCGGGGAGTTGAGCGGTGTGTACCCAAAAGATGCCCGCAATTACTTCATGAGGTGCGCTGGCTTTGGTGAGTCTGTCGAGAGAAGAACCGTAAAATGTGGTTCAAATCTTACAACATAATTCTGCAGGTTCTAAAAATAATGTGTTTTTTTACCTGTAGGTCATGGAGGCGATTATAAAGTCCCTAGATGCAGTGAGGTCAAGTTAGATGCCATCACCACCGATGACACAGGCAAAACATATTTCTTTGCAGGTAAAGTCGCAAACACAAAAATAATATTAAAAGTAACTTTTCAATAAAAAAAACTGTTTGTTTAGTTCAATGAAGAGATCAATACTAGTCTGTTTTTAAAGCTGGAAGCTACAGGCAGCAGGTAATTAATTTAGCTTAGTACAAAGACTGGAAGAAGTGGGGTACAACTAGCCCATGTTAAAGTTCAAAAATACATAAACCCTGCTACAGCTTGTACATAACTCTCTGTAAAAACATTCTGAGACCCAGGGCGTCAAATACTGATGTCGAAACCTCACCTAGCAAGAACAAATTTCTAAAAACATCAAACTATTCCTATTAATTTTTTTCCCTTTGATTATTTCTCCCTGCACAGGTCCTGTGTACATGCGTCTGGACACCCATCGTGACGGCCTTCACGGCTTCCCAATCACCCGGTCATGGAAAGAAGTGACCAACGGAGTGGATGCTGTCTTCTCCTACACTGACAAAATCTACATGATTAAGGTAAACTGTCAAAGTTCTTCCTGATTAGACTGAGCACTGAGCTGTGTTGAAGTGAACTCAAATCCCCTCTGTTCTGCCAAACACGTCCAGGATGACCAGGTTTACATCTATAAACAAGCTGCTCACTACACCCTGATTGAAGGCTATCCCAAAACTGTAAAGGAAGAACTCGGCGTTGAAGGACGCGTGGACGCTGCTTTTGTCTGTCCCAATGAACACACAGTCTATTTAATACAAGGTTAGGTTACTGAATGCTTATTGATCATTCTTTGGGTTGAATTCATTTGAAAATAAAACTCTTCAGTTCATTCAAAATTAACCATTTAACTACCAAACGTCCTTCTACATATTTCTTCTTTCTTCCAACAGGACAGAGGCTGCGTGAAGTCGATCTTATAGCAACACCTAGGGTGGTGACCCAAGAGCTGCCGTTGCCCTTGTCCGACATTGATGGTGCTCTGTGCGACCCGCAGGGAGTCAATGTTTTCAAGGGCTCTCAGTTTTATCATTATGAAAGCGCCAAAGCACTGGCTTTGAGCAGAATCGCCCCTTTCCCGCAGAACATCACCTCAGCAATGATGGGATGTCGGGAGTAGGAGTCAGCGATGAGAGAATACTTCAGGCAGCACAGAGAGGGCATCTCAGTCCACTCATGCACACGAAAGAATTTAAGATAAGTGACGCCACGTTCTACAAAAAATTTATAGTGTGGAATTAAAATGATAGCAAAGGGTTTGGAAAAAGTTAAGACTTTTGTTGGTGGTTGGTTGGTGAATAAAAAGTGAAAAACTGCACACTGGAGTGTGACGTGTTCTGACTTGTTTTTGCATTTTGATTGAAGCTCGAGTAGGAATATAATCTAGAGGAACTGTGTTAAGTAATGTCATATTTGGCCACTAGAGGACCTACTGTACAAAAAAGTGTTACACTAGAAATGACCTAAAGTAGCTGATGTGATAGAAAAAACAGACCATGTGCACATGGTCTAATTCTTCTTATAAAACCTTTTAAGTTGCTTTAATACTACAGTACAATCTACAAGTGATTTGTCCTTCTTTATACAGCCCTGATTTTGATGGTGTCTGAATAAATACTGTTCAGGGATATTCCCCCTCGTTTAACTACAATACGTTAGAACAGATTACTGTTTCTATTTAACCAGGATGTCTGTGCCGTACTGGAACATCTCGCCTTGAGCTACACCGAAGAGGCACATAAATGGTCTAAAAGGCTCTTTTGTAAGCATCAGTGCCCTCCAAGTGGCTCAGACAACCCATATGCTCCGCTGGTAAATTTAAGTGCTGCTCTAGTGAGGGTTAAAAAAATTAGATTACCTTGAACCTGTAAATTGATTCATTTTCACTCCTGCACAAATCTACAGCATAAGGACAGTTTTATAGTATTAACCTGAACTGCAAGTGACAGTTAAGTGTAATATCATGTGCACACTCATTACAAGACATTACACATGCAGCTCAACTGCTAGTTATGAAAAAACACTGAAGACTGTTACAGACAAAACTACGTTCAGCCACAAAGGCCAGACCAAGGCCGAAGGCACCTCCTTATATTCCTTATACCCCCTTGTTTCTTATTGCATCATTTTAAATGTTGGTCAGGAATAAAGTTTATTCATAATAAATAGCTAATTTTCAATGTGCTTGGTCTCTGTCTAAATTTGGCCCCGGCCGCTCCCATTATTACAATATACAGTATTGTCCATGCTCATATGGGACCATATAGACACGTACGCAGCAGCCTGCAAGAGTCCAGAGGTCGGGGCAGCATTAACAGGCATTCAAGGCCTTTTCACTCCCTGGAGGGGTTTTTGTTCAGCCAAAATCCCTGGGACTTTCAGCAAGCATAAAGGGAGTGCTGGCCTCAGCACAGCTTAATGGGTGAGGCCATGAGTACACACACACACACACACACACACACAGTGGAGCACGCGTGCATGTACACACAGGAACACCAGTGCACACACGTAGCAGACAGTATAGACTGTTTTCTTCTCTCACAGAGCTAGCATTAATCTGATCATCACAATCAAGAGTTCTTATGATAAAAAATGTATTTTATAATTAATACCTGAAGAGCTGTTGTAGGTAATAAGTGCTAAAAGCAGATAAACTAAATTTTTTGTGGAGGAAAAGCATTTAACAAAAAAGATGATTGTGAACACTGATAATGGATAACTGGGCAAGTTTCCTGGTTACTAAGCCCCAAACGAAAAAGATATTTAAAAAAAACACCCACCATGACAGAAAATGTGTGTGGTACAAAAAGTTTATTCAGAAACAGTTCTGTAACCATCTGAGGTAAATGAACATTTACATCAACGTGTTCTTTAACGAAAGGTTCAGACACAAGGCACTTCTCTTCAAAGACAGCGATTTAACAACAGGAGTAATAGTAGGGCGACATGTGAAAATCCCATCACACAACCTCCACCAGCGATTTGCCGCTGTGTTTGATCCAAGGCACATCCATGGTGTGAAAGCTGGAGTTGCCAAACTCTCCCAATTCATATTCAGAAAAGAAAAACAATCGCTTTAGGTTTATTTCTTGTCCATTGCAAGTCTAATGTTGATTGGATTATTATCATATAAACATAAACCGTTTTTTCTATGTATATCTTCACATCCTCCTAAAAGCGATCTAGCTACGTAACTGTGTAAATCTTTATCTACGTAAGAGAGATACTAAAAACAGCTTGAAACAACAAAGTTATGAAAAACATTTTCAGCAAAATATGAGTAAAATAAATCATTTTTTCATCAGTCTTTTAGAGACAAAGTTCAGCATCATGTCTTTTTGTTGCAATTCTCCTTTCCCAGATTCCTGATAAGGTTTTAGAACTGATCTTATGGTTGCAGCAATGATTGTTAGGGTTAGGCTCCCATCTCTTTGGCACAAATGACTTTGGTTTGGTAAATATAACTGGTTAAATCATACACATCACAGCGAATAACTTATTCACTACTAAGAAATTAAGTGCTTCAGCTGCCGTGGTGTGCTGAAGTTATTTAATGACATGTAAACATCTGACACAGTTAGCAAACATCATACAGTATATTCAGTCTCCAGTTCACGGCGTCCGTACAAAGTGAGCTAATGTGCTAAAACTGAAGGCCTTAACATTTTTTATTTAACGCCTAAAAAATGCTAAAACTGTAACTGTTACAGGAGATTACCAATTACTGTGTCCATTTATTATTATTTTTATTATCTTTTGCAGCATTTGAAAAGGTGGATTTCTTCCAGCACAGCCACTAATTTTAAACAGACATCTCTGACAGACTGTGGCATTTCTAAAAAGCAAAGAGGCAGATCAGGTTTTGTGGTAGCTCATGGAACACAAGGATGTGATAAAGAAATAGTACGTTCTGGGAATTATTGTTAGATTTCCCTGCAGAGTTATATGAGAAGATTGATACCACTCTGTTTACTGTCATATGACGCTGCAGGCTAGCTGCTTCCAGGTTTTATGCTAAGCTAACGGCCTCCTGGATGTATCTCAGTACTTGTTGTTGATGTTCTCATTATTAAACTCTGCAGTAATTTAACAACTTTGACAAGGTGAGAAAAATATTGCAACATGCAAGTAATAATAATGAATGTTTAGAAGTTAGCCTCAGTGCTAGTACCCAGCTTGCTTTATACACTTTGGTCATGTTTTTTTTTTTTTACCTAAAAGTTTAAATGCTAAGCAAGAATGACACCTAAATTTATAAAGAATTTCCAAGTTGCCATGAATGCATACATGTGTATGGAAGAATCTAGCATTTCATTTAGGAGAAAGTTAACACTGATAACATTTTGACATGTTGTGAAATGGTCATGGATTCTTTACCTGATGGTAAACATTTTACCAGTAGATTATAAAGACCTCACAAGAAAGCAGCGGAAAAAAAACTATTATAAGGACAAAAAGTTTAGTTTTTTAACAAAATGTAAACATGCTGAATGGGATTGATTTGGTTATTTTGGTTAGTTTATTAAGTCGTGTGCTATAATCGAGCACTTCTAGTATTTTTCAAGTATTTAAAATATAATCATCTAATAATGGTCAGCATGATAGCTCAGTGGGTAGAGCAATCGTCTTCCAACCCAAGGGTCAGCAGTTTGACTCTCAGCCCCCCGAAGCTACGTGTCGAGGTGTCCTTGGACAAGACACCGAAACCCCATAGTAGCACTGACACAGGTCTAGCAGCTGTCCGAACAACAATTTCCCCAGGGGGATCAATAAAGTATTAATTATTATTATTATTATTATTATTAATCTGCCCAGAAACACACAGATGTACAAATCCCAAACGCAGTTTGCCCCAAACCACTCTCTATTGCTACTAAAGTACATTTTTCATTCCTGACTGTTGGTTGACACATCAGTATTTTGATCTGATAAATTAAAACTGTTGGGAAGTTGCTGTAAGGCAAAACTTATTTTTGTCTTTTTTTGGCAGGAATTAATGAGGAGAACAAGAAAATTTACTTTCTTAAATAAGATTAAGAACTACCAGATAAATAAAAGTTCTCACTTTTTTAGATTATTGCTTTCTTTTTTTTCCAAAAATCTACTATAAACTACAGCTAGTCTACAAAATAACTTTGAGTCCTCCCACACAGAACAGCTACGGGAACTCAACAGTTGTGTAACACACTGCAAACACAAGCAAGAAAGAAGATGCACAGTTTTTTTTTGTCTCTGTTCAAGCTGCAAAGCTTCAAAATGCTCAATAAAGAAATACATTTTAGCCCTTGATCATATATTTATTTGCCTCAACTTATCTAACATTGGATTTTTGTATAAAGTGACCAGTGGGGCCAATGTCAGAAAACGCTGAGGCACACAGTTTTGTTAATTGCAGCTTAATCAGAAACTAATAAGTTAAAAAAAAAAAAGAATGTAGGTGATTCTGTCCTGTTGTGCCTATCAATGCTATTAATCATAATATACATATTTATAGACTTTATATAGTTTACCCTGATGTAACTGCAGAGATGTCATTTTGGAAACACTGAAACAAATGAAGGTATCTACACACACACACACACACACACACACACACACACACACACACACAACCTGTGAAGCCTAAGGACTATGTCTCAGGGTGGGACTGCTTCTTCATTGTTTTCCTCTGTCCTAACTAGGGTGCGTCCCTCTCGTCATTGAAACTACAGGCTGGGTGAGAGCAGAACAGACAGACGGACATGTCTGACAGACACACAGCTCCATCACCACGTCACAAGAAAAAGGAAAAGAAAGAAATAAAAGTGCAAACCTCTCCTCTGTTGTCTCCCAGTAAAGAAATAAAACAAATATCAAAATAAAAGAATATACAGTAGTACTGCCGCCACTACTCTCCCAAACATCATCATCATCACTGTAACCATTCCTTATTTGTGTCTGGGCTGGCTATACTGTTGGTGTGTGTACATGTACAGAAGTGTATGTTTGTGACGTTCACCTCCCGTGTTGAACTTATTTTAAATATTGCATATTGTCAGTAAATAAGCAGCCATGCAAGCAAATACTGATTAATTGGATTTAAGTGCTGTAACACACCATCTGGCAGCCATTTTGAAAATATTCAGCCTCTGCCTAAGGAAAAATGTTGGGAACACCACTCTCATATCTGTACATTAACTCTGGAGCTAGAGCTGACAGATGGTTAGTTTAGCATAAAGCTAGAGGAAACCAGCCAGCCTGGCTCTGTTCAAAGCAAACAACAACCAGCAATCCAGCATCTGTACTGATGTGTCCACACAGTGTTGGAAGAACAGGTTAGGGTTACAGTATATTTCTTTGGACATAATAGCAACCTTTTTAACCTACTTTTTTTTATCAGTTCTCAGACTTTCATTCTCATTTGAAGCCTCCAAAGAACTTTAACTTACCTTACTATATAGCAGTCCCTTCATTTTAAATCAAATATACACTTTGTTACACATCCTCGAGACTCAATTGAAACATCTCACTGACAAATTGTATTATTTATTTTTGCAATTGTAAGTTTGATTCATTTTTGAAATTCTTTACGCGCTCTCTGAATTGGCTTCTGTCCTTCCCGGCACATAACCACTAATCATTGTAGGAATTTTTATTATGATGTTTGCAGGTATGCAAGTGTTGCTCCAGCCTCTGGTACCGACTATGATCATATTGTTAGATAAATACCCATGATGCTTTTGAATGCTCAGAATTGGATTCTACATCCTTCTCGCTGAAATCACTCTAAATGTGTTTCTGAGCATTTCTCTTGAGCTAACTTGGACAACATACTGTCACTGATATGTAGATAAGGCATTAAACTCTTTCTATCTCTATTTCTATCTTTTAATATCTGACTTGCACAGTGTCAGTCTTTTGCGGGCGGGGGCATTATTGTCTGTGGTGTTATGCTGGTGGGCATATCTCAAAAAATTGCATATGTAGGTGTGTACAGCATGCATGCATGGTTATGAAAATGTGTGAGTGTGTGGGTTTTAGCTACACTGCCAGGTCATCAGGGCGAGCTCGGACACCGCTGCTCTTGCTGGCCCGACTTGGTTTCCGGATGTCAGCAGGAGGCTGATGCATCTCTGCTCTTGTAACCACCGTGAAGTCATCCTCTTCCACTGCTCTCTCCTTCGGTGCAAGGGAGGAAAGAAGAGTATCACGAGGAAGTGTAGGAAACATTGAGTATTGCTCCTCTGGTGGAGGTGGTGGGGTTGTCTCCTCCGGAGGAGAGGAGGAGGCTGAGGTGGGGGGAGAGGGAAGAGGAGGAGGGTAGGAGGAGTTTTTTCCATCCAGATTGTGGAGCTCCAGCGCCATGTTGCTCCAGTTCTGCTCCATAGCAGTTAACTGCCCGTCTCTTCCAACTTTGTCACCACTGCTGTAAAAAGAAGCAGGAAGAGCCTCCAACAAGAAGTCGTCTACGTGGAATGCGGTGCCGTCCATCTTGAACCCAGCAGACACAGGTGCGGTATCCATGTTAGGATTTAGAGAGATCACTGTAGGTGAGGCATCCGTCGGACTGTACACTCCTCCCTCAGCAGCTCCAGCCCCCACCACACCCGTGTTGGCGTACCCTGGCAAACAGTCGAGCACTGACTGAGAGGTCTGCTCAGGCATCGTCTCCGAGTCTCCCGGCTCTCTTCCACCCAGCAACATCGACTCACTGTCAGGCACAAACTCATTGGTCACCCCCTGCTTGACTTTCTTCCAGCCTAGGTGGTAGATCTCCAGCAGGTTGAGGATCAGAGAGACACAGGCGACAACCAGCATGAAGATGATGAAGATGGTCTTTTCAGTGGGCCTGGGACAACAGACGAACAAAAATAGATTTCATTCACAATTAAAAAACAAATGTATTTATAGAAAATGTGGAAAATTTTTAAGTAGATATAGTTATTCTGTTAAATCTGAATGATGTTTATGTACTTTGTTTTTTAGGTTGTCTGACTGTTCTTTAAGCCCCTCCCCTGGACAGTGATGTCCACATAAGGCTATAGGGGAAGAGTAAGTTTAGAAGGTGATGTCTTTTTTGTGAGGAGCATCCTCATCAGTTGAGTTTTTGCCAGGGACACGTAGTTTTAATCTCAGTACTGTAGCACAATATAATATAGTTTAAGACTCAGTCTTTTAGTACAATATAATGAATGTAGCCATCAAGTGGACAAGTGGACAAATCTGTGTTAATACTGCAAACTTCACATGTCATATAAGAATGGAACAGGACAGGTGTAGCAAAAACAACTACAGGGATGGTGCTTAGTGAACGTTAATCTAAGCAAAATGTATAGAGCAATATGTAAAGGTTTGACTGAAGTGGAAAAGTTGGTCGTGCAACACAAGTAATCAAACACACACACACACAGACACACATAATAAGAATATCGAGACAAACTCTCTAACCTGGAGATGAAGCAGTCCACAGTATTGGGGCAGGGCCAGCGGCCACATTTATAGAGCGGCCTTAGGTGGAAGCCATAGAGGAAGTATTGTCCTAGGATGAAGCCCACCTCAAACAGAGTCTTGAAGATGATGTTGAAGATGTAGGTCCTCAGTAACGCTCCACGGATCCGGATCTTCCCATGCTCATCACGAATTGGTGGCTTATCTTTTTTCCCACCTCCTCCACCGTCACTGACTCCATTGTGAAAAAGAGGGTCATGGTCCTCTTGGTGCCGTCCAGCCTTTCTGAGCTCCTCCTCCCTCTCTCTCCTCTTCTCCTCCATGCGGACAATGTGCAGCACGTGGCCCAGGTAGATAAGTGTGGGCGTTGAGACAAAGATGATCTGCAGCACCCAGAAGCGGATGTGAGAGATTGGGAAGGCCTCATCGTAGCAGACGTTCTCACAACCGGGCTGTTGTGTGTTACAGGTGAAGTCTGACTGCTCGTCACCCCAGACCTCTTCAGCTGCTGCGCCCAGTACCAAGATGCGGAAGATGAAGAGGACGGTCAGCCAAACCTGGGGAGGAATGATGGATAAACTCAGAGATTAACTTGTGGACAACAACTACACCAGATTATCCAAAACTGATACAAGTTCATGTCCATTAAGTTAATGATTATACACCTTTCCAATCACAGTGGAGTGTTCTTGAGCATTCTCCAGCAACCTCCCTAGAAAGCTCCAGTCACCCATGCTTCACTCGATTTTCTAGCCTGGAGAGAGAACACAGATGAAGTTCCTGTGACACGTTACAAGAGGAGAAGCAGTAGGTTATATTTAATGTTTTTAAGCAATTTGTTGACAGTAAGAGTGCATATAGTAGAGTAGAATAGTAGACAGAATGACTTTAGTAAAAAAAAAGGTAAAGTATTCAAAGACCACAACAATGTAGTGGGTGTTTTCAGAACGCATACAATGTTATGTTAAGAGAAAGGGAGCGCAGACTTACTAAAATACCGTTGTATTGTCAGTAATAAATCCATCTACCAGAGATCAGCAGAAAAACAATACCTGAAAAACAGAGACAAATTGCTCTTGTTAACTTTATAGGTCACAAATAACACAAAATTAAATCTTATCACTTATAACTAATTACTTTCACTAAAATAATCTGATAGAATAAACCAGATGGGATCATTTGCATCATAAAATAGAGTAAATAGGGTTATTACTGAAGTACGTAATGACTAGAGGTCACAGTGTAGTTAATATTTCTCTTTGCAAAATCCCCCAAATTAGTTTATTAAACACATTCACTTTATTAATACACTTTAAATTCAGGCTCATCCTCATCTTCATTCAGATGCTTATGAGCATGAACTCATCCCAAAAACTTAATTCCAATATTTGCATACTTGACATGCGATGAGAGTTTAGTATTAATGTGTAAACACATCACTGATATATCATCACCTTCTATAGGTTGAGCTGGTGAATTTGATAGGACAGTCGCTTATTTACAAATTTAACACATACAGAGCAACACGCGCATGCATTTGGAGTTTTGGAGTTTGGAATTTTAAAATCTACAGCAATGGAGACACTTAAAAAACACATTTTGTTATTTATGTGCCAAAATGTAGGTACTGACATACAGTATATACTGATATATCTGCAAACCTACTAATACTAGTTGATAAATCGGCCTGGCTGATTTAACTCTAGTCCTTACAGTTACATATTATAGTTACAGTATAATTGTGCCTGTGTGTGTGTCTGTGTGTGCGTTTGCAGCAGAACAATGGGTGGCCATCTGTGGGAAGTGAATGAGCGGATAACAGGTCGTCCCTGTTGAATGCTGGACTCATCACATCCCAGGAATGCTGAGGAGGGCAAATGTTTGCCTGGGATCGAGTGATACTTCACACACAAACATGTACACACACTGAAAGTTACAGTAGCATACACTACTCCTGCACATCTCAGCCATCATTGCTGGATTAAGTTACTTAACTATATCATCTGATTTGCCCTCATGAGAAGTAAATGTTAAGTCTAAAAACATAAGAAGCTATTACTTTACAATCTCAAAAATATTAATCCATGAGTACCACAGCTAAACTGAACGTCCATATGGCAAAGAAGTATAATTACGTTCATTCTTGTTCTTCACAGTTTCCTTTTAATCAAATCAGTGCTTCAAACATTACTTCTGCAAATGACGGCATAACATCTCTGCTTAAAGCAAAGTCTCCACAGATTTTGCAACTTTTTCAAAATCTCACAGCTCAACAACGACAAATATGTTCTCTGTTAACAAATGAAGCGACCAATTAACTGTCTACTGATACGGCAGTAACGGTGGCATGTGTACATGTACATGATGACAATGGAGAAGCTGCCAGATAGACATTGTCCTGGCTGGCATGTGCTTTTGATGGATCAGAGGTCTTTGTGCTACAGCAGCCCATACAGTTAACTCTCAGCCTGCCGTTTTCACTCCAACAACTTCAAGATATGCAGACAGCTGCATATGAAAGTCAATTCTGTTCATTACACAGATAATACAATAACCTAAATTTAGTCTCGACTCACAGCAATTAAATTAATCAAGGTAAGCTCACAATAGCTGGGCTACACTGTGCACATATGACCAGTGTTTAATATTAAATACGTTATACTACTGACGGGATACAGACAAAGTGCATAAAATGAAAATGCAAGATACATAAAGGTGCTTATAGTGTGTGAAGGCATGCTGTACAGTGCATGTTGCACAACAATATAAAAAGGTGTGTTACAGTGCTTAATATGAATAGAACTTGGTAAATATACACATGTATACATATATGAGTTTAAAGAGCATATAAAGGTGCTCTGAATGTGTAATAATTTCTACTTTACTTTACTTGGCAGACGCTTTTATCCAAAGCGACTTACAAGAAGACACAAGCAATTACCATTCAGGTTCTGTAAATTATGAGTTACTCATTTTCTAAAGATATATAAAGGTGAATAAATGTGTCCAGTAGCACAAATATAGGTGCACAAGTAGACAGTTTGGTGATAAGTGCACAGACAGATGTATAAACGTGTTTAAAAGAATTACATAAAAGCTTTGGTCCTGAAGAGAGTGAGACATCCCGAAATAAAGAAATACTGGAATAATCATTTCAAGAACTGCGTCAAAAAAAAAAAAACATCAGAAAAGTGTTACTTTTTACAGCAAACCAAGCATCTTAATTCCAACTACAAAACTGACAGGAGGAAAAACATGCAGAATATTAGGTATGTTTCACACTTCAAATGTTTCACTTGAAAACCTCTATTTCACACATTACATACAACTGAATGAAAAACGGAAGCGATACTATAAAGACGCAGCACTTTTTATAATGAAGCAGCTAAAGTTAGCCCACACTTCGTGAGACACCTGTTTCAGAGCGCTGTCAGTGAGGAGACGAGTTATTAAGTGTGAGACAGAGTGTAAATCTGTAAACTTTTCTACATTAAAAGCAGCAGCTTTAATATCAGCTTCTTCCTGTCTGTCGTCTTTCCCGCAGGGAAATGAACGCAGCATGAGAGCGGCCGATAATCCAGCAGCTGGAAGAATGATAATCCCTCCTCTTCCCTCCCACTTCAACCAACACCATCACTCCTCTTCCCCGCTGCTTACCGCTCTCCTCTGAAACACGTCTCCCGCCCGGCGGCGCTTCTTCCCTCGCCTCTCTCCTCCTTCCTCTTCTTTCTTCCTTTCTTTTACTCCGGCGGGTGGGCCCGAGGCGACCAAGCGAGTAGTAAGTGAGAGTAGTGGGGAGGGAGAGAGAGAGAATTACAGAGAGTTACAGAAAGAGAGAGTAAAAAAAAAAAAAAAGGCTAGACTGGTGGTGGTGGTGGTGAGGGGGGGTGGGGGGGGGGGGCGCGTGTGGAACCTGTCGCGCGATGGCGAAGCGCAGCGGCTGCGTCCCGCGTGGCCGAGGCCATCCGCCACTGTCACACATCAGCGTCCCCGTGAATGGGGCGCACGAGGGGGGTGCAGGGAAGGTACGCGCGTGCGTGCGTGCGTGCGCGCGTGTGACATTGATGACATTAGAAATTGCTGAAATCTATCAGTATTGAGTTAGGGAATATTGAAAATGTCAAAATGGACAAAACAAACAAACATTGCACTAAAGAAAATACAAATGTAAAAAAAATCTGCATAGAATAAAAAAAATACCACGTTCTGCAAACTTTCTTATTTCTGAAACAGTAGGCTACACAAACTACAGCTCTGGAAAAAATGAAGAGACCACTGCGAAATTATCAGTTTCTCTGATTTTGCTATTTAAAGTCATATGTTTGAGTAAAACTAACATTTTTACTTTATTCTATAAACGACTGACAACATAACTCCCAAATTCCAAATACAAATATGGTCATTTAGAGCATTTATTTGCAGAAAATAAAAAATATAATATAAATAAGTTCATATTCATTAGGAAATGTTCAGAAATCAATATTTGGTAGAATAACCCTGATTTGCAATCACAGCTTTCATGCAGTGGTTTCTTAATTTTTTCCAGAGTTGTATATAAAGGTGCTTTAAAATAATTTAGTTGGTTTCAGCCCCAAATTATTTATAAAAGGAATTAAACAACTATGTCACCATGGCTGCTTGTGATATTTTGTGTAATCTTTCAGCCATACATTTCTGTAACTGTTCTGTATTTGTTCCTCACAGGAGAGGAGGGAGATCCCATGCACCTGTCTTAAACTGTTGTAGTCTCTGGTGGTCACCAATAAAGGTCTACAGAACTTAAACTGCTGATAACTTGATCCACTGAAAATATAATTTTGTTCATTCCAATTATATTTTTGTAATTTCCATCATGAAATATAAGATCAGAGACCATATCCTATAGAAACATGGGGATGCAACGAAAATAAACATTACTTAGGAAATTCAGCACTCTATATAAAAGAAATATTTCTCATATTTTTTGGAGGAAAATATGAGAAAATATTTTTGGAGGAAAATATGAGAAATATTTAATATTCATCGATTTTTCCCTACCCTGACACAGAAATGCTTTGTAAAGTATTAAAGTTAAATAGCATAACTGTGGTCTAGATGATTGCTGTTTTAAGTAATTAAACGATTTAACAGTTCACACAGTATTCTTTTTTCTAATGTAGTTTAACATTTCTATTAATGTGCGGTGAAATTTACTATGATGACACACTGAAATAAACACTGACATACAGTAAATAGCTGAAATAGCCTCTTAAGTACAAGCTGCAAATACAGCTGCATGAATTGATGCATTGTGTGAGTCAGTTTAGTTTATAATATATTATAAATATTTGATGAAACTATTAGGCTAACGCACAATTATTATAAGATTAAACTTTATTTGCAGAAGTAAAGCGAGACACTGCAAGTGCATTTATAGTTACATCATTTCTAATCAACTGTTATTCAGTGAATCCAAGGAAAATACACCTTAGCATATAAGTGTAGCTGCTAGTAAACCTCGTGCTGTTTTCTTGTTTTCCAGGAGAAGGAATGATGGCTCTAAATGCTACAGTGCTATAATAATAAATCCACATTAAACAAACACACTAACAAAGGTTACATTCATTCATTGCGCAAACAACATCATGTAGAAATACACTTTTAAGTTGTTCTCATGCTCTCCACCCTCTGAATGTTACATTTAAACAATTCAGGTATCATTGAAAATGTGCACTTTTTGTTGTATTTACATAGTTTATGTTTTATGTTATGTTTCACCTCAGTCTTTTGAATGTCCTTGCTCATCTGTTATCCATCCTGTTGCTGCTCTCTCTGCTGGATTTGATGCAGGATTTCCTCTCCTTCTGACCACTGAGACCCCTGAAAACAGAATGGGCTTTAAA
>JAUBNQ010000012.1:9616194-9627960 GCA_032353495.1 Ctenopoma kingsleyae | reverse complement strand
ATCATAAGCCAGTACTGTGGAGAGAAACCCACATGCCATTATCACATTGTGTTAATGTTGTGTTCTGTCTAAGTTTTGAAAACAAACCCATGACAGCATTGAAAAATGTGTGTAAATGTGTGTGAGTATTGGAAAAAGAGTTTTCTTTTTTTATGTGCACTTGTGTCAAGAATAGCTCACTCGAGAGGTCCAGGAAAATCAACTGATGCAAAACAACTTGTTGCTTAAACTTGTTCTTATCTGTAGACAGATGTTTCTTTGCATCTTTAAAAATGCTGCATTTCATTGCTCCAAACGGAGCTAAATGAGCTTTTCTTTTGCACATGGGCAACTTGACTGAGAACACATTCTTATTCACAGCAAAAGCTAGTGGGAGCAGTTGCAGGAGAGGGAGCACTGAATGCACACACACCTGGGAGCTGCCCAGCACAACGGCAGTATTGTACTGCCAGCTGCTGAGCAGTGCTGAAGCAGAGGGTGAAGTAGTGTTACCCTTCAGTTCTAATAGGGGCTGTCCTTTCATAACTTTAGAAGACATCTTCATTTGTGTATATACATATTTATTTTTTGTCCCTTACCTCCTGTGTCAGAATCTACATCTTCCTCCACCACGCTGACCACATGACCTCCAGGGGAAAGATGGGGGTCATTTCCGTGTGGGGGGTACACATCCACCACCTCTAGAGGAGCCTACAGAGGGACATACAGGCTTGTGTTTAACTTAAAATATGTTTTTCCTGTTTTCATTGAGAGCCAAGCCAATACTTTTTAACTCTCTCCAGATGCTATAAAGCAGAGTGCTATGAACTGAGCATATTTTACATATTGTATACAGCATATAGGGTATCAGCAGTTCTGAAAGCATTTTCATGCCACTGCCAGGGCATTCCATTATAACCACAGAATTACAAAAAGTGACTACAATTTCAAATTATAATTACAAATTCTGACAGAACAGACAGTTTAAGTCTTCTTTTTTCATGTCCGCTGCAGTAGGGGGTGTATCCACAGAATTTTAACATATTGCCAAACAGGGCTGCTGGCTGCAAAAGCAAGCTCATTAACTTTAATCACATACCACAAAAATATGATCTAGTAGCTTTGCTATGTTTGTAGTTTTTTTTTTGTTTTGGATAAAAAATAACACAACAATGACTGCATAAACCTAATCCTAGTCCATGTTAAAATGTTGCATATACGTATCTAAAGTAGTAACACTGAAGTTGTGTTTGGTTAATTTGGTTGCTTGCTTAAGATGGTAATTTCCTTTGCAGTGAAAAGCATAAGTGTTACCTGCGGTTGCTGTTCCTGAGTCTGCCAAGTACCTCCCTCTGCTACTGTCTCTGGAGGATTAGGGGGAGCATACTGCCTTCTTGCTGGTTCTGAACCATACCTGGGTTCAGAGGTTAACGGCACATCTTCTCTGCCATATGACACCTGATGGTCAGAATCCTCAGAAGGATATGAGCGAGCATCAGGCCTTGCTGGATGAAGGGACTCTGAGTGGTCACCACCTGCATAGGATGGCTGGAATTCAGGGTCACTGTCTGTCACAGGGTAACCATCTTCCTCTTGGTTATTGTCGGTATATACTTCAAACTCTGTGTAGTCAGGGGTGGTGGTGTCCTGTGAGAATAAACCACAGAGAAATCAAGGGACATCTTCCATATGCTGTACCACAAAAACAACTCTTTACTGAAAGTTAAATATTAATTGAGCATTTATTTTTTTTTAAAAGATTACCAAGGGGAAGCCAAGTACCCCTGTTGGTGGAGTAGCAAGGAGGCCACCAATAGATGCAGGAACAATGTTGTCAAAAGAATAATGGTTCCCAGTGTGGAAAAGCCAAACACCTGGAATTCCTGTATTACCAACCCTAGAGAGAAAGAAACAAGTTTGTATTTACAGAACCATAGAGGTGTGTATCTTCAGTGTTATAAATAACACCTGTACTCTTTTTTTCTGGTATTACATAGCATGATTTATGCCTGGAAAGAGGTTCAGTATTTTTAAGTATAACACCTAGCAACCACATTAGAGGCAATTAGACAGTCGTGAATAGGAATTTTAGCTAGCTAGTCACCAAATCTAATTTTGTGTTTTTCTAGTCAATTTGACACATAGCAAACTCTTGGTAATAACTCTCTTTATGTAGTTTGGGTCAATTACATTTATCTTTACACTAATTTCAATTCCAAATATCTATATTTCACATGTAACTAAAGCTAGCATTAGAGGTGTATTTGCTTCTTAGCAACAGCTAACAGCTAATGAACGTCAGCTTAATTAGCTTACTAGCTGTTGCAGCTGTGACTACAATTAACTGTTTTATACAAAGGCTTTTTAGTGGTATACAGCTTTCTATGTTACATAATGAACCTCAATTTGAAACAAACCTATATCGCAAGAAACTGAACTTCCAACTTCCCAAATATCTGTATTTTAGATTTAATTAAGCTGGTAACTAAAGCTAAAGGTGTATAGCTTTTTAGCAACAGCAAACGACTTTCAGCTACTTTGGTTAATTAGTCTTGTGGCCAGTTAGTAAGTAGCTAAGTAATGTGTTTGTTTGTTTTTTACTTACTGGTACAGGTTTTTAACACTCTGCTCATCACTGGTAACACTGTAGTGAGGTCCTTCAAATCGAGAGATAAGTAAATATGTAACTTCTCCTCTGCTGAAGCCAACTCTAGCAGGAAGCTCTATCTCAACATTATATGACTCCTAGAAGCAGAAGAAAGTGCTCAAGTAAGAATAAAGAGTAAGAATGGTAAAATATCCAAGCTAATCGAGCTGAATTGTGCCCTTGCATGTAACTGGTTTACCTTGGGTCGCGTCCCAAAAAAGTTTAGGCCGCCTTCAGGGTAAAGGAAGAGAACATATGAGTCCGTCTCATCATAACCAATTACTGCCTGGAAGGTATTGACCTAAAGAGAAAGACACACGGTGTTAGCAGGTAACAGAATAAAACACTGTTCCACATTGTTTAGCAGTCTACTGGTCCTCATATTCATTTGTAACTCAAAGTGTATTGTGACTTGAGGATCTTATTTCCTACAGGTTTGTTGGGTGGTGGGGGTTCCAGCCCACTACCCATCCAAAAACCGTAACACAGATTTGGCAAATGAAGACCATGTTGTTTTCCTTTGGGACAAATCTGTACACATACACCCCTCTCTCTGTCAACCCCCAGCCCAGATGTTGATCTCCACAGCTGTCTTCCTGTGTGTCTGGACATCTTTCATGATGTTACTACATGCAGGCCAGACATCGTTATAATGTGAGACACAGGGAGCACATGTACACACACTTACACAAACACAGATGTCCCTCCACCTATATTTGTCTCGTGGTAATGTATGTGTGTGTGTCCTTAATTGTGTACATAAACATCTTTAAACTATCTTGTTGTTTGTGGGCGGGGAGGACGTCACAGCCTCCTGGCTCTTTGTAATTAGTAAGGAGGGGGGTCTTTTTTTCTCTTGCATTTTGTCTTCAGGGAAGGTGAAGAAGAAGCTGGAGCTATAAGAGTGGAGCTGTTTTTTCTTTGTCTTTTATAATCCGCTTTAAATGCCCATATTTTTCCTCTCTTCCCAGGAAGCAGGGGGAGAGGATAGTAGTATAGACTGGGAGATGAAAGGATGTGGGGGAATTGGCAGAGTTATGAGAGAGGCCATAGGTCTGGTTTACAGTTGGAAGAAATAAAGCGTGTTTCCATCTAAACAGTTTTTAGTGCTGTGCTGAAACATAAAATATGAAAACAGCATTAGCATTCTAGCACAAACCTGCCCCTAAAATATATCCCTAAATATTGCAGTGTTCCTTTTTGATTTGTGCCATATTCCCCATCTCTCTTCCATCTGTGTGGTCATTTGTTGCGTCTGTTGTCCCGGTGTGCTTCACAGACTCCCAGCTGGAAGACAACAAATTACAGTCGGCACACATCAAAGACTTTCAGACACACACACACACACACCCTCAACCTTCCTACTGGCATTTTGTCACACCTTTTTTAAAAGGTGTCCGCCCTCACACTCCTCACGATGACCAGACGTGCACAGATGGCAGCGTCTCAAGGACCAACAACAAATGTTTGTCGTCAGGGTCATTCTGACTGTTTAAGACGTAGGTGGTAACATCATCAGTGTGACAGGTTCGTCTGCTGCACTGTGGGGGGTTGAGGGTCTGGAAACGCTCGAGAGTTTCAATCAAAAACACAGTAAAAGACGATTCAGATAATCAGAGAGCACTTATATCAATCATCTTCTAGTATCTGTACCATATTTACTGTGTTGTAACGCAGACAAATGTCCAACACAGTCAGATACCCACTTTATACAGCAGCAATATCACAAATGTGCATTGCTATGCTGTTATTTTGCTTCTCACACTTTTCTAGATGATAAAAACCAGAAGTTTTATTGTGGGTGGACGTAATCTAATCCGCACTATTTTAAGAACTACAAGTATAGAACAGTAATTACACCAAGTGATTTCTTGTAAAACATGACAAATGATGCTGAAACTGCTTTAAACTACATTAGAAATGTGTCTGCTGCTCTGAATCGGAAACACACTGGAGGTGCAAACAGACACGTGTGCTGTAAATGCACGTGTCTGAACATACACACTGTATGTAGGCTATGAATTGAAAACATTAAATACCATGTCTTTGCATATTTAACAGCAGCTGCAAACATGCCGCATGTGCTGTGGAATTCAGTTAGCATCTTGTTCAGTTCAGTCGTTACATATTTGGGATTAGTGGCATGATTTACTCAGTGGTAGTGCAGTTTAGTCTACGTTAACACACCATACTAAAGCTGAAGTTCTCTTTGTCAACTTTCCCCATCATCTGGGTTTGAACTACATGATAACACACTCATATTATCAGATTATACTTATCTCACTCCTCTGGAACATCCAGAGAAAGAGGGAGCGACTTGGAGATAAAGGGAGGTCAGGATGAATGTACTACACTAGTTTGTTGGTTGCTGGTTTTTCAGCACGTTGGCCGCAGCACAGCTGCAAACAGGCAGAGAGAGAGACAGAGAGCAGCTGCAGTCCAGTTGCCAGCCTCACCAGAATGCTACAAACGGAACTGCCTACAGCGTGGGAACTGACACACGCAGACAGACACACACACACACTGCAGTCCAGGCTTGTGGCCAAGAACAGTCCAGTCACTATTTTGCTGCTGTCATATTAAAAAAAAAAAAAAAAAATCCCTGCTCCCATTTTTTGGTGACTTTCCTGTTCAGCTGTACACAAGAAGAACTTACTATTCTAAAGCTTCTAGAGGGAAATTGTACAACTTTAGGACTTAAGGTTTTAAAAAAAACAACAGCTTTCAGATCAGTTCAAAACACATGGCAGTAAAACCATAGCTGCTTTTCTGAGACTGTGGACATCTTTTCCACAGCTACAAACCAGAGCGCTGTGACTGTCTCAATTCTGTGGCTGTACAGCCACATGTTGAGGTTGACCCTGTGTTTGATATAGACATTAGCTCACTGGTTGCACACTGAAAAGCATATTATGAAAGCTGAAAGTTCAGAAAGGGTCGGCTTTGAACCAGGATGAACATATTTCAAAGGATGCCTCCTGTGTCACTGCAAGGAGCCCAGAGAAACAACAAATAAGACAGAGAAGAGAAGAGAAGAACAGACCATCAAGATTTAGCATTGCATGTTAGAAGATGGACAACAAGACAGACAGCACATTTAAAGCTCTGATTAAAAGGTTGTTACTGCTTGTTGAATCCATACACATCAGTCTTTATGCTAAGATAAGTGAATTATGCAATTGCATACTAGAAGGATTAGCAATATGATGGTAAACATTACTTCCAAGCTTACTACACAGAAGGCCACGTTCCTAGTCTGTGGTTATTAACAAACTGGCTACACAGTAGTACATACAACAGTGTGTGTGTTTGGAGTTTAAAGTGAAGCAGTTACTTTCTAATTATGATAATGGCATCTTTCACACTAATTGCATAGAAAACACAACCCCACCTCTCACCAACACTCTTTTTCTCTCATTTTCATTCCTCTGTTTTCCTGTTATTTCTTACCTCTCATCTCCATATCCAACCCCCAAACACAACATGGTCTGCCCCTACCCCCCATACCGTCACCCCTAATACACACCCCAAAACACACACACACCTCAGCTTAATCAGTTCACACACACATACATACCACTCTACCCCCAGCACACCCCACCTAGCACCTCTGGCTAATCACTTCAAAGGGAGATGCTATCAGTCCAAAGACAGACCCACTGAAGCAAAACACAGATTGCTCCAACCTGGCAACCCAGACAATCCCCTCTTAGTAGAACATTTTGCACTTAAAGCGGTGGAAATCAACATTTCATCTACAGCGAATATAGATTTTGAGAGTTAGTTCCAATAACTGAAGCTCAGATGAGATGCGATCAGTGATTTTGTCCAACTGGCAGCAGTGCAATCAAAAGGAGCTTCAGGTATTAAACAATCTTGTAAGAGGCTTAATGCCGTCGTGTCTCCGGTAAACTATTGTAATGTTTAGCTTTTGATCAATCAGGAAGAAAGAAGAACCAGAGAAAGAAACTGGGCCATGAGAGGAAGACTAAAGGACAAACACAGATGAGAGGAAGAGACGGAGACAAAGAGATCCCCTGGGGTTTTCCTTAAATCTGCCACTCCCTTCATCCCTCCATCCCACATACTACAAACCAGGAACAACAAAGCACTGTTTGTTTGATCGATAAGTTCAGTAGGCCTGGCTTTACTTGGAGTCTCTCCCAATGTTTAACTCAAACAAAGCCTCTAGTGCTCTGCTGGTCTTTTAAAGGTCTGTAATTTATGAATAATAAATAAGGGTTCTATGAAAATTGTATTTAGCATTAATTATGAAGAAATAACATGTAATTGGTGTATGTATTAAAGAAGCGTTGTACTAATTTTAGTTCTGTATACTGAACAGGAGGAGTATTAGTCTGTGAAAATAGAATAATAGCTTCCACAGCACTGGTGGGAGTTTTGTAAAGTTTAAAACATTAACCCTGATGATGTTATAATGATGTCATCAGCATAATATCAGCTTAAATGACTGCAACGCAGCAAAGGGAAAAGACGCTGGGAGAAAAGGTCTGTGTGGACCTATCACAGTTGTTGTAGTCTGCATAAGTTTGTCTTCATAACTGTTTATACATCAATGGGTACAATGCAAACAGGAACTGCTCATAGCTAATGCAGTATACTTTTGTGGGTACAGTTTTTTGTTAAAATGTAAACCAGTACAGTCTAAAACAGCAGGACTCAAGTGGGAGCCAACAGCACAACTCAGTGAATCTGTGGCAAAATTATACTTCCTGTTTATATTCCCTAAAGCCCCCCGTAAATGATGTCAACATTGCTTCCAAAACTTACAGCATAATTATCCCCCAAATCGAAATAAAGCAAAGAATAATAATAGGGTGGGGAGGGTAGAGGGCTGGGGTAAAGGGAGGGTGTGTACTTTAATGGTAAATCAAGTTATTAACTGATAAATGGCTGGCAAACAAGGAGTGGGGTAAATTCCAACAGATCATGACAGCATGAATGGTCAAAGCATGTTTGTGTCTACCTGTGTGTGAACTGGAGGGAGGGGATAATGAGTTGGGGGGTGGGGGTGGGGGCTTTGATGACCCTTAAAGATGACCTCTGACCCCATGAAAAGGTTAGAGGAGGAAGATTAGGACAAAAATGAGGATTACAAATAGACCCTCCACCAAAGACTGATTACAAGTGATGCACAACCTCCAGGAATTTGGGATTATGTGTGTCACAAGAACCAAAACATACTAGTGGGGGATATTTGGACACTTCCCATGATGATAAAATAAAAACTAACCAATTTAATCATTAATCCACCATCATTAACCAGGAGAAGCAGAGCGGTGCTTCTCTAGTTCTCAATCCATCTTACCTTGTTTGAAGGTCCAGTGGTCCTGATTTGTTCTTCATATGCTGCAACGTCCTCCCATGTTGCCACCACAGCGTGTGTGGGTGTGAATTTTGCATCTGGGAACCCGCGATGTACTTCCTGGGTAAGCAGATGAATGAATGAATGACAAATGAATGAAAGACGAATGAATGAGAGGCGGAACAAAGAAAAAAGAAGAAATGGTGTGAATGATGGGCTGAACTAATGGATGAACTGGAAAAAGAAAGAAAAACCCAGAGACCTTAAGTAGAGTGGACACAGTATTCATCTTGCTATGCCTCAAGACAACAGAAGTGTGTAATCATGCAACTGTCATAAATTTTTCGTTTCGATGGATAAACAGACCTGGGCCACTCTGTTGAGTATGCTGGGCGTTTCAGTGACCCGGTAATAAATCTGGCCTCGTCCTCCACTAGTGTCAATGTCAGCCAGGAACGGGGCCACCACGGGAAAATCTGTGGGGAAGCTGTCGTCAACGTACTGCTTCTCCATCGGCAAGTCCTGAGCGGATATGATGCCATTTGTGGCCACCTAGAAAGAGAGTGAGTCGCTAATTAAGAATGAGCCCAGTAGATGAGTTCAGAGGACTCCCCACGTTGTACCTGGGTGACTAACCTCCAGAATCCCTTACGAAATGCCATCAAGAACAAATGGAACCTCCTAATGAACTCATATCCCCTCATAAACCACTGGAACATCCGTAGGCACAACTGCAACCTTGTCATGGACCCAAGGAACCACATAATGAACCCCTAGATCCCCATCATAAACCACTGGAACCCACTCAAGGATTCCTAAGCCTGGTCTCTGATTGTCCTTTGGAAACACTCAAACCACATACCACGACTGTGTGTAATAAGTGTTGTGTTGTGCATTTTGAGTAATTTTAACCATTACAATAGCAGTATGGTAATGGTTAAATCTACATACGGTTATGATATTATGGTTTGTCACACGCGGTTTCACCTCTAACAGCTACTATATTAAAGTGTTGCTTACACATTAAAGCTACAGTGTGTAACTTTTACATGCTCTTTTTTTTTGTGTGTGTGTAGAAATATATGTTCCACAACATATTTCTGGAGAGGTGCCTTTGAGTTCAGACCTGTGGAGCAGAGGTGGCAGCAGTGCAGAGATACTGGCTTCTAAAAGTTTATTCTCATGTAGCAGAGGGTAGAAGAGCGTAGCAGAGCAGAGAGAGGGAGGACTGGGCTGCATAGTGGATTGAGTTCAAGCGTCATGCTAGTGCTAGCTTACGTTGCATATTGTTATTGCATATTTGTTAATTGCAGCTCCAATTATAATGACGGCAGAAATACCCAGATCTTTTACTTACTTAAAAAATGCAATACTACAGTGTAGAAATACTCAAATGATACATTCAACAATATTAGCACTTAAAGTACCAACAGTACAAATGTTACTTAATGCGTAATAACACTGGTCAACATATTTCCTACCTGATATTATTCTTATGGAACCAGCTTCCTGGTTTTTACATTGACAGACACGTGAATAACTTTATGCAGTTAAATAGAAAAATGCTGTTGTCTCTCTAAAACCTTACGTGAGGGACAAATTCTGATTTCACCATCGTGTTCAGCCATTAAAGTTTAAATAAATGTACTCAGTTTTATTCAGGTAACAAGTTTTTTTTTTTAAATTTTGTTGACCACTGTAATCACTTAAAGTTGCAGCAGGTAAACAATTTCCCCCTGGGAATAATAAAGTTTTGTAATGTTGAATAAAGATTAAACTATTTTTTCCATACTGCTGAGTAGTTTATGAATTTCTCTCAGGGTATACATTTTACAACACAGCATTTGATATTTAAAAAAAATTATAATCAGAATTTATGTGATAACATTTTGTTTTATTAATCTACAAATTAACTGTGTAAAATAAATGTAGTATAGTACAAAGATAAAGCCGTTACAAATCAAAAGCAAAGGCAACTTATGTACTGCACTTAAATTTGAGTTGTTTTATTACAACAAACTATATTAATTATATAATTATTCAACACTAATTATAGTTTTCTTATCCATTTTCTAGCCCACTCTGATTGGCTGTAGGACTTAAGAAACTGATGAGACTGCTTCTTCCAAGTCATTTCCAGCGCAGTGAATTCTTAATTACCAGCTTATTGATTAATTAATTTCTACACCGGAACACGTTCACATTTATTTTCTTCCATATTAAACACACTCTGAATGAACTGTAACATCAAATTATAATGAACTAAAAAACTTTTCTTATATTTAGACATGAGGACAACCGCTGCTTTTGCCCCATGAATACGGGTCACAGCTGCAAATATCACCTGCAAAACTTTAGAAAATAACTCCTCTAATAAGTCTGTGCGTGAATAAAATAAAAGTGAAATCAATTAGAGTTGAACCGTGCAAATGACTAGTAACGAACTTATACTTACATAGAGCTGGGAGAAGAGGGATTTGTAGAAGTATAAGGGTTTGGGCAGGGACAGCACTCTGGAGGTTTCATCGTCGCCCTCTGCCAGAATGAAATCTCCACTCAAAGTGCCATAGGGGAACATATCAGCCCTCTGGATGGCTGTGACCACACACACGCTGCAGCTCCAGCACAGCAGACACGCAGCCAACAGTTGTCCTCTCTCCATTGTAGAGCTGGGACAGAGGGAGAGAGGTGCAGCTGGACTCAGAGCAGTAAGAAGGAGTACTCAGTGCTCCTCTGCTGCACTGAGCCTCTGATACTCTGCAGGGAGCTGGGGGAGGGAAGGAGGTGTTGAGACCTGCTCCGATTGGCCAGGGCGCAGTTGAGTGACAGCCGGCCGGTGCTGGCGGTAACATCTGGCTCGTATTAGGGAGAAGACAAATAGAGCATTTTTAATCCGGATGTAACCCTATCTGTTTCCCAACAATGAAAGCGACACATCGTGCACATTTTTACACACTGACACACACACGGACACACGTATTAAACGCTGATTTTCGTTCAGTGACTTTAAAGTTAGCAGGCAAAAAAAGTAGCAAAACCGCAGCTGATAAAGATAATCTCTTGTCAACTTTATATTATTATTATTATTATTATTATATATTATTGTATTATTTATGCTGATTTCTTTCCATTTATAAAAAAAATCATCAAAATACATATAGAGGAAAACGCCTCAGTCATAGTAATAAATATAAACCTATGTGGAAACCATGCATCCAAATAGTCAAATGAGAATAAATCAACCATGTTCTGTAACACATGCTGATATTTTCACCCTGCTGTGACCTCTTTGAATAGAACTTGGGGGTATTTTGTGCATGACTACCACAGTCGACCATCTTTATATTGATTGTTACCATATCGTCGTAGAACTGCTGATGTTACCACCAGCTCCATCATGTAGACCAAACCCAAAACAGAGGTCAAGTAACTGTGCACAGATGAGAACGAATTACAGTCAAAAATCAAGACAGAAATAATGTGCACTGTACATTTTCTAAACATTGAGAAACAGAGTTTATTGTATAACTACAATAATAATAATAATAATAATAATAATAATAATAATAATACAATATAAAAAGGGATTTGGATCTAAAATTCATATCTGCACAAAAGCTTTAATCACCAATCCTACAATATGCTGTGCATTATGAAAACTTTTATGTTACAAAGTCATACATCAATAAGTTTGTTTCTAATCTAGTCTTCAAACTATTTAGCAGCGTGTGCCATCTGGTGCCTGGTACACCACACTGCAGTATCATCCAGCATGTTGGATTAGAGTCAAGTGTAATTCAGTTATGACCTAAAA
>JAUBNQ010000012.1:9585033-9597099 GCA_032353495.1 Ctenopoma kingsleyae | reverse complement strand
TTTTTCCATCCAAAGTTTATTCTGTTTTTTTTTTTTTCTCTAAAATGTTTTCTTTACATATCAGCTGTGTAGCATGTACACATGCTGTGTAGGAGGCAGAAAAAGCCTCAGGGTGAAATAATCAGACAAGGAACACAGGTTTTGTTCCACGATTTTGTATGTTTCATCCCATGGTACTCGCTGACAATTTCAAAGGCAAACTGTGTCTGCGCCTGCAGTACTTCCTGTTTAATGCAAGTATCCAGTCAGAAAGACAAGGGGCAGCAACTCAGTGCATACAAGTTTATGCACTGCAGACAGAGTGGTTTAATATCTGAAACTTCTAACTGAATAGGATTTTACAGCTTACAAAAGTTGGAGCAAAATACAAAAACACGCACCATGAGCACCAGTTCTGTGGTCAGACATCAGAGAATCTGACTGAATCTGAAGAAGATCTCACCGATCTTGTTAGTGAAGTGTATGCCTGTAAACGTAGCACTCTGTGGTTAACAGCATTTCTTATCAAACAAGACAGCACGGTAGATCAAGTGATAGTTCTCAGAAAACACAGTCACAGACTGTTTTCTGCAGCTCTTCTAACTAGTTAGCAGGGTCTGTTTCTCCTACTTCACGGTGGAAAAATGATCTGCAAACATAAGTGTACCCAAACAATGACTGTAGGTTCAGGATGTTTGTCCATTGGCTCAGTTTTCCCAAACTTCAAGGTCCTTTCCCTCAAAATACATTTTTGTTCTTCCATCCAGTTATAAAAAGACATTTGCTTGTGATTCTAAACCAGTTTCTGTACAACTAAATTGCAGTCTGAAATACGTTTTTGAAAGGGAACTGTGGCCAGGTTACATTTTGTTTACACAGTGAAGACATTAACAATTGACATAAAAGATAAGTTTGACCAATTTGATACTGAACATGTCAATAAAATGTCAGATTTCTTCACACCAAATTATTCCTTCTACAACAACCACTTTTCTTTTCCATCAAAATATTCAGTCTTTTAGTTCAACATCCAGTTTAACAGGCTAGAGCACTGGATTCACACACACACACACAACACTTGGTTAAGGTGAGAAAAAGATTCTGGTCTGGTGTGTTACACTTTAAAGAAAAATGACAATCTTTCTCTAACCTCAACCAAAGTAATTTTCTTGCCTAAACCCAACCTCACACGGGACTCTGAAGCCAATCTCTGGGGTCTGATAGTCCTGCACATTATATGTCCTCAATACACCCGATCCATGTGTATGTGACTGGTACCTCAGTGAGGTACACGTTTTGTTTCATTACTTCAAACAATTTCAGAAACATTTAAAAAACATGTAAACAATAAAATGTTGGAGATAGCAGACGCAGATGTATGTGTTATATCATTACTGACGTCACTCATTTCTGCCTAACTGACTGTGGTGAAATATAACGCATGAATCAGACAGGAGAAGTGTGTTGATCCCAGAGAGAGAAACCACTTCCTCTGCAAACCACAACAGCTCCATTCTCACTGTCTCATCACTGCAATTCCCATGGTTCACAAGTAGAAACCCCGACAAAGACAGAAAGAAAGTCAGTGGCCTGGAAAGTAAAGAGACGGAAAGACAGGATAAACTAGTGGGAGATTTCTCCTTTGACATAGAAAACAAAGATGAGGATTGCTTAACTCTTAAATGTCCACTATTACACACAGCGCTGACAAACAGTCTGTGCATAGTTAGCGTGGTTAAATATAGAAACACACAAACTTTCAGACACTGACTGGTCGTGGGGAAGTTCGAGAATTTTCTTCAGGGGTCTGTGTTTCAACTTATATGAGCAGCTGTTTGCATGGCATGGACTCAAATGAAATGACATCAGTGTTGACTGGGTTTCGCTTGAGAGAACCATTAAAAATACTGCATAACAGGAGTTATGGAGGAAGGCGTTGATGGCTGACAGTAAACATTAATGTCATCTGACAGCAACATTTTTAGACGTCTCAGTGGAAAGCTAAAGCTGTGGAGCATCACGTGCAGCTGGGATTAGATACAAGGTCAGTTTTACTGCAACTGGTTTGAATTGTGCTTTATTTGAGACATTTCAAGTAATGTTGAAATTGGTGTCAGAAAGTGAACCAGTGTGCTGCGTTTTAGGCTGGCACATGCTTCCTCTGCGGGGGAGAGCGTGTTGTTCGCAACAGTTGAAGTGTTGGTTCTCAAGCAAGCCCAGCTCTCATTTGTAACACTATAGTGAGTGCTAGTATCAGTGTGGCAGGTATATATACAATAATATCAAGACACAAGTAGAACATATGATGAAACGACTAATACTGATAATAACGTCAATGACTTATTATTACTGCAGCTGTTCTCTGAGGAGTTTTATCAGAAGACATGGGTCTGAAAATGCCCCCCCAGGACACATCTGTTCTAAAAGGAAAGTGCAAAAAACAGCAGCAATAATACAGATATGTGATGTTGTGAGTCCAGAGGAACTGGCAGACAATAGCAAGTGTCCAAAGTTGACTGGGTAAAAGGTGTGTGTGTGTCTGTGTGTGTCTGTGTGTGTTTCAAAGTCGATGGGGTGAGAAGTCAATGGTCTAGACATGTTTTGCCTATGGGAGATGTTGTAGGTGTGTGTGTGTCTCATTGTGTCTCATGTTTTGTAGCAAAACACTGCATGGTGGAAGCATCAAGCACATTTTTACTTTAATTTTTACTTACTTTACTTAACAGGTCGTTCTCTCTGCAAGAGCTAATGTGCAGAAAAATAAGTCAAGAAACAGCTTCTTACTTAGCAGTAATTCATAAACCTGTTTACCAGAAATACTGCAATAAACGGCTGCACGGTCACATAAAACATATTAATCTGTCAAAATAGCCAAAGAAAATGCATTATATATTATAATATCATTTATTTGCATCTTCAAAACTAGGTATTATCTTAATAATCTTTTGACAGTGAATGAGTTTAAAGGTTTAAAGAATAACCCAAAGAGAGTTTGCTTCCTGCACAATTTCAGGATCAGTTGTGTTAAACTGCAAGAGTTGTTACCACAGGCAACAAAAAATGGAAACAAATAATAACACAACTGGACAACGAGACTCACCACTGATATAGCAAAACCCAGAAACTCAAACTGTACCAGCAGAATGAGACGTTCCAGTGTCTTCTGCCTGACAGGTGATTTATGGGAAGTGTACCACCAGACCACAACTATGACCGTCTGCACAGAAAAATGGAAAAAACAAAACAATAACCGAGGAACATAACTAGTTCTACATCTTTAGTTGGAAGTTGGATTTTCAGCGTTCCAGGTATTATTACTGCAACAGATGAAGTAAGAGTTTCATGATAATCAGTGTTTCCATCTCTTCTCTGTCTCAAGCCTCAACACATTTAGTTTCCCTCTCACATAGTTGTAACCATCCTCCCCTCCCCTGCTCTAACTCTCTGAGAGCTGCACTCTCGCTATTCAGCTCTCAACAGGCCTATCCGAGAGTTTGTTCCTATCACCTGAAAATGTCAGGTGGGTTTTATATTTTGTCCAGCGAACTCAATTTTATTACACATATAAATGGGTTATATAATGGTTGCTTAAATGTCATGCAAAATGTGTTGACATTAAATGTCCTTGTATTGAGCATAGCGTCTAAATGATGACTATAATCAAAGAGCCCAATTTCAATTATTCTCAATATTACTTCATATGTCAGATGTAAAAAAAATGGGAAATGTGACATTCAGACTTGTAAATGATTCTTCTTGTCCCTGGGTATGATGCAGCTAGTTTAAAATGGTCAGGTCAGACACTGTCTTTACTTTAGCTGTTCACTAAATGCTTGTTTGAATGTGATGTTATAATAAAGAAGAACTAAAAACAGCCTGAGTTAGAGCACTTTGGCTGACAAGCTAAGCTTTATGATGTTGAGAACTTCACGTCTCGCTGTGGCAGGTTAATAGTCAGGCCGTGTTATAACTTGCACTGTTACAGCATCTAAGTATCTGCTGTAGCTGAACCTGACTCACTGGTTTGTTGCGAAACGGCAGGTGAACTCAGGTGTATTTCTAGCAACGCGCTAAGACCTGGAACCGAGCCTGCACCTTTCTATGAGGAAACAAACTCAGAGGTCTGTGAAATTCTCCATTTCATTTCCTTTTCCTTGTTTTTCTCTTTCAGTTTTCTATAAACCAGCCTTCCCTGTGGGATTCTCTGCTAGGCCAGAGTGCAACTAAAAAATCAACAGATAATATTAGTTATATTATTTATTGTCTTTCTCACTGGAGGCACATTCCTGTGTGCAGTGGGTGTGTGTTTGAGGAAGTGTGTTAGTACTGTATGTGAGCCAACGCTGAGTCGTGTCAGGACCTGTTATAAGAAACTGATTAAACAAGGGTTTGCTGGGATTATTTAGTCCCCCAAACTATGAACAGAAAAGAACAAGAACACAAGAACGAGATCCATTCATGATGTGTCAAAAGAGTGGTTTGAAAAAATGTTTTGTGTGTTGTGACCCAAACTAAACATGTTAGTGCTGATCTGAATTATCCCACTGAATAAATGCCATGAATTCTAGGATCATAGATCAGCACATAGCGAGTGTGTGTTTGCTTTATAGAAACTGATGGCAGACTACTGTGGTCACACAGAGGCTGAATGGATGATACTGATTGCAAGTTTCCTTTCTAGACCAAACCAAACCACCAAGTGAATAAAGACAACCACAGAGCTCTGTACAAGAATTTGATGTCACATATATGCTGTCATATCCAGGACCTCTTAGTTAGGTATAATGAGTTCCTTTCGGCTGCTCCCTTTCTGGTTGCCACAGTGGATCACTCTGCATATTTGATTTGGCAAGGGTTTTACGCCGGATGCGCATCCTTACGCAACCCTCCCAATTTATACAGGCTTGGGACTGGCACTAGGGAGGGACCGGGACGCAAACCGCCAATTGCCAAGTGCTGGACCTACTCTGCCACCATCCCGAGTCATCAAATTTATTTTATGGTCTCATTTACACAATGTTCTCATATTATGCTGCAAATATATATAAATTATATTTTAATATATATAAATATTTATTATATACAGTATATATATTTTTTATTAAATGTTATTTTTTATATAAACTTAAGAACCTTTGTCCCCAGTACTTGGTGGAGACATGGTCATGTATTAATTTCTAATTTAATCTGTTAGTATTATTATTATTTTAACTAATTAACTAATTATAACTACCTCTCATTGTTTAATTGAAAATTAAATGTTGCAGGTCGCAGTTACATTTATTTCATTGATTATTATTATTATTATTTGATTTTTAATGTGTTATTTTTTCAAATCACAGTAAATCAGTAAATCAAATGGTAACATGACACCACTAAACTGTATTATCAGCAAAGTAAGTTGTGTGTTCATTGCTAAATATAAAACGTGAGTTTACCCATATTTGAATATTGATTGTGTTTCCCCTTATTCCATCACTGTTACTTCCTTCATATGTAGTAAATGATTTGCCACGCTGACTACATTTAGTAGTGAGATCAAAAACTTTATAACCTTAAAAGTCAAACAATGTAAAATAGAAAGAAGATAAATGTCAGTCTTACTACCTTAAATAATAGGGCACACCCCCATACAGCGCTTATAATAGACTGGGATAAATGTGTATCGCTGTTGTGCTTATATTGTGGACTGTTTATTCAAAAGAAAATCATGTTCATATGATACAGAAAGAAAACAAGATATCTGGCTTCAAGGAAGATCCCAAATGATTTGAACAGAACCATAGAGGGTTTGGAATTTTTCATAGATAATCTCTGTGATTATTACAGCCCTGACATGTGACTGACTCAGTATTCCCACGCTCTGTTCATCCTGGAGGAAAAACACTTCACTGCAAACTCGAAACAGCAGCCTGCGTCTGTTTTCAAGGTGATGTCTTACTGCATGCTAAAATGTTCTGACTGGATGAGACCACAGCCTGTTAGCCATCAGCAGATATGGGTGTGTGTGTGTGTGTGTGTTTGGCTGTTTCCCGGCATCATGTGTCAGCAACTAATGGAGTAACTAGTGTCTGGTTTAAATATTATACATATTTACTTTGGCCCCACATGTACTGGTGTTTTTTACTGCATTTCCCAGAAATCACTTTATAAATACTAAAGTTAAAACTTTTATGTAAGCCTGTTCCTGCCGTTACCTCACCATTATATGACAAGTAAGTCATAATTTGGCTTTATTTAATAATTATTTTTAATTAATTCATTATGTACTATATTTATGTATATAAATAAAAATGATAACACAAAATTTACCTTACTATATTATAATTTTGTTTTGTTCTGCACTCATTCGCTTCCATAGAATTTCCTTTGCTCTTTTTTTTTTTCTTTTAAAGGTTTGTTTTTGGGCGTTCTACCTTTACATGATGGAGAGGTAGGGTTAGGGTTAGGGAGGAGAGGAGAGATTCCATATGACACGTAGCAAAGGTCCCCCGTCAAGACACTGCGGTTACGTGGCATTTACTTACTTTTGTAAGTATCAATGGTAAGTTCATTATTCACATGACATATTCCCCCATGAGTTAATTTTTTAACCAAAATTCAATTAATCTGAGCTGGAATCTTTTGAAATCTCATTGGAGGGAACATCTTCATTGATCGACTTTGGTTGATCTTGTTGTTGGTCAAATGCTAAAATGAGCTTTGTCATATCGTTGTTATGAGACAAAGCTACAGAGCAGAAAGCATTCTGACTATGGCTTCCTCAAGATCAATAAAGTGAAGGTTGAAAGCCCAGTGAGACTCTAGGGCTAAAGGGAAAATCTATAATAATACCCAAAACATTTCTCGTCTACCTAAAAGCAGAAACTGAGGCTCCACCAGCTGCTGTTCTAATACATTATTGTATTATTGAAACTTGAATATAGGCAAAAGTCACGTGGCCTCTTTGGTGCAGCTCGGTTCTCGGATCAGACAGCATAGGTTTGATTTTATTATTTTCTTCACATTATACATTCTTCACATGCTGGAGGATCATAGAGCCAATCTGGATCCCCAAGTAGGAGCTGGAGGACATCAGAGCTTCTTCACCTGCTTTAACTGTTATTGTTACATGGTCGTTATGAGTGAGTCTTCGGGACAAACTAAATGTGGGTTCGTAGGGTCCTACACCACCTCCTAGTTGGCTCAGTAGTCTATGACAAAATTTGGAGCATATCATTTTTAACCTCAAAGTGTGTGTGTGTGTGTGTTTGGTCAGGGGACCGTTTAAATTATAAAACTACACTAGGTGGTCCTGCAGTGACTGTAACATAAAACTGCTGCTATAAACAAAAGACTAAAGATGGAGCAACAATAAAATCACATGTGCACCAGATTATGATTGTTATTTTTACCTCTCTAAACTATTCATAAATATTGACACATCTCCATTTATCTACTCCACTCCCTCCTTTTCCTCGTCCATAATGCACTGTATCTACAGTACCTTCCTTTGATCGTTTTCCATGTTGGTGGGAAACTTTCCTCATCCATAAATAACGATAAATCTCTCCTTATCTGTCATATCTCGACTCCCTCATGACTGCCTGTGCTTCCTGGTGAATTATGGTAAAAAGAAAGCTGCTAGTAACACAGCACAGTCTACTTCTACCAATTAGTAAAATATCAAGCCACAGCTTGTTTTAGCACTTAAAAACTCTGCTCTTTTAAAACTTATATTAATTTCTACAACCACAGCTGTCCAGTAAAAAAGATCTGAATTCACAGACAGGTACAGACTTAATTCCTTGAAAGCACTCAGCTATATTACAATCACCATGTCTCCGTTTTTATCCCCATTAAAAGTTCTGCATGTTTTAAAGCCAACATGAACAAAATAAATAATTACAGCAGTCTATTTTAATCTTCATATGGGCACTTAACTGTTGTTTTAAGAAACACTTAAAAAATCTTGAACCTACCCTTTAACATCTTCAACCTTAAACACGTGATCTTAAACTGAGGAATCAGTTTAAGTAAACACATTTTAATCAAATAACAGTTTCTGTTTCTTCTAATAAAGGGAGGTTGTCCATAATCAGCTGACTCTCCTAAAACTTACATTTCTGTACAATTAAACTGCAAGTAGAAAAATGTTTTTGTGGGAACCATAACAACCCAGTTATATTTTCTACTAAAATAATGACCATATATTGACAATTAATGTACAGTAAATGACAAATAAAATTGAAAAAAATTTCCAGAGACAGATTTGCCATAATCCTTCAACTCTACATGGTAATTGTGAGATTTACTTTTTGTACGGAAGAGAAGCGATCACTAAAGAGGAAGTGAGTCCACAGTGTTGACAGACATACACAAATGTGCGCACACAAGTGGGGGAAGCACGCTAACATCAGATGCACAACAATACAAGAAAGCGCTTTCAGAAAGAAGATCAAATTAAACTGGCACAGGCACTCTAAATTCATACGTTGACTGATGCCTTGTATTATTACATTACACTGTCACTTGTAACAAGACCCCACAAGTCAAAAAACAAGGAAAAAAAGCAACTGCACACCTGTTCAAGTTGCTAGTAGTGACTGTTCTAAATAATGAATTACTGGCTTCAACATGTTTTTTCATTTTTGTAATAGGATTAAAAGAGGTGACTGATAATTACAAGCTTTAGATTTTATTTGATTTATTAATGCATTATTATTATTTAGTAGCCGAGGGACACACAGTATCACATCTGCTGCACTGTCTTTGTAAATGATCTCTGTACTCTGAAATCCTTGTGAAAGTAGAAGAAAACACTTGATCTATCTGTATCTCCAGCCGTTACTCAATAAGTCAAAAACTTTTAAGGACGTAACCTTGTTGAAATTGCTTTGGATGATAAGAAAAGCCTATCTACTTCCTTTCTTCAGAGAGGAATGGTTAACACCACAGAACATCATCAGAGGAAAAACACAGACGATTTTACAGGACACACTCTGCAGCACGTCTGACACAAAGGCTGTTGTCATGAGACCATATATCAAACCAAGGTAACAACTGTACAGAGCTTCAGACTAAACTTTGTGAGGTCAGGGCAAAACAGCACAAGTTCCACATTCAAGTGATTTATGTGCAACAGTTAATTACAACAGCTTCATCAACTCTGCTGTGTGTCTCTTGTCAAGGACGCAGTGAGGCAAAACCCTAAATGAGACAAGACACCACATACTCGTGTAAGTCAACTCTGCACACGCACACATATTTATTGACATTATAGGAAAAACTGGATGAGCAATGAAGACTGCTACTAGTCCCAGGATGCAAGACTTCAATAATAGCACAACTGACAATGATATTGGGTGCCAACAGCCTATGCTGGTGTCACTATGCAGAGCCACAGGATGTTCCAGCAAATGTAGGGGATTTACATGGATGGACACTTGTATTGATCTTCTGTTTTATGCTTTGGATTTGATGCTCTCACCCTCAGCTAATGAGCCCTTGTATTTCTTTGTCACCTGGCTGTATGCTACTCCTTGTGTGGAACAATCAGTCTCCCAGTGAGTCATCAGGTGGCCGTGAACGGATCAAAGCCTCTGTGCAGACATTAGAAGTGTCACTAACTGCAGTCAGGCTTCTACTCTTCTAAAATGCTTTTGCTTGATTACTGACTTTTCCTACCCACACCACAGGTGATGTTTAACAGTCATGGCAGATAAAACATTATTGTAAACCACTTTGCCCCTTTACCTTTGCAAACTGCCTCTTTTTGGTAACTCTCTGAAACCATCAACACTGAAACCATCAAATTTGTCTCGTGGCGAGGTAAAACACAGAACAATGGACATAAAAACATACTGTTCTTTTCCATTCCACACAAAACTACTTGCCTCACCAATCCTTTTCAAGGAAGTACGACATCAACAATACCTGCGAGTCTGAACGTGTGGTAGAACAACACATCAGATAGGTGGTTGAGCATAAAAAGAATAAACACGGTTTTGAGTCAGAGAAACCTTTGATGGCACATTAAGTTGCATATTTCAGCTATCTGCAGCCTGTTATGCACAAAAAAATTAAAGTATTCAGAGTATCAATAGATCACTATAAAAACATTGTGTTTGTGAGGTTAAATTGGAATATAGACACAAAAGAGAGGACTAGAGAGAAGAAAAGAAGAGCTCCAACATCATTAAACACCACAGACATGGTTCTGACAAGATAGACCTGTGTATCATGGGAGGCAGGCGAACACACGCACACACTTTCTCATCAACAACATAAACACTGCAGAACATTCCTGTGAAACAGAAAGAAAGGATGATGTTTACTAGGAATCACAGCACAATGAGGAGGATGCTTTTTCTACCAGGTTTATATACAGTAAAGAAGGGAAGTTGACACACACACACACACACAGAGGCCACTGTAATGGCCTGTTCTCTTCTTAAAAGCACTATAATAATATGAAAATGCTGTTTTGGACAGAATATGCAGAATATGTCTCCATATTGATCCAGAAAAAACTCTTAATGGTAGCAAATGTTATTAAATGCTGACTACAGATGTGTATGTGCATTAGGTACATTACAGTAATGCTGCACTGTAATCACGTTTAGAAACGAGGCTTCATTAATAAATCAATTCGGTCACTTACACTACCCTCAGTTTTCTGTTTCAGTTTGAGAGAAGCATCTTCAGCCGCATTGCGAGGATTTTCTTTGTGAAGCTGATGCGATTGTTTTGAGTTGGCGCTCACATCACCATGACATTATGCTGGCATTGCATCAAAGTAAAAAGAGAAAAGGCTGGAAAATCAACAGTTCTGCTTTTGGCATTGTAATAAAAACAAATACCAGTATTGTTGGTTTTCTGGTGTTTACTGCCTGGTGGGATTTTATACTGTGTAAAAGGAGGAATTTACATTTTTCACTGTGACACTCAGAAGCAGAAGAAACCTACTGCACTGTTTCAAATTGTGGTTGTTTCTGTTCAGCTATTATTTACATTTTCACCCATAAGCTATTCAAGATCTCCCAGTGACATGCTTCAAAGGAATTTCTCCAGATGATTTTTACTGTAACTTCGTTTAACAATAAGCGCACATTGAAAAAGTAAGTCAAAAGTAATTCAAACAGCATGGGATATAATAAAAGAAAAAAAAGTTTCCACAGACTGAAGAGGTATAGTCAGAATCTGCAGCTTATTACTGCCTATTTGACATTTAAAAATCATGTTACATTTCAGCGCTGAACTTAAACATAGGTTGTTTCCTACCATATCCGCAATCAATCAGGCTGCATATACCCTTCATAGTGGCAAGAAGCAGTGTGGTCCATCTTTATATAACATCTACTGCTCTAATTATAATGAACTGCAATGTTTTCCTAAACCTAACCTAATCCTAACTTTTATCAGAGCAGTATAAGACAAGAGGGGCTGTTGTTGTTTATTCTGTACTTGTACCCTTAAACCACTTTACAGTTGTGGCCAAAATTATTCAGCACCTACTGCAAAATAAGTGTGTGTGAAAACTGTGCAAAATTGAAAAAATTTACAAAATGTCTGCAGTGAACAAAACAAACAAGAACAATTAAAATAGCTGAGCACAACAAAGCATCTGCCAAGTAAAGTAAAGTAAAGTAAACTAACGTTCAAGTGGTTCCTTCAAATTCAACACAAAATGCTACTTTTAATGATTGCTGCCGTCTCAGAATCATTCTGCCTCTTCATGACAAGCATCTTCTGTTGTGACCTGCTGCAAACATGATGCATAACCACACATCAGCTTCTGTTAGTATTCTCTAAGAAATCTTAAACCATTGCTCATGTAAACCATTGCTTAAAAGCAATGGACTCCAGCTCACTAACATTCTTGGTTTTGCATGCTGCAAATGCCTTCTTCAAGCCTTGCTGCAGGTCTTCCTGCATGAACGTAAAAATACAGTCTGTGTTTTCAGTCATTTACTATTTAGTCCATTAAGTACATTTCGCTGGTCTTAGCTTCAACTGAGAACATGTAGTCAAGGAGCTCATTCTGCACTGTCTCAGATGTCCCCTTAAACACAGTAACAGTCTGCAGGTACTGCTGCATCCAGGGAT
>JAUBNQ010000012.1:9553096-9565421 GCA_032353495.1 Ctenopoma kingsleyae | reverse complement strand
TTTCAACTTATAAAGAGCACTCAAAGGCTACTGTCAGGGACAATCTTCAAACAGGAATGACAAGGCTGAATTCAGAGCTGTTACCATTTCTCTGCCAGCCCATCTGTCAGCAGTCCTGTCAGCACCTGTCCTCGCAGTGACTTTGCTGCCTCTGTAAAGATTGACACTCCTGGCGAGATAAGGAAGCATCAACATTACATCACGATACAGTCGCTGCAGAGAGTATTCAGAACCTCACTTTTCGCCCACTTCATTGATTTTTAATTCTGAAAGCTGCAAAGTGTAACAAATAACCCACGATGCCAAAGTGAAAATTTAGAAATGAAGTTCTATATTTGTGACACACTGTTAAACATTTGCATCTTCAGTAGGAACCAGTTAAGCTTAGATCACTTATTTATCTGAGGCCAACATACAAAATTCCAGCCTCCTACCTGTATCTGTCTGTGTTTTAAACAGTCCCAGCACTCGGTCAGGCTTATGGCCTGCTGGCACTTCCTGAAGAAATGAAGTCACTTCCTCCTCGCTGGGCAGTAGCACAGGAGAAGCTGAGCGGCACCTGTTTAAACAATAGTCAAAGTGCACCACAGACATTTGCACATGTCAGTAGCTAGAAACAAACTGAAATATATCACCACCTCCAATACATTATATAGAAGGAGTCTCAAGTCCCACACTATGGTCTAATGTTACCCAATCAAGATACGGTTAACTTAAATATGGATGGAAGTCTCTCTAAGATTAGAGGACAAAAAAGCTTTGCCTTTTGAAAATCTCCCAAGTCATTGAGAAAAAGCAATCAACACAGTGACTCTAAGATTCCTGCAGTCTGAAAAGATTTTTGTCAGATGTTCCATGAGATGGATTAATATTGTCCTGCTGTTTCAGGAGGAGCTTAGATAAAACCACTCTGGACACGAGGCTACCAGTGGTTTTATCCAATCTGTAGAAAATAAATAGTGGCTGTTTAAGGTTATGACGATGTCTAATGGCTGAAATGAATTATAGTGACAAGACTGCGCTCACTGGTACTGTAAACACCATCACCTGATGCATTTCAAGTGGCACCCTCACACAATCATGTTTTTTTTTACTGCCATCAGTTGGTTTCCTCTGTGTTTTATGTCAGTGGTGCAGTTCTAATAGGAACCATGACAAACGTCCCATCAGGGAAATGAAGGTTTATGCTGTTCTCCTTTACGTTCTTCTACATATATGATGACTTAAGAAGCCACAGAATATTTTCAACTTTTCTGGAACTGTGCACTTTATTTAATGTTTGCTTTTATGCCAGTGATCAAGTAGTTTGTTTAATCAACTGCTGCAATTTCTGTAAATACTTGACCAGGCATATGTCAAATTAAAGGTGTACTGCTTTAGTGCATAATGCTGAGGGGCTCAAAAGAGTTTTAATATGTATGTGTGTGCTCACATTTTTTATAACTCGTGTAACTTAACTGTTTGTAGGGTCCAGGCCTAATTGAAAATGACCCTGATAAAATCACTACTGTGATTTCTCCCATCCAGAGTCACATAAAGCATTTTTCATCTGTTTTCACTGACAACTCCTTAGTTCAACAGTCCCAACTCTTTTGATTCATAGGAAACTTCTTACAGCATGATGAAGCGATAGAGCGCCTCACTACCCAGCATGCCTCTGTAGTACAAGGCCGACTCTTGGGGACAGAGCACCAGAACTGTGGGAAAGGCTGTGATTGGCTGAAAGAGAATTGGGAGCGTGGCGCCTGGCTGAGCGGCACAGAGGTCAGTCCACTCTCCACAGTCGACTGCACCCATCTGGACATCGTCAATCTCAGAGTCTGAAGAGATTAATCAGTGAAACATCACCAGGTCATTTAAAATCTACTTAATCATCATCAAAACAACACATAATCTGCCAACATATGTGGATGTGTTTGCATAAACATACAATTACATAGAACTGCCAAGGCATAACTAGAAACATATCTTCCTAAATTACAAAACACAGAATGAGGCAGAGGTTTTCATTCTACATGAGATCAAAAGAACAGCTGGTGTTCTACAAACACTTACTGTAATTTGGCCATTTTCTCAACGCAGTCAGAATTTATAGCTGCAGCAAAAGCTACAATGTACACAGATCATGGAGGTAATTAAGGTACTCAAAAACTGTATGCTGGACCACCTTGGCAGCCAAATGGTCACAGCAAAGGCTCAGATCCAGCCTGGGACATTTGATGCATGTTATGCCTCCATCTCCCCTGCCTTTCTGTCAGCCTCTTCACCGTCAGCAATCCAATAATGGCCAAAAGTGGCTAAAAATTATCTCTGAGAAAACGAAACCTGCTGCGATATGTGTAAAGTGAATGTTCTTTCTCTGAGCCAAATCTCAACACACAGTCATATCTGAAGATTTTTGTTTACATGTGACCTACACTCCCTGAAGATATTATCTCATATCAGTGCATTTCTATAAATTAGCTTAGAGATCATAAACAATGACAGTGTTCATGCTACGTTTCCCTGTTTACCTGCAAGTCTCTCTGCAACATCAATGAAGGAGCTGAGAAAAGCCATTGAGACAGCATCCCCTTGTGGTGAAAACACAAATTACAATTAGTTCAGCCTACATTTATTAGTTTAACTGATCATTTGATTCCTTCATCAGCAGGACAGACACTTTTTGCATTTAGTGTGTGGAACAAAAAATAAACCAGCAGGACACTTTCAATATAGACAATATACTGTAAGTGATCCAGTAAGGAGACTGTCTTACATTTGAGGTAGAAGAGCACCACCGTCAGGCTACTTTGTGCTACTGCAGTGTGGAAATTGTCAGAAGTCAGTTGGGCAATTGAGTCCAAGTCCAGCATGTTGCCTCGGTTTTCATAGACAGATGCAACAATTTCATCGTCCAGCTTGCCTGGAGACACACAAAGAAACACATAAATACACACACACACGCACTCCTCTCTTTCACTGCTATTCTCTCCATTTTACCATCACTTTACCAAAATGGGAATCTTCCTCCTCGTCCTCCGACTCTTCATCCTCGTCCTCCTCTTCAGCCTCCTCCTCCTCTTTCTCTTGATTTGTAAAGAGCTCCAACACCTCATCAAGGTTGTGTAAGGTCAAATACTTCACCTCTGAACTCTTGAAGTACACACACAAAAAGATAAAGCACATGTGGATAAAAGCAACACGTAACTTAGTTTGTTATATAGTTTGTTAGCATCATACCTTCTCAGGCAGCCTGTAAGCAACATTATATTCATCAGGGGTTTTCACTGCAGGACTCTGCCTGACAAAAGAAGATTAAAAATAACATGTCTACGGCGTCTGGAAAAACTGTAGCTCTGAGCAATTTCAGTGATTTATTTATTATTCAAACAAAAACAGACTCTCTGACACACCTGTGCACGAGCAGCAGCAGGGCGAGGCCACGCAGCCTCCATGCCAGAGTGGTGGCCGTGTCCAGGTCCAGGTGCTCGGTTGCAGGACGCGAGAACAGGAAGACCTGGGGGGTCTGCTGGTAGGGAAACTGAGGGGGCGGGACCATGGAGGGGTCATCATATACTTCAGTCTGCAAATGTAGAAAGATATTTAATATTGACGTTCTCATTTTGGACATTTTTCAGAGTTGTGTTGTAATAGAATAAGAACAAAACCAAATGAATGTTCTGGTCATAACAAGGGGTCAAAAGTAGGTTTTTCTTTTTTTTAAGGGGTCACAGACAAAACTTAGTACTAACGTTTGCTACAGTATTCAATATTCTTTATTTTTACCACTAGTGGCGCCTCTATGAGCTGTAAGAAGGAGTGGAGGCTGAGGGTGGACAGGGGCTTTCTCATGGGCGTCAAAGGGCAGCGCTCAGAAGTCACCGGGGTCATGAACCTGCTGTGAACTCTACAGTGGAGGAACCACACTCCAGACGAATGAGACAATTCATTCACACTAAAATGAGAAGTGGAGCGAGAGACACGATAAATCATTAAAAAAAATAACTTTCTCAGCTTTTACAGATTTGATGACATGAAACCAGTCAGTGTTTCTTGTAGACAGAAAAAGAAAGGACCTACCCTAACTGTTTTAGGACCGGTCCTCCTGTTATGAGGATGAACTGGTATTTGGATCCATACACATATGCTGTCTCCATCATAGATCTGTGCTCTAGCAGAAAACACATTTTATTTGTACACTTCTAGTCAGGCAATCAGACCGACCAAATGTGTGTCCATCAGAACCCACAGCTTTTTACACTACAATTAAATTAAATTAAATTAAATTCGGAAATCAATACATTGGCCACATACAACCACACGTTGTTAAAGACTTGCTGCTTCTTTACGTTGCATCCATCCTCTGCTTGTTGCTCGTACCTTGTGTCCCCAGACTGTGGACGTAACCCAGCACAATATCCTTCTTCCCTCGGGCTGCCTTCTCCATGGCCAAGAGGTCGGTGTCTGTGTGGACGTACTTGACCTCTTCACGCAAAATGGCGCTGGAAGAGACAAAGGCTCTTTTTTCAACTGTCAAGTACATGTTTCAGTGTTCACATGCTGGAGTCTGCTATGGGTGACATTCATAATATAAATGGCATAAATAAATGTATTAAATAGCTTGAAGAGTGAGAAGCATTCAGACTCTTTGGAAAGGTGAGTCCTGGTTGCTTAAATGTTTCCTAATATGCCACTACAACATGATTGAAGTTCACCAGTGTCAACTTGAACTGACAGGTCATAGTTTAGAAAGGTACACACTTCCCACAATCCCAATCCAATTCACAGTGCATCTCAGGACATAAACCTGTTGCTCCTGGAAGAAAAACACAGGACAAATTCGACTACATCCGGTCAGGTTCAAGTTCTGCTTAGTTTTGGCCACCACACTCTCAGGCTCGAGTCGGGTTCTGATAGAAATATGCAGCCCAAACCATAGTGAAAAGCCAGACAAGAAGTGCTTTGGTCAAGGAGGGGATTAAAGAATACAGCAGTCATTCAAACATTATATCTCCTCAAGAAGTGTTTTTCAGTCATCTGTCTCCAGCACATCTGATCTATTAGTCTAATAACTTGGGTAAACTTATTTTTATTTACATCAAAGATTAAGGATTTGGTTGAGATTTTTAATTAAGCTGAAAAATATGTTTTTCATTATGGCCTACTGAGTGTAGCCTGAAGATAAGTGATGTTAAACCATGTTAACAATATGTACATACAAGCTACTACTCCTGAGTCCATTAAAAATAGCATTTGCAAATGGTGCGTTTTACATACTAGCATGACTAAGCTTCACACAGCTGTGCTGAATTATGACAGAGGGATGCTTACTTACAACAGGACTTCAGAGACTATAGAGTTCACATCAAATACGGTGTCCAAATCCAAGTCCAAGAACTCCTTACCACCCCTGACAATGAAGAGACATCTTTAGAAAACCCAACATGGTGCTCTAAACAATCAACACAACAAGTGTTGCAAAATCTTTTCTCATGAAGGTGATAATGTTCAGTTTTTGGAGGATTTTGTGTCTACACAACCTACCTGAACAAAAAAGCAGTGTGCAGCAGTTTTTCATCAGTGCAGTATGTGTGGACCAGCTCTTTATTACAGTTGACCTAACGACAAGAGACAAACAGCTACTGTCCAGATCTTGAGTGAATAAAAACATGACGATTTGAGCTTTAATTTCAATATTCTTTGACAGAGGGAACACACAGCACTGAGGGCACTTTTGTTACCTTGCCAACAAGTATCCCATAATCCTGCAGAGCTTCAGCAGATTTCTCCAACTCCACCAAGAACAGCAAGATGGTTGGAGAGACTGGAGACACAGAGGGGCAAAAACTATTACTGTTATCCTTCATAAGTAAGATTAAAACCAGGCACTAGAGAGGATTAAAGGCTCTTATTCATATTATCAACCGTGTCCAAATGAAACGGTTTCTTTCCTTCTCTGGGACTACAAGCCAACTAACATCCCACAGTTCTGCTTGAAAACTGGTTAATGATGCATTCACATGATACACATTCTGCAGCTTAACCCATCCAACACTCAGAAACCGAAACCACACTTCAAAACCACTATACTCATCACTGCCTGATTCGACTTTCTTGGCACAAAAGACAACATCATCACTCACAGAACAAGGTTTTTCAACAGCTTCTTCCCCACCACAGTAAGACTGATGGCAAAACAAAACTACAAAACATGTGCAATAATAACCCCACTCCACTTGTCATGTGAAATGTGATATATCATTATCCAGGAAACAGGATAAATTTGCAATATTCTAACTGTGCAATATCTGCTATTTATTATATTGTATTATTGTCTGTTTTTTTAAATGTTGACTATGACTCAGAGAGCTTTGCACAAGAATTCCAATGAGGCTGGATGTTGATTTTATGCACAAATGGCAAAAAAGAACCTTGAACCCTGAAGACCAGTGAAGACTGAGCTCAAGAACTACACTTCTACATGATCTAGATGATCACCATCAATCCTAAATCTTAAATCAAATAATTATCTAAGAAACACGATACTTCCAATTGAAAAAATGAGCAGCCTACCTTTATGCTCAAAATAAATAAACATCATCTTCCCAGAATGCAATTTTTCATAGAAGTCTGCAGCTGTGTATTCAATTAGGTCTGATGTGTTGGCCTTCTCTGTGCATCCTCCCGACCTCGTCCACAGCAGGAAAACAGCGATGCACATCCACATCATGGGGAGCACACTGCCCTGAGCACTCTGTGGGGGGTAAAACTGTTATGAAACCAGAATATATCCAAATGTTATCAGCACAGAGGAATAAAGAGCAGAAATCATGAGGACTGTGTGTGTCTATGGTGATGAAAATGAATACTTTATGGATGACACAGGAACAGGAAGTGTGAATGAATATTTATTCATTCCTATGTGGGAATAGTTGTTTTTATATTTCCATTTTCTGAAACACTGTCCCACAAGCTGTATTTGTAGAGCATAAGTTATAATAATGTCAACTTCAGTTTCCAAACTTGGTTCCAAAATGATTATTAAAGAAGTTCCATATATAAACAGGTAATAGAAAAAATACATGTAAAACAGGACGGAATATGAACACATAGCTGTCAGCTAACAAGCAGTGACAATAAACATGCTAAGTTAGCTGGGCGTTACCTGAGAGGAGGTCGAGTAAGGGTTAAGATTCAATTTTAGCTTTTCCAAGTGGCAAAAACTGTAGAAACCACAGTTAGGACCGTGGCAAACGGAGATAAAGACATTATTACACTCATTATAAGCAGGAGCTCGTCATACGCGTGCAAACTACTGAAAAAAGTTGAAAATGGCGCTTTCTGCTATAGTTAGAAATGTAGGGAATGCTATTTCTTTAGCTAAGTTAACTTCGTTACGGTTCTTAGCCGCCTACTGATGGATACTGGTCCAAAGCGTAAAACCTGTACATTTAGGAGATACGTGCCAGTATATTTCCATGGGAGACGAAGGCCTCAGACAAAGCCACTTTATAGCTATTACAGCAATATTTTTTTCGCCACGCCGCACAATTAAATTTGAAACAACATGTCTTGGAAGAATGATGCTCCATGTTTTGTGAAACTGACAAGTTACTGGAGTCGGAATTGTACTTCCTGTCATAGTTTTAAAATAAAATCCCAATCGTAAATTTTACTACGAAGTTAGTAAATCGCCGAGTACGTCGAACACGAAAGTCATCTATCTGCAGTCGACGAGAATAAAACCTTTCAACTATTGCACTTATTTTGTGTTCGCAGGTTGTTGTTCCGTGAGCCCTAACGTTTTACACTTTTATTTTGAAGGCTGTACCACTTGTTTGTCTCTCGTTAACTTGACGCAACTTTCTGCAAATTGTTTTGATGCCTCTCGTCTTGCGAGGGACGCCCACGTGCTTCTTTGAGCCAATCAGCTCAAGGAACAGGTTTGACTTGCTACGTTGACCAATCACAAGCGCGCAGAGGGCAGGCGCTTCAACAGCTGACATCATCATAAACCAATAGAATGAGAAAGCTATGGAGGTTGGGTGGCAGTGTTAGCCAATTAAGTCGCTAACTTGGAAAGTGGGCGCAAGGACGTCTTTACTTGGCAGATTTAGCTCGGCAACTAGCTGGAACCAGTGGCTCTGGAGTTGGCTGTCCCAAAAGAAAATGAATGTAATCTTTAGCCAAGATGGCGGCCAATGAAGTGGTAGTTTCCGTTATATTTGAGAGCAAGGGGGCGGGCCTAAAACTGCATCACAGCTGATCTGGAGGTTTTTTCCCCCTCAAGTTGTTTTTTGCAGTGAGCAGACATGCAGAGAGTCACAGGGGGACCTCTCTCTTGTTTTCTTTATGTCCTTGTAGTTATTTTTAACACTGCGTTCTTTTAAACTAGATTGCATTTTTTATTTAATCAAATATCGGATTTAAACCCCAGCACAGTCTCATTATGCCACTTTTTTTTAGTATAAACTGCTTTTATCGGCAAATTTTCACTCGAATATTCTCGTCTTTTTGTCATCCACGCTGAATTTAGCCCGGATTTCATCCGGTTTTAATGATTTAGCCTCCGTAGCATCTCATGTGTTGGGGCGATTCGCCAGTGGAGATGTTTTCGTCAGGGGAGGAGGTTAATCCCCATTTGTTTACCTCATTGAGGAAGTCCCCTGGAGCTGCAATCTCCCCAACACTGGAGCTCAGTCTAACCACCATCTACACCGTCCTCTACTCTTTCCTGTTTGTCTTCGTTTACCTGCAGCTCTGGCTCATTCTGCATTACGGACACAAGCGCTTCAGCTACCAGAGCGTGTTTTTGTTCCTGTGTTTGCTGTGGGCAGCGCTGAGGACGACCCTCTTCTCGTTCTACTTTAAAAATGTAGTGCAGGCCAACCAGCTGCAGCCTCTGGCCTACTGGCTGCTCTACTGCTGCCCCGTCTGCCTGCAGTTCTTCACCCTCTGCCTGCTCAACCTCTACTTCACACAGGTAGGACTGCACCCCCTTTATCTGCGTAGACTTGTGGGACTGTCTTTGGGAGGAGTGCCTTATGTTTTGTAGGACACAAAACACTTTTCTGACACAGCTTTAAAGGGTTTAAGTCTTGGTTTTAGAGTATGGTTAGAATTATGTTTGGTGCCTAAATGCTTAACCCCCAAACCAATGCATTCAGTTGTGATGGTTGAGGTTGTGGTACGGAGATGGTGAATGGACTGTGTCACTGAGTATCCTCAAAGACAGAAGAAGAACTGTTTAGGTGAGCGAGATATAAAACAGATGCACTGTTATTCTATTTTTATATACATTTCTATTAAACCCTGCTCCTCAATTCTTGATATAAGCATCATCCATCTGGACAAAATGCTCTGCAAGGATGCTTACCCAACTCTAGTTAATGAATCATTAATGGAACACATTTCTATTGACACATTGAATTTGCAGTAAACAAACATTAACTGTCCATTTAACATAGCTAAATGAGTAGCTATTTAAAAACGACAGCTCCCATGAGGCTTTGACTGAGTATCTTTGGCACATGCTTATCAGATATGTTGGCTAAAATTGAAGCTGAGTCAGCAGCTATTCTTATAATTGAATTTGTAGAGGTTGTTAAGACAAAAACAAAATCCAAAAGACAGAGCCAGGCTAACTGTATCCCACCATTTCCTGTCATCATGGTGTGCTCCATTTGACTTGGGAAGTTAGAATTTCCATGTCCCCAGTGGGAAATTCCAACTAAAGTCAGGTTATCAACTCCAAGTCCTCGCAAACCCCAAGATGGCAGCTCTGTGCATCAACAGAGTCCTGTCTTGTTTGTGTCTCATTAATACAGTAAAATACACAGTACTGTCCAGCTTCTATCTGTGGACGTGTTGCCACAGAGTTTGTATGTGCACAATACAGCATGATGCATTGTTCAAAGCTAACAATGGCTCACCTGGCTGAAACTCAGGCTCTTATACAGAAACACTGTCATTCACAGCTCCAACTTCCGATGCCGGTGGTAAATAGAACGTAGCACAGCTTCACATGGATGGACTTGAAGCTTCTCATGTAACTCTTGGGAAGAAAATGAATAAGCTCATTTCCCAAAATGTACTATGGTCACTGTGGTCACCATGTGCCTACATGTTCCATGGGAGAGTGGCCTCACTGATGTGCAGGGGCGCATATCGACTCAGTTCATGTCCTGAGGAGAAAGATTTCAAGATCACTCCCTAAAAGCCTGTGTTGCATTAAGTACCAACCTCCACTGATGTTTTCTTATTCACTAAGAGGACAAGACTGAGACTGAAGCAAATGTCCCTGTCAGTGGCATCGAACTGTGTGTGTGTGTGTGTGTTTGTGTGAAAGAAAAGGAGGGACACAGTTGGTCAGCTGCAGTTGTTTAACACCTGCCCGACTCCAGGTGCCAAAGACCTGTTTGTGTCTTTCTCAGAAACGCCTCCTCTCTTTGGGACTTAAGTTGCAAACACCTCTCGAGTTCAATCACTGCCTCAAAGGAAAACACTCTGTGGATCACACAGAGGGTGTGAGTTGGGTCGAGGGAAGCTCGTCCAGCTGGCTGAGTGGAGATGAGGTGATGAAACCAATGGTGTCACATGACTGCTGAATAAACTACGGGGCCCATCAGCTGATCTGTGACCAGTTCAAGCATACAAAGTACTCTCATTCTGAATAAAAATGAGAGTACGAAGAAAAATGAAAACACCAACTGTTCTTCTATATCTGCTAAACCTTCATTATAGGTTTACAAATTGCATTTCTGTCTATGTTGGGAGCATCATGTGACTGCTCAGCTCTGTGAACACACTTTTCCTCTGTGTGGTTTCATGTCTGGCCTGGTCAGACCTGAGTAATATCATATTTTCCTCCACGGTAGAAACGATGCACACTGTTGTTCTTGAATATGACCCCGATCTGGAACAGTCACCTCCCTCTTAAAAGTTTAAGATTAAAGCTGCTATAATGAAAATCTGAAGCTGAAGAATGGAGGACATGACTACTGTAAAATGAAAAGACGTGTTACGTGTTACATTTCAGCCTCTTGTACCCAAGTTAAGTTGTGGTTTTCTGTCCTGCAAGTTACACAAGTTATACAAACGTAATGCAATAAAAGTGATTTCTAATCAAAGCTTTTTGAATGACCAAGCTGTGAACAGCACAATTTTCTCGGTTTGGGCCCAGTGCAACATGGGGATTGGGATTTTCACTATGACAGTGATCCAAAGACACACAAAAATTGGGGCTTGTAAAGAAGAAAAGAGGAAAACAGGTCATTGTTTTCCAAGTATGTTCCCGGACTTGTATCCAATAGAAAACGTTTGGGGTTTTATCCAGAACCAGGACAATTGGACTGTCCTCAAAAACAAAGGTTGATGTGCAAAATAAAAAAAACAAGAATGGAATCTCACAAATGGAGAGTGTGCTACAGTTTTATTATAATTCTGATAGTTAAAATGTGTGTTTGAAAATCTGACTCTCAGCAAGGTTATAGTCCAGTATGATTAATAATTTGTTTAACCAGTGTCACAACACAGTTCCTGCTTTAGTGCGTCACTGCTGAACAGCACAAAAAAAAACAACAACTGGGAGCTGAAAGCTGATAGAATATCATACCACCATGATCTGCCGTCACACACATGCCTGTGTGGAAACACATGTTTTCTGATGAGTCAGGCATGTTTCCTGTCCTGTGATTTATTTCCCTTTGTTAGATTTGTAGCCCCTTCTTACTACAGAGGGATTGGTAATGATCTGTTAAACACAAATCTCATTACATAACAAAACATTGATTTTAGCTACATTTTCTTTGGATGTTCAATGTGCACACATCCACACACACAAAGTGTACATACTGTATGTAATCTGGCAGTGCTCTGCTGGCTGGTTGCTTCATTTCTAGGTTACAAATTTCCTCCGTCTGGCCTACATTCTCACACAAAATGCTGCTTTTGTATGTGCATTTAAACTGAATGTTAGAGATGCTGAGCAACTGTCAGGACCAGTGTGGCCATCACGTCTAGAATATAATATCATAAATGGATTTGTATTATCGTTAATTAGGTGATCTGAAGCTTCTGACAGATGGGATGAGACTTTGATCCAGGAGAGACTGAACTAGATCACTTGAGCCCAGTGTCCCACATTTTGCACTCTTACACTGGACTTGAGTACAGCTCAATATTCTCTGAGGTTACTACTGATAACATGTTGGCATCAAGTCAGCTGGCAGCTGGACTTTAACAGGTGCTAATGAGTTGTAATGTAATGTGGACTCTCACTACAACCTCTTGTTTTGCTGTTTGAATACATACCGCATAAATGTGTGTGTGTGTGTGTGTGTGT
>JAUBNQ010000012.1:9539926-9551546 GCA_032353495.1 Ctenopoma kingsleyae | reverse complement strand
TGATGCTAGTGAGAAATAACATGGCTAAAATTTAAATTTAAATTAAATTGAGTGAATTTCCTCTCTAGCCTGTGTAGCATGTTAGCATGTATGAAATTCCTGCTGTTAGCCAGCTACACAAGTTAGCAGCAGGCTAACAGCTTGTAGCCCCCCAGTTCTGGCTAATGATAGCACGGTGTGCTAATGCTAATGTTGGCCTGTAGACATGATTTTTATACAAGGCCAAACTTTTACTTGTAGTATAGCTAGCGTAACAAAAAATGCAAAAGCCATTTATTTTTAAGAACACAGTAAATGATCACGTGCAGATGCTTAGGTTTATGTCCATTAAAACTCAGTTATTGGCCTTTAGTCAGACATTTCTGTCATGGAGAGACGCCTATAATAACTAACATACCTTTTTCCAGGGTACATCAGTGTGCCAGGCAACAGCCATAGGAGCCGTGGTGATTCTCCTGTATACATCTAGAGCCTGTTACAACCTGGTGGTGGTGGCCCTGTCACCGCAAGACCAACTCAGTCCCTTCAACTATGGCTGGTACAGTGTTTCAGATCAGGTAATGTACCGAGTACGTTAATTATAGATGGAAAATAAGCTTTTATTTAGCCAGTGTTCAGTGTGTTTGTGTACAAACCTTCTTATGAGATTTGAGAAAGCAGTGGGGTTTCTCAGTAGGTGTAAGGGGCTTTGTACACACATACATCTATAAATAGTGTGTGTGCGTGTGCGTGTGTCTCCTGACCTACATCAGGGCTTTGCAATAGACAGCCCATTTGAAAAGGTTTCCCGTGGGCGTGTGTGTTTGTGAGAATGCGCTGGATGTGATACACACACTCAGTGCATATCTAATCTGTGTGTGTGTGTGTGTGGACATAATCTGATATTGCAAACGATTCCTTTAATCTGTCTGTATACCAGCTGCCGGTTCAACATCTCAGCACTATTCTGTACCTGCTCTGCGCATGTGTGTCTACAAGATGTTTACTGATTTTACTGCTTTAGCTTGTGCACACAAACCATGAAGTTCTGAAATGAAATTAGCCTAATTACCCATGCTGGATAATGAATGACTCTAATGGGGAAAGGTCTCCAGTACGATTCCACCCTCTGTGACCTTAAAAATAAACATAGTTCCTGACAGTTTCGATAAAAAGTGAGAAATTATAACCTAAAAAGTAAAAGTGCAGGTGTACCTAATAAAGTGGCCACTGAGTGTAGATATGTTTATGTGTGTTGCAGGCTGATGTGCAGGAGATCAGCGGTGAAGCCTACGTCGTGTTCGGTATCATTCTGTTCTTTTGGGAGCTGCTGCCTACCAGCTTAGTGGTGGTTTTCTTCAGAGTCCAGAGACCCAATCAAAATCTGGTAACAAAAAAAAAAAAAAACAGTAGTTATCAGTAGTTTGTTGAGCTGAGTGCTGAACTTTCTCATGTGCTGGAAACCCTGCTGAATCTTAAATCTCTCTGTCTCCCAGGCTCCAGGAGGGATGATCAACAGTCACAGTTTCAGTTCCAGAGCGTATTTCTTTGACAACCCTCGACGATATGATAGCGATGACGACCTTTCCAGGAGTATTAACACTAGGGCTGATCGAGCCAGGTATTCACACACAAGCACAAGTACAGTCTGTCAGTATCAGTGAAGGTATCAGCTGTGTGCATTGAAAAATCAATACACTGACTGATCTCTATCTCTTTTCCTTATCCCCTCCCTCCTTCGTCCTCTTTAACTCTCCTTTGGTTCTTCTCGTCTCTCAGTCTTCTCTCCACTACTCCCCAGCTGGGTACATCTACTTGGTATGGCTCTATCCAACGTAATGGCTCTCTGACGGCAGGTGCTGCATCCGCCCAGCAGCAGCCATCTTCCACGGCCCCCCTCCTCTTTGCCTATGGAAACATCCAGAGTCACCACCACCACCACCACCACAACTACTACTCCACCCCGCAGAACAACTACCACCACCACCACCATCACAGTAACTACTACTCCACACCACAGAATTATTACTGCGGCTCGCAAACATATTTCTGCACCCCACAGAATTAGTAGTCCGCTGTACAGATCCACAAGAACTAATAACTAATCATTGCCTGTATTTGTGTCATCATTTCGCTTCCCTAACAATCAAAGCAGGTACTTTTGAAAGATAAGCTGAACGATTGCTAAGGACCAAGTCGGGTATAAAAATTGTTTCATTCTGGTGAAAAGCGGTGGAATGAGCTGCTGGGAAGCCACCGTGCCACCACAAACTGCTTTTTGACGATTTCACCATCGTTCAACGGACAGAACGAAACCCAGCGCAAGACTGAACCTTTCCCGTTAAATGGTTTTGGCTAAACTATCATTTTTTTTAAAGACTGGAGTCATCAGGGACCAGGTGATCGCCGTTCTCATCATCCTTTTACTCTTTCCTTGTAAATTTGATCGAGCTGTGCTTCTATTGAACGTACTGTCCCGCGCAGACAGGCTCATCAAGCTAATGTGGTTAATGCAGCATTTGTCAAACTGGTATTTGGGTTGTCAATAATAGCATATTTGACTGTTTTTTTATTGGCATGCATTATTATTTGGCATTTAGGCTAGAAAAGAACGGTAAAGGATTAATCCGCCTCTATCCTCAAGGATAGAAAAACCAAATAATTTACATTTTGAAAGGGCATTTCTCACAGAATTTAACTCTTGCTAATTTGCCAGTGGCTTCAAAACGAGCTTCTCTGACACCCAGACCCAGCATAATATTATGTTAGTGTCAAAATATTATGTTTTCCGAAACTGATTGTTAATTTTGGTAACACATTTTTAACCAAAAAAAAAAAACCCCTAATGGAATCTGATACCTTGTGAGCTGTGAGGCAGAAATTTGCACTTAGGAGTTCACCTTCAGAGAAAAACCTCATCTCCTACTTTACTTAATGTATTTTCATCAACAATCATCTGTGTTCATTCTATTTGTTACTACTTATCCTTTGAGAAAGGAATTATCAATGTGCCATCACATGTTGTCATATCTAATGGTTGAATTCCATAAGGAAAATATTTTTGCACAAAGAATTTTTCGGACGATGTATGTTTTTAATCGTGTGTTTTAATCGTGAGTTAATCGATTATTGATCCATGTGTGTTCAGTGACATTTTGAGTAAGAATGTGTGATCATTAGTTTTAAATTTTAGTTTGCCTTTATATGTTTTTTTAATCTTATTTTACGATTATTAATGTTTACCATTTCTACTATTGTCTATCATGTAACATTTCTGAATCTCATGGCAGACTACAGCCTGTAAGTAATAATTCACTTTAACAGAACGTTTCTGTACATGACCCAGTTCTCACACCAAAGCCAGTGTGTCTGCGCCGAGAGAAAACGCTGCCCACGTGTATTTAAAACCATGATACCTGCTCAGCTGTCATGAAACTCAATCTGTAAATGACCATTTGACTTCATGCTCAAAAACAAAAAAAACATTGCAGCTGGGTTTATAATGAGCAGCTGTGCTTTCTGTCACTTGTAACAACACATTTTACAGGACGCATTGAAATACACTCAAGTGAAGTGCTCACTATTTCAGAAAAAAGAACATCTGCATGCTTCTGTATTAGAGAGAACTTGGTGTCATGTTTTCTTTCAAAGGTGATATTATTTGTGTAGCAGTGTGTTCGCTCTGTTCTGAAAAGGAAGTGGCAATCGTTTTATGGATCGTTTTATCCATGGCCATATTGAATGTAACCTGTTGTGCTACAGTTCACTAATGATGTATGCAAGAAAAGCACTACCATGTTTAAATAAAGGCCTACTGCACTGTTTTTAAGACAAACGTCAAGCAGAATAATGCTTCTCTACAAAAGCACAACACAGTGAAATGTAACCAAAGATCCAGAAACCATCCTTGAACTAGAAACTCTGTCTTTAGATTCAGTTGTTGGTTTTTCATGTCAGATGTGCAGTAAGAGTTGCTTGGTTCATAGAGACAAAACAGGTTTTTATTTTTCAAATAAGTCAAAGCTGATGGCTTAAAAAAAGGCAACAATTGAAAAAGTTGAAAAGTTCAATTGACATTCACGATAAAATAAAATAAAATAAAAAAGACGTAAGATTTATATGATTGCTGACTTGGGTTACCAGGACTTTAACAAGTAACCACATAGCTACTCCGTGGATAAATCACTTTAAGAAGTTCACATCAAAAAATCTGAAATCTTACAAAAATGTGCATCAAGAAAAAAAGAAAAGGGGAAAAAAAAGACACCACATAGTTAAATATTTAAGGCATTTTGGTCGTTGGGCCCCAGAGTCAACACACATGCACGAGAACACCAACATATACACACACCTCCTGAATACAAACCACAACATAAACACACACGCAGATTCATGAGTACTTATGTGCACATATAAACTAATACATGGACACACATGAATTTGCAGCTACACACACATACACAACACCAATGTCGTGTTTAGGGAAGTTCTGGGAAATGTGTAAATTGAGAGTTGAACATGTTGAGCTGCTTTTTTTCCTGACATGCCAGGTTATTAACATGAGGCGAAACATAAAGGAAAAAAAAAAAAAAGAATTTGTAATGACTTCCACCATTTTTCACACATTTCCAGATAATTATGGCATTGATTAAAACCAGACCTTTGACTTTGTAAAACGTTTCTGTAAGGTTCACAACTCAACAACTTTAAAAACCCCAGACTGAACAACAGTGTTCTTCTGAGTCTTTTATGAAATCTCTGCCTTATTTGGCTGGTTAGAGAGCTGTGCTGTGGTGCTGTGTATCACTGGTCCCTGCAGCAGCGTCTCACTTGCTAATCGTGAAGGTTTACAGTGATGTGTTTTTAAAATCAGTTTTCCCCCTAAAACCTAAATTTAAAATGTTTCTTAAAGTTTTCCCTTTGATCCAGTAGAAATTCCCCGTTTAAAATAAAACTCCGTCCCAAACTAGAGGTGATGAAGCCATAAATCTGGTTACTCTGGAGTTTTACAGTTCATCGTCGTCACTGCTGTCCCAAGAAGCCGCACTTGTAGACCTCCAAGGGAGGAGTTTGTGCTTTTGTCAGGAATCCTCTCCACCTTCCTGGTTGAGCACATGGCGATACCCCCGGCTACCGATTGGCTCCTTCTGCCAGCAGATGATGCCAAGGAGGAGGGAGATGAGGAGGAAGAGCAGACAGCCAGAGACCGCCAGACTGACTATCACTTCTGAAGACGGGGAGAAAGGAGAAAATGGAACAATCGAGTCTCCAGGTTTAAATTGAGTTTGTGTGTTAGCAGCTCACCTCTATCCGTCCCTTTCGAATGCACCTGACACTCTTTGTCCCTGTCGTCTGAAATAGACAGCTTTGTAATTCTCACAAACTCATCTAGGGGGCAGTCGAGGGAGCAGCCTGGCAGCTGCTGAGCGTATGGCTCTACTGTGCTTTCATTCCGGTAAAACATCGACACTGAAACAGAACTGGAGGCAAAAAGAGGAACAAGATGTCAGTTTTTATAATCCATATCTGTTAAATGTTACATTTAATGTTTTCTGCTGTTTTTCCATCTGACAGTACGTGAAAAACAGTCTGATCATTGTTCAGTGTGGATTATTTACAACCTTATATATGGCATTTGTAAAAATAAAAAATCTTTTATAACCTCCATATCACACAGCGTCTGTGTGTCAGTAATGTGCTAGAGTGAGTATCTACAGTTTTCTTGGTGTGTGTGTTACCCGTTGGCGTCCCTGTACAGTTCAAATATTTGACAGGAGGCATATGGCGGCTGGTGTCCGTTGAACACATTCAAGCTGGCCTGCAGAGCAGCTACAGTGGTGTCATGCTGTGGAAGAGACACACACATTAAAAGAAAAGGCAAACCAGCATGCTAAATATGAAGCTACAGTCAGGAGAAAGTTAAAGAAAGTTGCTTCTACTGTGAATATTGTAACAAACTCACCGCGGACAGCATCATCAATTTCAGCCTCTGGTTCGAGTCTGGGACGGCCATCTTGGAAAGATTCTTCACTATTTCATTAAGAAGGATACCTAACGAACAAACAGCACTCTTATTTTCCCAGTTTAATCCTGTTTGAAAGCTAGGTGGTTTCACTGAAGTTGATAGAAATACTGTTTTGGGAAACAGCCGGGCTGTTAACATTGATCAAAAATAAAATGACTGAATTAAATTTCACTGAGCTACTCGCACACACCTCCCTGCAGTCGGCTCTTCTCTTGTTGTTTGTAGACCCCAAATATAACCTGTGAAAATCAGACACCAAATGGAGTCGTTAGCTTTTAATGTAACTACTTTTATCTTCATAACTAATATTTAAACTCACAGAAACCGCACTATTTACTACAACTATTACCTGAAATCCAAAGTCTTTGAGCACTTTGAGCTTTTCCATCACATCAGGAGTCACCCAGTCCGGAGCCGACATGTTGTGACGGGACTGAACACACACGAACAGCAAACAGTGTGAATTGTAAACAACCGTGTGAAAGGTCGACAGAAGCTTTAATTAAGCCGTGATTCATTTGCCAAACTGCCTTTTTGCTCTTGTTAGCACTTTGTCAGCCTCCACCTCTTCACTGCGCTCTCTCTCTCGCTCTGTAGACGTCTCCTGCATTGTGGCTTAATTATTCTGTGGCTGCACTCAATGACCGCGCTGTCCCCGATTTCACATTAGCTCACACTCCTCACACTCATCCGAGAGGATGTGTTTTATAATAAGAAGCAAGCTGAGACGTCTGTGAGCTAGAAAAGTAAGAAAAGGATGCAAAACTGCTACTGCTGCATAGTTCTGTTCCTCAAACAGCTTGTTCCACAAGTTCCTGAAAAACCAGTGCTGCCAGCTGAGTCACGAGAGCAAAACCAACATGAGAATCAGTCCGTTACACTCAGCACTTCAAAGCTGAACATTGAACAGCTTGTCACTTTAGTCTGAGAACTACAGAACGCTCTTATTTTGAAGTGAAAGCAAGCTGTTAACTGTAACCTGATGTGAAGCCCTGACAAAACGTCTAATTATGTAGATTTAATTTGAGCGATTTTCAATCATTTACTTCCAGATTCTAAATATATACAGTCTACATTTAGAAAGTATATTTAAATGTCATCAAACTGTTGTTTTCATTGGTCTGTGTGTGTGTGTGTTCTCACCTCACAGAAGAGTGTGTCGTACACGCTCCACACTGATTCCACATTTGTTTTATTGAGTCCAGTTTTATTCCTCACCAGCTCTATGATGTCCTGAAGAGAAGAACACAGCAAACTCAGTAACTGCAACCACTTCATGTTTCAACAACCAAAGAACCGCTTCTCAGCCAGGAAGACCTAGTCCCAGAGTGTCATTTATTACATTTGTTTCACTGCAGTGTGATTGATAAAATGCAGGTGATGCTACTTGGCTGGTTAAAGGCTAATGCTAACATTAAAATCCTACTTTCAGTTTTATCAACAATCAAAGCATATTAAACATATTCGCCTTCTACAGCGATCACAAAGAGCAAAGCAAACGTGTTGGACCAGTCGTGTTAGAGTGCCAGCGTAGACGGATGCTTGCAGAGATGTTTCAGCGCTTGATGTTGTGTTTGATGTTGGCATAGCTGTGAATACACATACTCATAAGGTTTGCAAGTTGCATCAACTCTGAACCAGCTCTACCACGGGCCCAGAACTAGTACCAGGTTCCCGTTAGTAGAAAACAGGTAACTGAGTAGCACCTTTGGGATAATAAAGACCTGGATGACGGATCAGTAATTTAACCGTTTTGTATTGCTATGTCACTCCCAGTAACTCCAGAAATACTGGGAAAATACACATTTAAGAAAGAAAAGACTGTACCTGGTATGTTGCGGTGACATTCAGAAACTCCTGGGTGTGTTCAGTTTCATTCATCAGCTGTTTGTAGCGAGGACAGTCACCTAGAGGAAACGAAAGAAGCTAAAAGAGAGACAGAAAGTTCAGACAAAGTGTACTGAATCCATTTAGCAAAGAGCTATTTTATATACACACACACACATACTCTCTCTTCACTTTGGGGGACTGTGTGTACAGGTATCGGCTGCCACTTCAGCTCTGGTGTGAACACCTGCTGATTACTGGGGGGGTAGAGACCTATAGCAGATGACAGCAAAATAAAGATGTTGAGGATGAGGAGGAAGAGTATTAGGAAGAGACATCAGACAAGGAGGTAGATCAGAGGTCATACCTGCCAGGTTAGCCTCAGCGCTCATCAGGGTGCGATCGTAGTCTGTACTGCGAACGAAGATCTGAGGACAAACAAGGTGCCAGTGAGGGTGTGAAATTAACATTATGCAATAGTCCAGATATACAGTACTAAGAGCTATTAGCAGACTTTGGTCACATCCGTCTGTTCATGCACAAGTTCAAGCACTTGATATTTAACTGCAAAAATACTCAGGACTCAGACTGAGGGACTCCTTTTAGAAAACACGTCTCAAACTTCTGCCATGTTCCAGGAATTCCAGCACCAGTGGGAATCATGTGTAACACTGACACGGCAAGAGGCCCCGCTTCTCCCCTTCTTCTAAATATTAACAAATCTCCGTCTGTGTGTAAAGGTGAGGTCATGTGATCTGACAGAGGAGAATCCATCTCCTACCTCGTGTCTGTCATAGGACTCGTTGAGAAATTCCTTATACCGCTTCCTCAGAAACTGGCCCAGCTCGAAGTGCTGCCTCATCCCTTCCTAAAAAAAATAAATATAAAGTTCAAATGGGCCTTCATAGGTTACTGTAACTGTACATGTTATAATGACCTTTATTACTGAGTATTACAAATGACACAGAAATTAGTAGTAAATGCAGTATAAACCATTTTTTAACTATAGGGGAGAAAAACACTCAGAGTCAGTGCACAACACAATGAAACTGCTGCAGCACTGTGATTACTGTAACTGACAATATTCATTATACCTGTGACAACTGTCCAAAGCCTTGTGGCCAGTCGCTCTCTTGATACGGGTCAGTAGGATAGGCTTTGATTGGCGATCTGTCGCCATGTCGAAACAACTGGGAGAAAGAGAGAGGAGAGATGTCAGCTGGCACATAGCTAAAACAATACAGGTTTTACTGGACAGATGCAACAAGTCATATCACAGTGATATAAAAATAGATAAGCTTCAGTGTACTGTCTGTCTGCAAATGAACCTTTCACAATTTTGGACCTATGCCAACTTAAAAACTTAATTCCCAACTGCTTGAGAGAGGATATCTGTATTTGATCACATTTTTCAATTGACACTGATTATTATTACTATTATTTGATGGTTATTACATTTGAAAACACCATGATAATCCTCTGAAACAGAATCATGCCAAAGCCTACATCCTAGTTTTATCTGTGTCACCAAGGTTATAAAATCAGGTCAGGCGATAGTGAAGATCAGACACTGTAATGTCAGCCATCGACCATCACATCAGACGGGTTCAGTTGGGCTCAAAACAGCTAAAACATAAGTGTGAGCATGTCGAGAAAGCAAAAAGGAGAAGTCAAACGGAGTTACAGTCAATAAAAAGCGAGTTTTAAGAACGTGATTTAAAAAGGAAGCAGGACACTTAAGTAATAAAACCTATAAAAAACCTATATCTGCAGAACCTTACAGGGATTCTTTCAGTGAGAAATAGAAAACTAACGTTGTGAACACTAACGCTGTCGTGTCAGTTTGCTACCACATGCCACCACATTTGTTTTCTATTCAGGCAGAACAGTTTCAGGTTTGAGTCTACAAGCCACTACAGAAGTGTTTGAATTTCTGGTTTTCTGGTGTTCACCCAGTTCTCACACGCATAACCGATTTGTCTAAAATAGCTGGACAAAAAAAAAAGGGTGTAAACTCTATTTGAAGAGTGGATTATCCCTTTAAAACTCCTAATCTTATCTGCCCCATAACCCAGTGATAGTTATCCAGCAGGTAACAGTTTCTAGGAATGTGAGCGATAGTAAGAGCACACAAACGCTGGCAGTTGCAGCAACAGGCGAGAAAACAACTTGACGAGAAAATCGATGGCGAACTTTCTGACCTGACCTCCTAAGAATATATGAACACTGAGACATGCAACATTGCTGATGTCGTGAAAACATGAGCGTGATCAATGTTATTTCCAGTTACACTATTGAATGTATCAGACCTATTTACACAACAACAGGAGACAAATACTGAAGGTATCTTCTTCTACCAGTATTTCAGTTTTGTCATGCCTCAGAGCTGTCACTATGCTTGTGTTCACTCGTTACACTGTGCACTTCTACTAGGAAAAGCGAGGACTTTGCCACAACTAATATTACTGCCATTATGTAGTCTGCACAGAAAATAATCAGACAGATGGAAATGAAGAGCTCTTGCTTAACTGTTAAGTGCAATAAATGAAGGGTATGCAAATACAGACCAGTGTGCACTAAAGGTGGAAGTACTTAAAGTGAACACTATATTTGTGCAGCCTACATATATACACAATACCTCAATCCATAAATCTTTAAACTTCAAAGCTCACAGGTTACTTAAAATGTGGCATTAAATACACGTAATAGGAGATGCATCAATATAAATGGTGTCATCTTACCATGATAACACAATAACATATGTCTCTTTGACTACACTGCGTTTGTTCCCTGAGGCATGCAGGCATTTCAAACGAGCTGTGAACACAGGTTGACAAACGAGCAAAGAAAATACTGAAGCGCCAACATTGTGGACGGTGTTCCGTACGCGTCTACACCGAGCTAAAAAAAAAAAAAAAAAAAAAAAAAAGAGGCGATGCTAACTGCAGCAGAGTTCAACACAGCTCGTGTAGCATTTACGTTATATCAGCTTCTGATATTACTCACCACAGTCACATAAACTAATTTTCTTTCTGCTGCAGACTGTCCACAGACACAGGCAGAGCCAATCGTTAGAATAAAAAGCACCACTGCGGACACCATGCTAGCGTCTCTCTGGCCGGACAGCTAACCCGTGTTTGTTTGTAACGTTTCTGTCTCCCGTGTCGGGATCTCTCTGTCAAGTCCGCACAGTTATCATAGCGGCAAGTAAATCGGAAGTTGAAACATAAATCGGAGCCTCAAAGTTTAATAAAACCTATACAAAGCTTGGGGTGCGTAAACAGTCCTGTGTGCCTGAGAAGTTTAGAAAGTGTACGGAAATTTCACCACATTTGGGATTTTTATTGCAGATTATGGGCACACTTTTTTTTTTGCACAATTTTATTTTGAAATAAACAGCCTGTTAACTTGCTACAAACGGAAGTGACGAAACGTCTCAAAGCAGGTTTTTTCTGTGTTTCGTTTTAAACAATACTTTATTTCACACATATTAAAAACGACAATGGTAATACTTACATTTACTTAAATCCAATATTATATATATTATTCAAAAACTAAATTTTATAAATGTGAGATTTAGACAATAATAGTATCACATTCATAAGAAAGTATTAATTTGCTTTCACAAGAGGAAACTTTTTGAAATCAAAGAGGACATTTTCAAAAGAAAAGTAATTCAGAAAAAAAAGTCTGAATGGCATTATAATAGATCATCAATGTTTGAATTTGCATTAGCTCCTCAAACACGTAGATCAGAATTCAGAATTGTCAGGGCGCAGTTTCTCTCCT
>JAUBNQ010000012.1:9491273-9505383 GCA_032353495.1 Ctenopoma kingsleyae | reverse complement strand
AAAAAAGCACTCATTTTTTAAATGCTGAGATCTAGAAGAGGAGTTATTAAGGTTTTGTGTGGAAACGACAAAAACTTTTCTAACTTTAATTCTAAAAACTACGTGTAATTGAACTGAAGCTACATGGAAACTGGCCTGTTTTAATTTTTAATTTTAAAAGGGCACTATGGGGTTTTAGTATTACACTCTGCTAATGTATGGATTATGAGAGAGAGATTTTAAAATGACTGGTCAAAATTGAAGCAACAGAGGTTTTAGTATGGTTCAAACTCCATGAACACTAACTCCCACCTGCCAAAATGAAACTGGATAGCATCTTTGGTAATGTCCCGCTTCTTCCGAACCCAGTTCTGGCTCCAGAGCCAAGACATACATCATTTTCACAGGCTTAATAATGCTTCTCGTGACAAGGAAACTGGATATTGTTTAAAACTGATGATGGCTTTGCAATGGCTAGTGGTGCAAAAAAAGAGGGGGTTATTGTGCTGGAACTTAACTAATTGGCTGCTTTTGTCATCTCTACTTTTATGTGTGTTTAATTACAAATGAAGTAAAACTCTAATAAATATTTTGAATTTGCAAGTCCAAGAACAATTGTTGTGTGTGATTGAGAAATTATGTTTTAAAGTTGATAAACCATTAAAAACAAGAGTCTGCATGAAGCGTTCACCTCAGATGTTCAGCGGCTGAGAGAGACTACGGGGCATCACAGCGGTACATTAAAGCTAGTTCATCTCGAGACCCCTCCAACAAAGATGTCGCCATGTTTTCCCACCATCATAAATGTCACTAATGTGCCATGGGACTCACTGATATGTTATAACCTTCATTACCATGCTCTCTAGGGTGCATGTAGCTGGCTGTGGCGTTCTGGGCATTGTTGTGCATAAATGCCGCATGAATATATTGTCAAAGTAAAAGTGATGAGGTGCCTGTTCCCAATCATATACTGTGGCATGTTGTAGAGTTCCCTGCAGGGTTTGTGGATTTGAATCACTGTTAAACCTGTGAGACAGTCTTGGCAGTTTGTGCAATATTTTAGCAAATACAGTAGAAGTTTTAGGCCAGTTTGTCAAAAATGTCATAAAAGTAGGACATTTGTGAGAAAGAATATTAAGCCTCGGTAAGCACTCTGTAACCGTCGCCCACTCTGGACTATTCCAGGTGATGCAGCGTGAGCAGTTGACTGACAGGCTTTAATTAGAGGTGCTCAATCAGTGCATGTTCCTGTGAAGCTGTGTCGCTGCAGCACAACTGTTGGTCTGTAAAAGTCCTAAAGATCTGGAGCTGAAAACAGAGCAGCTGAAAGCCGGCATTGCAGGAATATCATGTCCTAATGGGATAAATGCTCTAATGAGGCTGGCAGTAGCTGTTGGAGAGATGGTACAGGCGAGCAAGCTGGACAGCAACCGAAACAAATGGTTTGGAAGTGGCCCCTGGATAACCAGCGGCTGCATGCGCTCAGCTGAAATAAATGAGTTCTTGTAGAGACCCAACACAGGCTGCAGGGAAAGTTTGTCTGGAGCAATTAAAACAGGCCCAACCTCAGTGAAGAAACTGAATAAGAAACAGCAGTAAACAAAACTCGGTGAATAAGTGGTAATAAGGTTCCCAAATTAACAAATTCAACCATCAGGAAGGTAGATTGCTGTGGATGCCCAAGCTGGTTGTATAAGTAAGGGTTTGAGTCTTTATCTTCTAAATATCATATCCTCAATATACATAAATTACTAGCAAGTACAGAAATTACAAAGTCTTACTGTATGACAGGATTACTATGACAGATATGGGAGAGGAAGTCATGCATAAAAGCTAAAAGAGTCAACATGGTAGGGGTGAACTTTACAGGTGCTTTATGTGGATTTAAATACTTTTGGACAGAATCAAGCTCAATGTTCTAATTCTTATGTAGTGTACAGATATCAATTCTAATGACAAAACACTCATAATAAAATATAACGCCTAAAGCAGAATCCAGGTGAGCACCAACCTGTGTGACTGATCCAGCGTCAAGACATCCAGACTAGAATAAAGCAAATTTTCAAAATAAAACAGTCACCACAGACAATATTTAACAAGTTGGCACGTTCTTGTGTTCAGCAGGATATTATATTGTAGCTTAAAGTTATTTACATTTCAGTAAGTATTATTTTCTCCATTTATTGTTGTACAGTTCCAAATAGTTGGAATAATATTCCTGTTAACCCCGGCATCATAGTTTTACGTTAGAAGTCACAGTAAGGACATTTTATGGTGACAGTCTCGGACTTGACGCAGCTTTGTACCCAGAGATGTGGAGACTGCGATGCGCGCATAACGTCAGCGGCGGAGACGTTTCGTCAAGTGCACGGAGCGATTCGCACGAGGTCGGATGTTGTGCTGTGTTACCTTCACAATAAAACACAGGCTGTGTTTTTCCTACAGTACAATCAATATATTATAGTATATTTTACTTGAAATATATTAGATTATATTGTCTACAATTGTCTATTGTATATATGTCATTACATGCTGTGACATTACTTGTGTACATTACTGTTATGTTATATTACATTGTTGTGCTATCATGGCACAATGCACATTAACATTACATTTTGCACATTGTACATATGCTCTACCAGAACTGCTGCTGCTACACTTAACTTAATTGCATATAATTGCATTTTACCTTTAACTTGTGCTCTCTGTTTAAGATGTACTTATATTTACTTGATTTAGATCTCAGTTTTAATTGTAAATTTGAACTTAGCTCATAACTTTTGCACAGTCAAAAAGAAGCGGATCAGGGTGCATTTCACTGCGTGTTGTACTTTTGAACTGTTGAACTGTGCATGTGACAAATAAAGAATCTTGAATCTTGAACTACACAGACTACCTGGATAAAATTATGAACAACACACATTGAGAAAAAAACCCCCCATTGAAGTCACACATAGCACCAAACAACAACAACCTTTATTTTGAACGTCAGGGCCGGAAGGCTGCTCGTCACTGCTGCTGACTTCCTTCAAACACACCGTCTCTTGGCGAACATGGCGGCAACTTGACAACGGCAGCGAGATGAAGACGGCGAGGGCTTGAAAAAGAAAAAGAGGTCTGTTACGGGCTGCAGGCCTATCCGCCGACACAAAGGCAGACAGCTTCGCCATGTTGGAAGAGGACAGCGCCATTGTCCCTGCGCGACCGGGGAAAACGTAAACGCGTCGGTGAGTGTTTCTGAAAACGGAGTCGAGGCTACGCAGAGGAGCGGAGCGGCGCGGCGCGGAGCTCAGGGCGGACGGGAGGACAGCGGCTTCACCGGTCAGCCATGGAGGATGCGGCCCGTGGTCGCCAGCGTCTAATTTCCCATCCGAGCCACGCTCATTTTAATGGGAATTACCGCTAATCGCAAAGGCACGCCGGGACGACCGACCACCCGACACTTGAGGGGAGGGAAACGCGAAGCGGACCTCACGTCAATGACTGTTGCGGCAGAGGAGCCCCCACGGTGGAGTCGGCCGGTTCCCAAAATATGACCAGGGGTGCTGGGACGTGTTGGCAGCAAGAAGATGACGACGGCTTCCAACTCTGGCTAGAGCCCCCCCGCGACAACCAAAAGCCATTCACCGACTCAGAGAGGGCGCAGAGATGGCGACTGTCCTTGGCATCCCTCTTGTTCTTAACCATCCTCCTCTCTGATCACCTGTGGTTCTGCGCCGAGGCCAAACTGCCCCGGACCCTGGACAAGTTCGCATCCTCCCACCTCCTCTCACCCCAGACCCACTCAGCACACAGCAGCCTCAGAGAAAACCCAGATGATATTTTTATAGACAACTCTACCAAACCTTTGTGGTCGCTTGAAACTTGCCACCAGGATAGTTTATCTAAGAACTGCTTTGCTTTCGCGGATGCCGACGATTTGTGCAAAGGCCTTTCCGACAGAGAGGGGACGCGGGCTGTAAATATGAGCGATTTGTACCTTTCCTTTTGTAACTCCTACTCTCTGCTGGATTTGTTTTACGGCTCGACGAGTCCGGACAATTTGAACTGCAGCCTCGACGTGCTCGGCGATGGCGACACGACCAGATGCAGCCGGTGCGTCCAGGCGTACCAGCACTACGACCAGCACGCCCAGGAGAAATACGAGGACTTTGAGCTCCTGACTCAGAAATACGAGCCGGGGGATTATTCAGTGAGGACGTGCATGGAGCAGTGCAAGGTAGGCTGCAAAGACAATTAAAAAAATGGGGGTGTTGGTGGTGGTGGTGGTCGGGTTGTGGTTGGTGGGGTGATGGTGTGGTGGCCATCTGTTGATTTGGGCCCGGATAGATGCCAGTTTTTGGTCCTCCTCCTCCTCCTCCTCCTCCTCCTGTCGCCATGGAGACGGGTGACAGATTCAAGGAGACTCCCGGCTCCGGGGCCTCATGTTCATTCATCTCTTCATTGTGTTTAGGCCCCATGCTAACGTGCAGATGGAGGCCCTGCCATGTCTCTCAGCATCGTCCAGATCCACGTCTCTATCTGCCCTTTTAGTTCTCGCTCTGTTCGTTGACATTGAAGCCCGCCTGGCGCTGCTTCAGCTCATAAATCCGCCCGATCAGCCATCGATAACTGAATTGTTGAAATCTTTTTTTTTTTTATTGTTAACATTTTAATGAGCAGGAAGGAGGCTGCTGCCATATGGGAACAACTCTGGGCGCCTGTGCGTCCTGCGTGTGTCGTCGCAGTCCTCCAGGTTGTTCATCATGGCCGCCCCACTCCATATCGAGAGCGTTTCATTAAAGTCAAGAGGTGTTTTCCCTGCCTAATGTGGCGGAAGGTTTTTTTTTTTTTTCTCTCTTTCGCTTCGAGTTGTGTTTGCTCATTACTGGATCCGCGCACAGGCCTCGTCTCAGCCAGGCCCGGGATCGCTCTTTGATCACCACGCACTGTTTACCAGCTTATAAGAGAGCACGGCGGGTTAGAGTAGAGCTGTAATGCGTGTCCGGGAAACGTGGAGGCTCAGAGCCGCCGCTGTGAGTAATAAAAAAGAAAAAAAGAACTCCATGGAGCTGTCCGCGGTGCTGAATGACGCTGCCCGGCTCCATTCACAGAAGCCCTGACCAATCCCAGATGGCCTCCATTCACCCAACCAGGAGCAGAAGAAACAACAAGCACAGGCGTCAAAAACGCCAAATCTAATCAGGCCATCTGCCTGCTTCTGTAAGAGCTGAGCTTAGTTTGGAAAACTTGCTTAAAATTAGATAGTGAAGCACATTTAGAGAAGGCCTCACATTTTAACTCTATTTTCAATGATTGTATGTTCATCAGCATATCAGCCATGTTCCACAGCCACACTGCTGTCTGTGTAACGATAATGAATGATTTACAGATGAGTCATTTCAAACACACACTGTCGACGTACAGACTTTTGAATCAAATATAATGAAACAAAACAGTAAAGTCTTTAATATTTTGTACTTTAGCTTTAGAACTTTCACTTGAACAAAACACCTGGAGACGGCAACTTGGGAAATTGTGTTGGGCACTTTCTCACATATTTATGACATTTTATAGTCAGCAGATGAATCAGTAATGACAATAATCATTAGCTGCAGCCCTGGATGTGATATCTGTCATAAATCGTTTCCAGAAGCTCAGTATACTGTTTGCAAAGCATTTGCAAGAGCTGTGATGCCCGACCCAACTACTTCAGTGTTACTTCAACAACCAGCCACTGTGGGAATGCTCCCATTGATGCTGCTTTGGATAAATGTAAAACGTAACGTGAGGTGAAGACGCCTCAGCCATTCTCTCCTCTCAAGCCTCCACGTGTTACATTCTCAGTGTTTTTCTCTCCTGAACTGAAGCCCCTACGCGTGATTTCATGTTTTATCCACTGCCAATCTCTCCCGCTCCCGGAGCTCACCTCTTGGCATTTGGAGGGAAAACAGTCATTTAGTCAAGCTGCTAATTTCTGCGACAATGACCCCTTCTATCACCTTCGTGATTATAGGTTTGCCAATATGTGGTCTGCGGTGTTACGGAAAGAGCAGCGTGACTCAAGCGATAATGTCGAGCTCTTGTTGAGTTAATGGCTACCTGCCGTGGAGAAGCCTTGCAGTACAAGTTGCGTGCCTGCTCAGACAGATACATATGTAATCTCTGCAAATAAAGCAAGATTATAGTGGACAATGAGCATCACATCCCTGCCTCACTGTCTCATATCAGCATGCAGAGGAAACAGTAGAGGAAGTGTTTGCCTGAAGAAGATCTCTGACATTTCAAGTGAGGATATTTGACATGCAGAGTAGTGTTTGTTGTGCAGGAGTGGCTCCTGTGGTCCGCAGGTGGTGCTTTGATTCCTCTAGCCCGAGGTGAAAACATCACACAGTGGACACGGCCAGTGTGCTGTTCCTCACAACGGGATCCACCGTCACCTAACGGTGTGAAAAAAGCCCACCATTCAGTTTGACAGCAGGGCCGGGCTCAAAACGTTTAAACCTGGGCCGAAGCACCAGTGCTGAATTGAAAGCAGAAGTGTTTTTTTTTATGGTGAGTGTGAATGCAAATGTCAGACTCACTAGTAGTTTCACAGGAAACAATGAAGCCAAAACCCACGGGCTTCTCAAAAAGCATGTTGGCAGTAAAAAAGTGTTAACCAACAAAGGCCTGGGGTCTCCACATTGTAATCACATTATTTCACTGTGGGGTTTTTTTTTACCTGTGATGCCAAAAATCTGCTGTTAAACTGAAGAAATATGTTAAGGTCTGTTTACATATAACACATGTTTTCATGCAGGTGTGCTACAAAAGCCATTTAAGTTAACTGATTTTTGGCCGTGACTGTAGTTTAGTGCTGAAACATTCATTATAATTAGGAACAAGCAAGTCCTCAGACTGGTCTGCATCCCACTTCAGATTGTTGAAGAGGGAACTAAATGGACGAGCAAAAGAAACTCGTTTGTCTGCATACTTTCAGTCATCATGAAGCAGGTGTCATAATGTGTCACACTTGATGTCCAAATTTGTCAAGAGTTCTGCATCTCCACAGCCAGCCTGGAAATCTGCGTAAAAAACTAAAAATAAAATAGCGTTGTGTTGTTATTAATTTCTCCAGAAACCATTCATTGTTTGGTCTGAAATGTCAGAATTATTCACATTATTCAAGATACACGATAGAAGAAGATATAAGAATGTATTTATTTTCTGATTATTTTCTCAGTTAACATTTTGGTTTAAAAATGTCAGGTCCTGGTGAGACGTGTTCAGATGTTTAGTTTTATTTGACAAACAGTCTAAAACATTCACATTTAAAGATGCAGAAATCTTCTTTCTTATTGTGATTCCACATGAGCACAGTAGATTTGAGTCAGTCAGTTTTGGCTGCTTCCAGAAATTTCTGTTGTTCTGTCGTGTTCTTCTCACTTTGAAGTGGGCGGTGCTAAACTGGACACGGTGATGTCACAAACTCCCATGCACTAATGAGGATTGAGGACACAGGTGAATCAGATTCGAAGTCATGACTTTTTGATATTACAGAGAAATACTTTAGCTTGAAGGAGAGTTTTCTGTCCCTTTAAGAAGCTGGAAACAATCTTTACGTTGTCATAGAAGCACACATGAAGTTTGTCCTGGTTTCCCACGAAAAATGAAGATTGAAGGTCTCATCAACAACTCAAACTTCTACTACAAATTCTGTGACCTCTTGTCCTCCTTATACTACCCCATCACTATGATGGTTTATAATCATTTCAGAACAGTCCCTGACAAGTCTATGCATAAATCCGTCTCCTCCCTGAGCCTCCAGGTCCGATTCAGTGTCTAATCTTAGCCGGTGTTGTGTGCAAGTGGAAAGGAGGACAGCATCCAATGCGTCCTCCCTCTTTATATCCTTGTCTACCGCGCACATCTGCATTGATCTGAGCTGTTTTTGAGCCGGAGGGATGGGAGGCAGCGGTGCCAAGATGTTGATCCCTATTGATTTGCACTGAGCTTTCCGCGTTTGCTCGTCCTTCATTTGATAGTGGGCAGCTCCTCTGACTGAAATAGGGCATCGCCAGAGCTCAGTGAAGACATCATGTCACTCTCTGAACCTTTCTGATTGTGTGTGTGTTTTAGAGGAGGGGATGTACGCTCTCGTCATCTGTTATCTCGCTAACTACAATATGGACAGTTATGCAATTCTGCAGTTAATGATGTGTAACAACAAGGATATCAGTTCTCAGATGGGGGGCTTGAAACAAAATCTAAACGCAGATGGAGTCTTGTGAGGTAATACATCTTCCTTTAGGATTTGGAAAAAGGCTCTCAGGATGTACATTTGCAAGAACACACCTGTCCTCTTAACAAAAACGCAACATGTTCCAAGTGCATTGTCATAGCGAGAATGTTTGCTCTAGACACTTGTTATGGTTTGATAAATAATGAAAAACATCCATCATTGCTTTTTCAAATTATTTATTAGACGGAATAAAGGTATTTAGTTTACCTAATAAAAACAAATAAATACTGTTTTACATTTTAATTAGTGGTGGTGGATTTTCAAGTCTAGACCTGGGTGATAACATAAAGTTGATATAATTAGTATTTTTATATAAACAATGGACCAAATAACAATATATTTCAAATTTTCTCACCAATGTTATGTCAGAGATAGAAAACACAGCAAATCCCCATATTCGAGATGTTATGCTTAAAAAAACTCCTTTACCTAGAATTAAATAATCAGAATAGTTTCAGATTAACTTCCTTTCTAACTGCCCTATCATTTACCTTGATGTCCTAATGTGGTTTGTCTCATCTGCATGAATATCCTGTGATTACCTGTCTTTCTTTTAATTGCCATTTTTGGTAGCCTTGTATTCATTGTTCATGTTAGCTGTCGCTGTGCGTGTGTCAGCTCCTGTGTCACGTGTGCATTAATGAACGACAGATTGTTGCAGTGCCTTGCATTCTTCACCCATCGAACTCGCATGACAGCTGCACGCGGAAACGCTCACATATGATTTCCGCCATTATGTCTTCTTGCGGCGGTTGTGAACGCTGACCTTGGAGAGGTTTTGTCCCTTCAAGATGCCTGGCCCACTCCATGGCAGCCCTTTTATGAATGGGAAGCACCCTGAGCAGCATGCTAATGAGGCAGGAAGAGGAGAGAGGGCAGGCTAGCTGCTGCAGTGCACGGCAGGGCTTCCATATTGTTTTAACAGTGAACTGCTGCACAGAGAGCAGATCAGATGAAAGACCAGCACTCAAGGCCTAAGGGGTTAAAGCATTACGCAGTTACCAGGCCTCATTTAACCTCTGTGCATTTCCATCATAGGTGACATGTGGAGTCACTTCTGATATACAGTAATGGCGTCAGTCAAAGGTGACGTTATCATAGCCAGCCCAGGAACGATTCCATTTCTGAAACTAGATTTGTTATGTGATTGTTTAGTGGACCACAAATTCACAGTTACACCTGCTCTCTAATGAGCCCTTTGATTTTTAACTACACTGGCTTGATGGTTGTTCAGTCCACCACTTTGGTCCAAAATGAGCATCAGTTCCCTGAGCTGGGCTGTGTGGCCATTTTTAAAAACATGGAAGCTACCAAGCAGTAATAATTTACATGCAAAGATTTGTGTTGTGTTTAAACCCCGGACCACTAAATGTTCAATGCAAATTAATTTCAGTGTTTTCAACGCCGCGTCTGTTTTCTGTGTGAATGAATACAATACATGTAATCCCATAGAAGGCGCACAGATGTGGTAAAATTACACAGTTCAAAAGTCCACCCAAGAGATGCATAACATTTAGTAGCCAAGCTGTTCTCCTGTTTTGGCAATGATGGAACAAGCGCAATTTAATTATAGTCATAACATTCATTACTTTGGATTCACAAGTGTAAGAAAATGAAGTTGTTCCAAGCAGGATGTTTTTCCCTGTGAAACACCAAAGGGTCAACTTAATACATCCTTTCATCTATGGTCATGACATCAATTAGTCTAACAGTCCTATTGGCCGCAGGTATTTGAATGGATTCATTTTCGCAGAGAGATATAAGCTTGAATACATATCCGCTGTGTGCTATATTGAATTTTAGTAAAATGCTTTTTGGGAGCACGGCGGAGGTTTGTGCCCTTGCTTAAGGGGAAACTCAGCAACATTGTCCACATCTAGTGGTGTCACTTATGAAAACTGATGACTGGGTAGCCCAAAATATCCTGTATGCTGCCTTCAGATGAGCACATCTAAATTCCCCACCACTTGGCCCTAATGGAATTATCTGACTTTCACCTTATTCCCCAGTAAGGTAGTTCTTTCTTCATGTGCCCGGTTTTAAATGGCCCTTTTCAAACCAGGTCTGCATGTGTACAGCAGACTAGGTAAAAGTTGAATCTCAGTTAAGCTCTGCGTGGCGCATTAGGATGATTGAGGATGATGTTTGGCCTGTTAAATGAATTGTCAGTCACTGGACATGTGTTTTGTTTCTGAGAGCGGTTTCTTCCATTAAATTGTTCATTGCATGATGTATGCTGCTGTCTTATGCAATAAGTTGGTATATGTACTGTATGACAGTGTCTACTATGCTACCACCTTTTGATTTATGGGGTTGCATGATGTTTTTAGTGTATTAAAATATAGTGCCATTCTATGTACTATGCACAGCAACATAATGACTGAAAAAAACTTTTAATTCAGACTTTTAATCCTACCTTAGCAGACGTCATGTGGTTATGCTACATGTAAGTTACATATTTTAATGTACTGAATTCATGATTATTTATTAAACTAGCTCCTTCATATAAATTGATGAGAGCTGATTCATTCAATAACAACAAAGACACTAAGTAACGCTGGGTATTCTTTAGATTGTTGATGTGGCTTTGAATCATTATGGATCCTGTTCTCTTCTTAGAGAGTATTGATGAAAGGAGCTGTGAGTTCACACACAGGTCATCTAGTGCTTACTCCTTTCTTGTGTCAGTTTTATCTCAATCTTCAGTCCCAGGTCTCATTTGGGAATAAGTCCTGTCCTCACTCTGGTCACACCTTCTTTCCCACAAATGGTTTTAGGGTCACACGTTGTAAAACATTGTCATGACTGCAGTGTGTGACGTGTATTGGGAACTTGCTGACCAAAGGTCCCGAGTGAATGAGAGTGTGGTATGCTGTGCGTGGCCTTTTGCAGGTTTATATATACATATATATCAGGCTTTAAATAACACATACTGAGATGTGACATGAGAACTAGGAAACAGTAAAGATGCAATTATGCTCATTGTACTTCTTGGAAAACTAATAATAAATGTCACTCCATCTTTTTCATATATTACATGCGTCTAACATTAATTGGTGTTTTTAAGGGAACCAAGGTGAAGTAGTTAAAAGATAGAAACGGAAAACAAAAAGACAAGTAGTGGCACAGAGTGCTCCTCTGCAGAAAAGAAGTACTGAGCACATCCCAAACAAAACAACATTTTAAAATGATATTCTGTCTAGTTAGACCATTATAGTGCGGCATCACACAGTGAACAAGCGACATGAGTATAATTCCTCTTTCCTGTAGGAGGGAAATGAGGCTGTGTTGCATCCTTACTGTGAGAAATGCAATACAGAGACTATTATGTTGGGACTAAACCGGAGCTTTCCATGCACTTTGTGGAGAAAATCTTAACACATTCTGGTTAAGATGGAAATATCTGAAACCTAATCTTTGAGTAGCAGTGCTGTCACCTGTCACCTGTTGTGAGCCCTGGCTCGAGATATGAGCAGATATGGAAGCTTCAGCTTTAGTCCATTCAGTACTTTGACTTCCATTCAGCTGACAGCAGAACCAGATGTCTGTCAGCACCAGCTGTTGAGATGCTGGTGCCACCAACCAAACTGTAGGAAGCCACCAACAAATAGTAGGAAGAAGTCACTGCTGGTTTCATATATTGATTTATTCATTGTATTGAGGGTGAGAGACTCTACAGACCTACAGTGGAACCACAAAGCTCAGAGGGACACTGGGAGCATCAGTCAGTCACTGTTAATACATTTGGAACATATAAGCAGCAGGAGATTTGTGTGATGTAAACAGCTGTCTGTGGAGATTCCACTTCGCTAAGCAGTCAAGAGAAAACATCAGTCAGCTGGGATCAGATCCAGGCACCCCCTACAGGATAAGCGGGTCTGACTAATGGACGGATGAATGGAAATGTATCTGCTCTGTTTTGACGCTCTTGTCTGGTGACAGGGTTCTATGGTCAGCAGTGACCGGCCCGAGAGAGCTGCTCCATTTAGCATGAAAAGAAAAGAGACAGAGGATGTCAAGCAATTATCAGGGCCACCTGGTCCACCCACAGACCTGATGTTGTTCCTGCATGACCTCCCCTCCAAATCCTCACGTCTGATCTGACAAGTGGCCACCTGAGTTGAGAGCTGCTCCACTGTCACTCAGAGAGCCCCCTCTGCTACCTCTTCAACTGTGTTCAGCTCCGTTACAGCAGGAGATGTTAACTGCTGGACCTCATTTCTAACACTCTTTCACAGTCTACCAGGTCTAATATGGCCCACAGACGTGAAGACTTTTCAAGGCCGTGTTGTTGACTGCAGAGACGGCAGGAGGAGGGGGTGTATCATCACAGGAGGTTGTATCAGGTTCATGGTGTGGGTGGAAAGGGAGGCCTCTTGGCTGTTTAACTTCCATTTTGTCCTTGTACTGTATATTAACCACACTTTCTCAGATAGCTTTAGTGACATTAAAACATATCAGAGGTCTACATGGCATACGTTTAATCCCGCTTTAGCAGACGATCCCATGATTTTAAGTCCCTAACTTTTCCAGCAGCCCCGCCTCAGGTCAAAGTTTTAATGTTTCCATTATTCCTTTCACTATTACCTCTTCAGTCCAGTTCTACTTCAAAAGGACGGGAAGCCGGTGACAAATAATCTGAAGAGGAATCATCAATTACAAAGGATATGGTAGAATGGACTTCCCTTTTTTCAGCTTACTAAGAAACATCTGGAACATACCCAGTATTTACCGTACCATGACACCAGAGGAAAACTGTCCTTATGGGGGTTGTTACCAGGTCAGTGTAAGTTACAGCCATGAACAATAACATCTAATTTCTAGATAGTACATAATTAAACATGGGCAATTATCAACCAATGAACCTCAGGTAACTACATTAACTACATTTGTAAATTGGTTGCCTACTTCCTATAAAGTACACAATTATCTGTATTTTCCATCTATTTACAAGGTAAACGCTTATTAATTAGGGAACTGTAAAAGAAAGGATAACCATTTTTTCTCAGGCACTAACTGAGGTAAATGTTCACGCTGACAGTGTTACATAATGATTGCAGTCTTCACCACAGTTATCTGCCCTCCATCACTCACACAGCGACCTCTCACACTTTCACTCCCTGTCAGGCTAATAAATCTGTACGCTGATTGCTCTCTGCCCTCAGGCTGATCATTCCTCCTCGTTCCCTCTCCACCATTACCGCCAACACTTGGATAATAATGATCGTCATTCACACTACTTCCCTTGAAAGTGATCATAGGTGACGTCATTCACCTCATATGTTATTTTCTGTGGATATCAAATCGAAGAGGGGTTAACGCACAGTCACAGGACTGAATGAATTTAACTAATTCACTTTAGAAATATTAGAATTACTTAATATTAACCAGTTCCCAAATGTACTGTACGAATACACCTCCAGATAAGAAGGTGCATCTTCAAACAAACAGCATTAAAGTATTGTTTATTACCTAACAAAATGAAGTACACAAACAACACCTCAGGATGCCGCTGCCAATTTCTGCTGCTTACGGTTTCAAAAGTGATTTTCTTCCAAATAAATCCATGCTGTTGTAGATTAAAGTGGATCTGCATCAAGTGCACTGTTTCTAAGCTTCAGCAGGTTGGTGCAAAGCTGTGTGAACGTTTCAGTATTTGTGTTAAAACGTAGCTCCAAAACACAACCACGATTCCACTAAAGAGCAGGTCTTTATTTTGAAGCTCCTTCCTCAGAGTATTTGAGCTTGAACAAAGAAACATTTGTAGCTTACTCATTCAACTTTTCATTTGTTGGAGACAGATTGTGTTATTTAGTCTTTCAAAACTTATCCATCTAAATTTCCTTCTGCTTCTAGGGATGGGATGAT
>JAUBNQ010000012.1:9451007-9463362 GCA_032353495.1 Ctenopoma kingsleyae | reverse complement strand
ATTCAGAGTTTGGAAGACTGTGGGTAATAAAGCCATCAACAAAATACACCAAGGAGCTGTGCTGTTGTTGGCATGTACCTTTAACTGCACGGTGGACAAACCCACCATCACACTCCAAAGACAAAGAAACCCAAAGCACTCGCTCACCACAGTCCACTAACAAACACTGTTGACGTCCCACCACCACCCACAGGACACCTCAGTTTGCTCTCTGTCAAAGCGCATCGACTTCCATGATAACAGACAGGACGACTTATACCCCATCGCTGCACATCTCACCCTGCGACTCCTTCATACTTTTCTCTGGTGCAGGGAATTTATGCACAACGCTCGCCAAGAGCAGCAAGCTGTTGATCCTGGCTTGAAAATGGTCAGGACAGATGACACAAACTCCAAAAGGAGAAGGTAAATTGCAATGCCGTTATTATTAGCTCCCATAACACAGACATGTCTTTTTGTAAAATACAACCCTTTGCCAATCCCATCAGCAAGCAAAAGAAGTTGTCCTGTTGGGAGTCCCTGTCAAATATAGACAATGTGTGGACTGCTGATGAAGGTTTACCCATACCTGCCATGCAGGGTTTCATTCTATATGTAATCACTCACACTCTTCCCAATCTTCAACCAGACCACGTATTTGAATATGTCACATTTTCACTTTGGTAACTTAGCAACTAAATGATGTATCACGCAAACGGAAAACTTGTGGTGAGAGCGGTGAGAAAAACTTTGAAACCCAGAAGCACATCACAGGGACTGTTGTGATAAATCTGTCTCTTCCAAGAGCGACGCATTTCAAGGTGGGAGTGTTCGACCTCAAGGTTTTCCTCCCACGATGGGCCATTAGCCCCGTTAGCACATCCTGCTTCGGCAGCAGGAGTGATTAGGAGCCATCAGTTGCAGGACGACGATGACAGCTAGGTTGTCAGAGCTTAATTTTGGCGTCTTCGAATGACGTTCATCAGGCTGTGTGTCACATCTCTGACAGTGTCAGCAGAGAAGGTGGATTGAGTGAATTTAAATGAAGGAAAATTGAAGTTTTTCTTTTATCTTTGGGCTGTGTCTGATCTCCTCACTGCGTCGATTCAAAAGCACTATTACGTTTTGTGCTCACTCTGTGCTTTAATATTGTCCCCTGTGTCCTGCGATAGAGGTTAACTCCTGCACAAAAAGCACTAGCATCATCTTTTTCTGCTTTTTCTTCAACACATTTGGCAACAGGTGGAGCTTTAAGTCGGTTCTTTCATCTGAGGATAAGGACACAATAGGCTTCAGTGAAAGGGTCCAGCTTTTGTTGTAGATATTTAGGCCTGGGTTATATCACATTAAAATCTCTTCTTTCCATCTCGGAGTGGTGGCCTTTGGATCTGTGTCGCTCTAAAGTTAAATTAAAAAACTCTACAATGAGTATTGCAGCACCTTGCATCAGGGCGCCATGTTTCGGTCACTCTAGAAGGTTTATGAATTGCACAGAAAGAGAATAATAATTCATGCCCTAAAGGCTTTTGTAGCATACTGTGCTCTACTGTACGTGTATACTGCTTGTTCTGACCTTTGGAAATCGGAAAACATCGCTTAAATGTGCAGAGTAACACACTTAATGTGCAACACAGGATGAAATGTAAAAGTCAGTCGCACTGCACCTCAAAAGTCTTTCATTCCTTGAGGCTGTTTGATACGGTAATCCTGCTGCTCTGATAACACTGTGTGATCTTTTTGGATCCAAGATGATGACCACCGGAGCATACTGTAGCTGTAACCTGCCGGTCAAGCCTGTTTGATGGAAAGGGTCAACACTTCCTCTGTTTTGTGCTGTAAGTCAACGCAGGAAGAAAAGAAGAGAAAGATTGAGAGGGTGAAGGATGGATCATTAGAAATGCCTCGAAAGAAGAAAAATGAGCTGTCTGTGTTGCTCTGGTGGGGTGTTGCTGGTGCAGGGTGCAACAGTGCCCATTTACTAGAATCTCCGCTGTTGACTTCCATTACTGAACCCTGTGGTGGAGGGCAGCCACGACAAATAGAGTGGAAATGACCGTGCTGAGATGAGCCGGACTCAGCGTGGGGTTCTGCATGTGTTGGACAGCTGAATAACACAGTCTGCAAAATATTAGGACGCATCGTTGGCGTACTGTACTGTCTGGGATCGATGAGAATGTGGATCTCACTTTGCGATCAGAAAGTGGTTTTGGTGGTGTTTCAAAGGACTTCAAATCAGCTCACCCTTCTTTGTCAGGGGATGTTGGTATAGTCACAGGTCAGAGGAGCTAAATGGGCTGTTGGGATGTGGACTGCAACTAGAAACACATTTGTCTGTGTTGTTGCAGATGCTTGTGGAGTCCAGTGCACAAAAGCACTTCATGAACACCATACACAGCAATAAATCGTGATGCACTGTGATTGACACCTGTCAATCATGGTCAGCTTGAAATTTTTTTCTACCTACCACCTGTGGCTGACACAGTATCATGAAACCACAATTTGCTATAATAAAATCAGTATTATTTAAAATGAATGAAAAAAGAAAAAAAACCATTTATTTAATGTAAAGTTTATAATTCCTCTCAGGCACTGCAGCAGCAGGGAGGCTTTAACTAACTGGTAACCATTACAAGAGTAAACATCATTAACATTCAGAGAACATGGCATATTTCACTGTATAAAATATTTAAAAAGCCTGCATGGACTTCAGCTCTGGCTGACAGAAAACAAACGTGGTTCTGCTTGTACACAGGGTTAAGATCCACGTCTCTGAAGGATACGTTGGGAAAAAAAAAAAGTGATAAAAAAATACACGTATTTTCTCAGTTTTCTGGTCCAAGCAGCAGCAGATTAAAGTTGTGGCAGCCTGTGTTGCTATGGCGATGGCTCCTGAGCATTCAGCCTCTTCTTTATTCCCGGTCCGTGAAATGTGAGTTTGAACTTCCTCGGGGCTTTTCATCCCTCGAGGACTTTGATTCATACCAGCGTGTACTCTTTAGGGAAGATGACTTGCCATTGTTTGCTGCTATTTTATTATTCATCGCTGTTTTCATGTTTGAGTGCAGAATACTTACTCAGTCCACCTCTGTCCTGCTTGAGATCATACTTGAAGTGTTCAAAACTTCAGTGAATGGAAATGAGTACATTTTACACCAGAAACCTTTTTTTTTTTTATTGAAGTAATCACACACGGCGTCACACACAAGGCAGATTCATATGTTGTCCCAATATTTATTCTGTTGAATAATTTGGCATGAAAAATACCACACGTGTAACCAGAAACCGAAACAAGACATCATCATAAATAGATTGCACAGGAGATACAGTGAAGCAAACGTCACAACCATCTATAACGTAACATTTAAAACCTCTCTCAGACATAACATAGTCCTGTTACATATTTGATATTATTACGAAGTAGCACGAGCAGGCACCAGATGTGACGAAATGAAAAGAACTCAGCAGACATGGAGAGCGCTTTGGTAAAGGTTTTATCACACGCAGACGCACGAACACGGACAGCTTCGCCATGGGAGGAAGAACTTTCACTGCTATTAAGCTAAATATGTGATTTCATCACCTCACCATCAGCGTTTCTTTCAGCAGTTTGTTTACTGGTGAGTTGTTGTTTTTTTTTTTCCTTGAAGCTGAGACTTTAACTTGACATAGATGTTAACACTTAGGATTCTCCCCCAGAAGGTGTTAAGAAGCGTCTTGAAAAGAGCAACTCCTGTCTACTCCTCCCAACCCCTGAGAGGGAACATGAGCACAGAAAAGCTACCAAAGACACATTTCTCTTTTTACAAGACTTGTAAGGCTGAGACAAAATTGTACATGAAAGGAACAGATGAAAGCAGATTCTTTGACAACTCACATTAACTATACTTCTCTGTAACACTCAGGTACAGAACCTGTAGGCCAAAACAAAATATTTCATTCTGCGCCTGAGGCAAAACTACAAAAATCGCTCTTTGCAATCATGAATTATTCTGCAAAGGAACAAAATAAATCCAGCAGAGGCACATTTTACTCGCAGCCGTCCTCCAGGAAGCCGTTATAAATAATTGAGAAGCGACTCCTTCCAATTTACTTATGAGTGCTTTGTCAGTGTTTGCTGTTGGCTGGGAATCCTGTAACTCCCAGCAGCCAACTTTCCAGGAACTAAGAAAAGCATCTCTTTTGTAGCATTATTAAACACAGATTTTTGGAAGCTCACTGTGATCAGAGTTTCCTTGCAGTGAGTAATCCTTCAATTCAAAGAGAAAAGGCTGCAGATCATTTAAATTAGAATTAACTACGAGCAAAATCATAATGAGCAGCTTAGAGACCACATTATCTGCAAGGCTATTTGTTAGAGCTTGTAGAAAAGAGTAAATGAGCACAAATGGTTTCATATGTAGCTTCGAAGAAAGTGGCACAAATGACACACCTCATCTTTTTTCTTTTTTTCTTTTTTACGACAAATGATTCATCACAAGTATGAGGTTACTGTTTCACTGCCAGAGGAGTGACGTTTATATAAGATGACACTGCTAGTTTAAATTCTGTGCTGTCGCTTCTTTTGTGTCCCGAGATGATCAACATTTGTTCCACGTGTTGTGTACGGAAATAAAAAGGCAAATGAGGTTTGCTGTTTTCTTTTTTTTTTTCTTCTTCCCCTTGTCTGCCGCCTCGAGCACCTAATGGGATTCTTGTTGAGGGAGGTAGAGCTAAGAGAGAAATCAACTGTGCGCACGGTCCCATGCCTCCGACTCATTTCAGTTTCTATTTGCATTGAGCATTGTTCTGGGGACAGGGTCAGAATTAGGTTTCTTTCCCCTTGGAGGGGCGTCGTAGCCTGTAAATTTACTGTGTTATAATAAAAATCAATTCTTAATGTTTGCTTCAGGAGACATGCAACATGAAGGAAAACACTGATACCACCTCCATGAGTGTAGATGTACAAGCTGTAGATCTACACGCCATGGAATAAAAGCAAGTCTACATGAATAGGCTTATCTTCATTATTCCTGATCAGCTATAATCTTTCAACATTCATAATTTGCATTTCATTAAACTATAAGCTCCAATTTCACGTCGTCCACAAAACATTCAGCAAGATCTCCGTGTAATGGAAACTCAAAGGGAGCACACACGGTCAAATAAATCCTAAATGAGTTCAGTATGTCCTGCTGGCGTTGAACTCACTCATTGTCTGCTGCCTTCATTACAAAAGCGAAGAGTGGAGGCTGGTGTTTGCAAGTGAAGCTCTGTTGGTGGTTTTTTGCGCGCCAGTCGTCTGTCAGTGAGCCAAACTCACTGCCACTGCCTGTAAACTGCTCTCGGACAGCGGTGCTTATGCCTGCAAATCTCAGCTGTCACCCGCACGCTATTGTCATTCATGTATTCACACGCCTCTGCACTGAGAGGGATAAAACTGAGGCTGGTGGGTGGGAAGATGGGGAGCTGCAGGGACGCGGAGTTCTCGCCGATGGAGGGACATGAAAAAGAGGATCAAACTTGAAAGTGGTAGGAGATGACAGCGCTAAGCTGCCAGTGTGTCGCACAAACGTATTACGTCACACTGCTCAACACAAATCCAGCTATTTTTGTGCTGAAATTCAGAGTCAACCATCAATCTTAATGGGGTGTTAAATTATTCACTGTAACCCTATCACATCCACATTTTGGCATAATGCACAAATTCATTCAAATCATTAATAATTTCCATGGGAATTTGTAATTTGTTAATGAACACTGTTTCCTCTTCTGTCAACAGACTTCATCTGAATGTGCTATTCAACTTGTATTTAAGAAGGAAATTCTGTTTTTTTTTTTTTTTATGTGTCTCATTCTCATAGACAGTGGATCACGCTGTCTCCTGCCAAGTCCCTTACAAAGTTCCAGGAACTGACTCCAGCAACTCAAAGTATGACAGAGTGCAGCAGTGCTGTCTCCCTGCAGTTAAATAGCTGTTTTTTCCCAATTCAAACCAAACTAAACACAGGGATGTGTCTTGGGTTAACAGTGGTAGATAATTGCATCACTAGTCATCTGCATGTACTTCTGGGACAGCTGGCTACACGTGACACTATATTTATATTTGTGATGGTGTTCACTGTTGTAATTTCTTATATATTTTTTATTTCTGGAAAAGCTTTGGCTAATTAAAAGTATGATTATCTCATTTAACTTCAACATAGTTTATCTGAACCAAAGTACAATTTGTAAAACAATCACTGGCTGTGGCTTCATGTTTACCAGAGCCCTAGAGACAGAAGAGTGATGACACTGAAGGGTTAAAAAACGAAAGGCGGTCACTTGATTCGTGTGGCCTCAAATAGTTATAAGAGGGTGATTAAGATTAATTAAGAAAAGCAGGATTTTTTCTATTATTCCACAACCAATATTAAAATTTACTTCACCTCGCCAACTGATTGTTTCTGCTTTTCAAAGCTACATGCTTTGTGTAAAGGTTCTTTAGAAATCAGTTTTGTTATTATTATTCTTATTATTACAATCAAAGAATTGAAGATGGAGTGTGTAAGCGGAGACGTCTGTCGTCAGTTTTAAAAAGGCAGAGCCATGAGATCCACGCTGCAGGAGAGGGTCCCTGAGAAACACCTCGTTAGTCTAAGCCTGGAAACTGAGGCTTTGTACTTAGGTAATGCTTTGAGTAATTGGCAGCACTGCAGCGGAAGGCAGAGAGAGCACATAAAAGACTTCACAGAGATAATTGAGCAGAAAAGGTGAGTTTGAGTAAAGCACTTCTCCCGTGCCATTTGTAGCAGGGGCAAAGTGGAGCAGCAAGCAGGTGCGATCAGCCTTTGCTCGATACACTATCTGCACCTTTTCTGCTAATTCACACACTGCTGTTAGTGTCTGCATCAGTATTCAACATACATTTGTAGCAGCACTTACTTACTGTAAGTGCCATGACCAAGCCACATCTCTTCACAGTTATGTATTCTTATTTATGCACGCCAGGAAACAGATTTTAATCTTCAACGTGTTATTATAAAGAGGCACCTGCCTTATTACTATGAATCATAAACTTGTTCTGCAAAATGGTCAAAACATCTAGCCAACAAAATCATCTGGATGAAGTAATTTTAGTTGTACTTGCAGGAATTATTTATACGTATTTCTTTTCCAGAAAAAACTAGACTAGAATGACCTCCTTGTGTTCAAATCTTTCAGAAATACCTAACCCAATGATCACAGGTTACTTTGTGTAACCTTTACTAGAATAATTATGGCAGCTGAGAGAGAGAGGGAGAGAGAGCAATACCCAGAATGAATGGAGATGAAACAACATTAAACAAAACAGAGACTGAAATCGACACTGATTCATAACTGAGTTAATGAGTCCCCATTGTCTAACAGTGTGCCTGTGTCAGAAATTAACCTTTGGCACAGTCAGAACACAAACAAAGTATTTACACGTACACAGGCTTTTCAACATAGTTATTCACTAAATTGTCTGTCTTAGCCAGTGAACAAACTACAATGACAATAAAGCCACACAAACAGCACAGGCACTTGATGTTCTCTTCAGGATGCAACAAAGCGGATGCTGCCAATTAAGCAGAAAAAAAAAGAATGTCACTAAACTGAAACAGCGTTTTCCTCGCCTCACATTCTGCAACCATGCACGCAGAATTTGAACGAGACCTTTTAAAAAAGACCTCATGAACGAGGGCAGGGATATTACTCAGCGCATGACTCAGCATACTTAGATGAAGAGTGATAAACAGAAGATAGGAAAAAAAAAAACAGATGGTGAACACAGTAACTGCTGCGACCACCCAGCTCTCCTCAAGCCTCAGCAGGTGGCAGTGGTGCTCACAGTGGTGTAGCTGAACTTGGACATGGATGTGGCCATTGACGTGGCCATGGAGGTGGCAGCGATGCCGTCCTCTCCTCCCTCTCTCCTCCTGCGCCACCAGCACTGGCGGCAGAGCCGGTTGCGGCAGCAGCAGGCGAAGGTGGACAGCAAGGCCTTGCGGAAGCGTGTGTTCATGAAGCAGTAAATGATGGGGTTGACGCAGGCAGAGGTGTAGGACAGAAGGTGGATGAAGGAGATGGGTGCTCCTGAGAGGGCTCTGGAGGCTGATACCAGGTCAAAGGCCTTCCAGGTGTTGGCTGTGTACAGAGGCATCCAGCAGATGAAGAAGAGTGCTACGATCACCATCAGCATGCGGATGACTCGCCTCTTGGCCTGCAGCTTGGCCTCCGAGGTGTTACTTCGGGCGCGCTCAGTCTTGGCCTGGGTGGCGCCAGACGAAGAACAGAGAGTGGGAAGCTCCACAGCAGAGGAGGGCTTTTTAGACACCTGGATGTAACAACCATCATCATCATCATTCAGTCCAGATGCATTCCTGCCGACCCCATTCTTCTGGCCTGTGGAGGGTTGGGGCAGAAGTGTTAGTTTGGGGCTGTTTGATTGGCACAAGGGAAATTTAGTCAGATGAGACATTTCAGTCCATGTTCAACTTCATTTTACTACATTAAAGTAACAAGTAAGATTAGAATAAATAAATAAAATACAGAACAAACAACATTGACAGCCACACACCCGGCAATAGACACTGGAGTGTGGATAACCTAACAAACAGAAGAGAAACGCTCACATTAAAATTACACTTTACTAATATAAGCTACAATTTCAAAAAAGTTCACTTTGTTATAGCAATAAAGTACCAATACGATCTTGCTGGTACTTAAACGTCAGTACATTGTAGGCTGTTTTAACGTTTATAATGCTGCAAAGGTTCAAGAATTGAGCCTTGTGGAACCCCTGTGCAAATCGTTGCTTCAGTAGATTTAAAGTCAATAAGGGAAAAATTTGAGTGGGAGGAAAAGCATTTAAAAGGCAGCTTCACTGATTTTCAACTTTGAGTTTTCGAGGGTTCTAGTTTAGGGAACAATTCTACATGAATAGTATTAAACTTCCCTTTGCTTCCCTATATCATAACAAAAATCTCCTTGAGATGAAATCATCTAGAGGAATTGCCAGCTTTAATTAGACAGATATTTTAATAGAGGATGTGTGGAGAGCGGTTTAATACTGTTATTATTTACAATAAAGCCCCAAACTACAACCATAGGCAACAAGTTGAAAATTGGTGAAGTTGCTGTTTAAGAGAAGGACATGTTGCACCGAGTCCTGCAGAATACAGATTCAATGTCAAGGATGGAAGCTTACAAAGAAATAATCTGCTATGTTTAATAGATTAACAGTCACTACTGACGGCTATTTCTGATCATCTCAATCTTGATGAATCACTCACATGACTGGACTCCATGGAAACTGGTGCTCCTGACGCACACAGTTACAACAGCACTTATAATTCACCTGAAGGGACCACACTGATGCTATATCTGATAGAGTTTTCCTTATCTATGGAAAATACTGACTGTACAACCATGAAGAAATTTCACACAGCCGATGGAAACGTAGAGGGTTTAGAACAACTGAGAAGAAGTGTATTTTTGGATGTACCAGGTGCAGAACCTGTAGGTAGCAACAAAATATGTCATTCTCTGCTTGAGGCAAAACAAGCAAATCATCCTTTGTAGATAATGTTGCAATATTTGTTTGCTTGTATTGCCTGAGAATGCTGGTTTGTACTTAACATGCATAACATGAAACCTAAAATGCTAAAAAAATACATTGAGACTATGTATTTCATTTAAAATGTACATCTGTTAGTAGATGTTAATATTTACTGGACTTTTGATAAATCCTTGTGTTTTCTGTCTTTGCATTGTAGCTTCATCCTTATTATAAAAAGTTAAATTGATGTTTTCATGTCCCATATGAGCTAAATCAATGTGAACAAAAAGCCTTTTGCAGTTTGGATTGGATTTATGATGGATCTCACCAGTGGTCTCTCTGCTCTGGCTCAGCTCAAACTGAATGCCTCGGAAGAGCTCTCTGGAGATCAGACCGTAGGCTGTAATCATCACCACTCCCGGGATGAAGAAAAGGGTGAACAGCAGCAGCACATACCTGTAAAACAGTGCAAATGGAGGAAGAGAGGTGTAAAAAAGAGTCACTACTGAAACCGAACCAAACAAATCAAACCTCTCAGCTCCTGGCTACAATAACAAGAAAATGCAAAAAATGTGGGAACTTAACAAATGCATGTGTTGGAGCTGTGCTAGAGGCCAGACAGATGGCTGACACCTCCCAGCACCCCCTTTACCCCCATGCTGTCTGGCAAAAGGTACTGCAATCATCCTGAGCCAGCTTCTCCCTGGAGGCTCCTTGGCACCCTGCATTTTTACCCTCCTCTTCACTTGCTCTATCATTTCTTTTTTTTAAATGTTTGTATTTACCACTGGATATTCTTGTTGACACTATGCTTGCATGCATTTACACATTTACACAAGTGCAATATTCCTATCTTAAAGTAGCATGAAATGCGAATACTAACTAGGAATAGTACGTACTTAAGTAATTAGGTACATTGTACACCACTTGACTTGTTGTCATAATGTCCCTCTGCAACCAAGGGCCAAGAGGACTGTAATTTTACAGGTGGTGTCAGGTGACATACAATAATTTTTTGGGACTTTGATGCAGAAAAACAGCTTCCTGCAGCAGCTGAAAACGCTGCAATGAACATGGTGATATATTGGTCTAAACTGTCATGTTCACATCGTCGCACGTGAGTACACAACCCCTAGTCCCTCTAGTTTGCAGAGTGAGGCAGGGCACTTAGACACACTGTGTGGTCTACTTTATTTAAGACAGTACCTGTTTAAGCCAGGAAAACATTTTCAACACAACCTTATCAAACCGACCTGTTATCATACTGTGCTGTCAATTTACACAGTGTATATTGACACATGTGGTACAGTGACAACAGGACCTCATACAGTATAAACACAGCATAACATACTGTACAGTACACATGGTTACACGCTGTGTACCACCACAGAAAAAAAGTAACTAGTTTTTCCGAAGGCATTTCTGTATGAAATTACATTTCACCAAATAAACATTGTTAAATATGCGGCTCCAGGCTGTGTACTCAGCTGTATTCTGGTCATAAATGTTCATTTTTTTCCTCTTGCACAGAAGGATAATAATAATGGCTCCCTCGAGTTCATGATTGATAGCCCCTCAAAGAGAAAGTTGAAGACTGTGCAATGCAGTGCTGAACAGAACATTCAGAGAAGAAAAGGGGCCCAGACCTTGTGTCAGTATGAGACTGCAGATACACTGTGCATGTATTCTGTATTCTGTGTAAAGCCTTCAGCAACATGTAGCTTTGTATGAACATGCAGTGACAAGGAATGAGTAGCAACTGTAAATATAATGTACTCTTTTATTGGTAAATCAAATGAGTTAAGCTTACTGAGGTTAAATGAAGTGAGCTGACGAGAGGAGGAGCGTGACAACAGGTACTGAAAAACTAGAAAGGGGAAATCTTTACCAGCTGTAGCCACATTTCCCTTCACAGAATGCTCATTTTAACCACCACTATCTGCGGAGCACATCAAGCAGCACATGAAAGCGACAGCAGAGAGGAAGAGGCTGGGTTTCATTCATTCTCTGATATTCTAATTTCTTTCTGGGCAACTCTCTCAACTCTGCATAGCCCCCCACACACCGCCATTGCCCCCTCCTTCACTTCTCGTTTACAGCGAGGCTTCAGTCGGAGCCGCTCATCAGCTGGTTGTTTGATATTGTGGAAAATCTGTTAAGACAAAGGCTGTCAGGAAGTGAACATGTAGTGCGGGGACACAGTAAAAGAGGGTGCTGGTGGATATTTGTGCTTGTTTTACCTCAAGGGGGAAACCCAGATGGATGGAGCTGAAGCAGAGGGACACACGAGAAAAAAAAAAAGATGAATATTCATACAGCGTTCCCACATCACCCAACAGCTACATGAGTATCATCCAGGATAGGTGTGTTTGCTTTAGATTATTCAAAGGAAATGATATGAAGCATGTGTTACATATTTCTCCCCTGACATTAACCGGAACATGGACATTGGATCATGTTTCCTTTGTCGAGTTCTGATTAGCTAAAATGTCTTCTCAGTGGTGGGAGGAAGCCAGAGCACCTAGAAGAAACCCACGCAGACACTGGGAGAACACACAGAAACCTGTGGATAGGAACCTGGGTCCTTCTTGCTACAAACACAACATAGAGATGTTTGCTGAAAAGACAGCTGTCAAAACTGCTCGCTGGTTCTCTATTAAACTACACTGACAACTCACAGCAAACAGAATTTAAAAGGTCTAAATATTATTGCACTTCAATACAGACAACACTATCTTGAATAAATGTAATGTCATTATATAACTAAAAAAATCATTACATTTGTGTTAGACTAGATAAATTTGCTTCATTAACCACTTCATGGCTCTTGTGTGTCTC
>JAUBNQ010000012.1:9422323-9437842 GCA_032353495.1 Ctenopoma kingsleyae | reverse complement strand
CTAATGTTTTAACTTAGGAAGTGTTCAGAAATCAATATTTGGTGGAATAACCCTGATTTGCAATCACAGCTTTCATGTGGTCTCTTAATTTTTTCCAGAGCTGTATATTTCACAGAATACTGAACTGTTCCTTTATCTTTATAATAACAAAAGCTCACACAACAGTTCTATAAGGTCTGCTCCTTACAACACCTTCAAGAAAAAAATAAGACTACGAAACATTTAAAGGTGGTTACACATTCTTCCTTTTCAAAAAAAGGGAAATAACACACTGTAATTTAGCTGCTACAGCCTCACTTGGTCTGGTCTAAAGAATATTCAGGGAGGTTCTTGTACTTGGTAATAACCCCTAAGTTAAACAAACATTACATATTATTTTACCCAAAGGAAGACACTTATTTGAAAGCCAAGTTGACAGCAAGTATACATTTCTATTTATCAGATCTGCAGAGGAACTACAGAGAGAGGTCTAGATTTGAAACACGGAGACCACAATATGCATGTTAATCACATCTGCCACAGGAGAAACTGCATTCCCCTCAACCGCATATATGAATAATTCTTTTAAAAAGATGAAGATGAGATTTGGAAAACAATTTCATAGGCTGATGACTGACATCATGGTCAAGTTAATAACAGCAAAAAAAAAAAAAAAGGCATTTACATAACTGCGTTATGTGAGGTATGCATAATCAGCACTAACTTGTGCGAGTTGCTACACAAACACCAAGCAGGGAGCTCCTACTGGTCCAGCAGCTTCTATTGTGTTAGATTTTGGGCGATCCAGCCGAGTGAGAATAGAATTATGTATTCATTGAACACCAGCGGTATGTTGGCTCCCCAGAGCCTGACGACCGCAGGACAGTTCACTTTGGTTCCTTTGACTCCCTCAAGCGTGAGGCTGTGTTCAAATCCACAGGCGTCTATAAATACATCACAGATAAAAGGATGGTGTTAACCTCTGAGATGCTCATATGCAGCAGGAGCTGCTGACTTGGAACATTTCAGCCATGACAGCAGGTTGAGGAACTGAGCTGCTCTCAACAGGGCAACACTTCTTACAGTATGTTGGGGTCATGCATGTTTATTTAACCTCTGCTCGCTCTGTTATTTCTATCTAATGGGCTGCTGCAGTTCAAGAATTGTTTCATCATGTTCCTTCACTTTGGTTTATCTTTAGAAGAGGATTATGACAAGTTTCATGACAGAAGCTGCGACAGACTTATTTTTTATGAATTGATTGATAGCACTGGATCTCATCATAACTCCTGAAAAAACTATCACAAAGACCATTAATAATGAGCAGTGATAATCTCAGAGGTGATATGCTTGTAGAAAAAGTGCCAAAGTTATGAACGATTCTTTTAATCACAGCGTTGCCATGGGGTTATATTTCACACCAGGCCCCTGCGAGATGATGAAATTGTTCAAATTGTTAGAAGTGACTGTCAGCTCGGTCCAAATCTCATGTTACTCCTAATTACAAGTGAGAAGAAAGCCCTTTGGAAGTGAACCTGTGAAGCAGCAGACATGAGTCAGGAAATGAGTCCTAAACTTGTGGGAGTCAGCAACTAAGTCACTTTTCTCAAGTACAATTAAGAGCAGGGTGTACATGACTTTGTATTTAAACTCAGGCTAACAATTATTTTAATAAGTGAGTCCCAAAAGTCACAGTCCATATTCAGACACATCCGAGATATATCATGCTGCTAACTGAAATGTGTTTACTTACAGAATTTGAATCTCACAGTATTCATTAGCAGATGGGGCTTTCTCAGTTGTCATCAGTTTTCATAACAGGTGGCCATATGAGAGATCGCAACACCTGCCATAACCCCATACCCTCTGTTTAAGGATCATCTTTGTCCACCATGTTCATTATCTGTGAGATGCTGTCGAAAGCTCTAGAAAAAGTCAGTAAGTGGACCTTGTGTTCATGAAGGTCTTGAATGGACTTATGTAAATGTTTTGCTTGATAACTGAGTTACTGTATTGATCTATTAAAATAGTTCATTTACTTCCAACAACCTACGTCCTAAACAACAGCTTAAATAATGTAAGTGTGTAAAAATAACATGTTGGCCATAAACTGATTTGAAAATTATTTCTCAACAATCAACAATAGTTTCCTACCATTCCCTGACATCTACTATCCTGCCTTCGTCTGCACGTCTTTGGATCAACTCATCATCTTTGGACGTTTTGATGAGTTAGTCCCCATTATGTTTGCACTGTGCTCATGGATAACAATATGATATCATTATAGGTCCCTGGTGGATGTTTTGACCACTGGAGATGCTATAGAAGCCCATTTACTGTATGTTTCCATAGTTCTACCAGTTCAGTGCTGTTCCACTTACTGACAGATGGTGGCACTAATGTGCCAGAAACTGGTTTCCACATTCATACACTCATACATTTGGGGGTCGCCAACACCAACGAATGTTATATTGGGGGCTGTGACTGAGAAAGGTTGAAAACCACTGCCTTAAAGGAACAAACCTAAAATTCAATTTTCTCTCTCTTGCAAAGTGAAAGAAACGTCTTTTATTTTTAAATGTTAAGTGATTAAAAAATATTGTCTATTGATTTTCTGTACATCTCTCACTGACAACAGAGACATGGTAAAAATTAAAGATAAGTTGATTTTAGTCATTATAACATTTACAATAAAGATGGTGGATCTCTTAACATTCACATAATGCAAAGATTTGATGATCTGCCAGAGATGCCAATCTCTGTAACTCAACTTACGAATAATAAACTTCTGTCATTTACCTCTTACGGTGTTCACCTGTGAAACAGCACATGAAGAAAACTGGCTCAATTCATATCAGACCAGACTTGATTCATTTTTTTAAATAAGCTTTTCAAGCTTTTTATTAGAAGTCAACATTGGTTTCCTCGTAATCATTAATGGTTGTGTTATGGAGTCATTTCACTCACAAATTGTGAATAAACCACTATGGACATACTTGTTATGAATGTTTCCTTAGAGCGGAAGGTTGCTTCTAATGCAGTATCCACAACAATAAATCACTATCTTACATCACAGAGCACTTACTAGCTCTGGCTACCCCTATCATTCTTCTGCTGCTGTGACGGCTAAGCAGACGCTGTCTCTTTTCAAGTTGCAGAAGTACGTTCACAGGGTTGACAGCGTGTCTTGTTTCCTGAAAGATTCAATCAAAAGATAGAGCCCAGGACAGCGAGCTTTCAACCTCTTCTTCATGTTCAATTCAATCACAGTTGAAGTCAAAGCACGATCACTGAGTGCCAAGGCGGATTTCACCTTGTGTCAGGTATGTGGATCTCCGAGACATGTCTGAGCCAATAAAACTGTATTGATGGTGTTTGTAAATCCCCACTTAGTGTACAATATATGTACATTGTATAAATCTGACAGATTTCAGATTTAACCTACTGGCCTTATTTATAGCTCCATACATGACCACACAGCATTACCGGGTCTTAAAACGTGGCGGAAAATAAATCATTTGACAACTTAGCATAGTGCTCAATGTGCAGGAGGATGTCTCTGCATTGTAAAGAGCAAACTTATTGTCAAGATCAGCAGAATTTAACTCACCATACCTCCCCATGAGAGAATATTGATCTTACACTACTGTGGATTTTTTGGAAGTTGGAAAGAGCTTGTTTGTAGGACACAGACAAGCTCAGCACATGTTCAATTACTTATGAGGTCTTGTTGGACATATATGTTTTGATTCTATTAACGCCTCCTTTCTCTCCATCAGCATATTTCAAGATAGTAAACTGAATATTTTAACTTGTGGAGAAACCAACCAAAAGCCAGCTAACTGTAATACTGGACAATAAGACTGATGGCAGATATCACATGTACAGCGTGAAGAGTGAGCTCATGTCTGCGTAAAGTTAAAATCTGAGAATCACTGCACTGCCTCTCCTCAGGGTGAGACAGTCAGTAAATCCCTGTCCACTCTGCTGTCTCCACAAACACAGTGACACGAAGGCAAGTGCCTGCCAATGTTCGACGGTCTGGCTGGCTGCAAACTGTAAATCATATTTTCACAGAGTCCATGTTCCAGTGTGCCCAATTAGTAAGGTATGGTGTTCGTGATGCAGTAGAAGGCTGCATGACGTGTGGCTGCATGAGCTGCATTAAAAATAAATAAGGAGACTAACTGAAGATTTGTACAACACCACACTGTCAGGCCGAAGTGTTAAACCCAGTGTAAAAATGCTTTGATTGCGTTGGATCACAATCTAATTTTTGATCTGCATGTGATGTCTCTGGCAGACTTGAGGTCTATCAAAAGTCAGACCTTAAACCTTCCTTACATCACAGTTTTCTGTGTAAGTAACCCACTACACTAGTTTTACTTTTTCTCCAATGTCCACTTTTTTACTGTTGAACATCATTTACACATGCAGACACCTCTACACCCATCAATCATGGCAAATGCAGGTCCAAGCAAACCTCTTTGATCCTTGATTATCTACTTAATGAAACAGTCAATTTCACTGCAAATATATTCAATAACAAATCAATTGTTACCAATAAATTCATTGAAAGCAGTTAAATTAATTCATGTTGAAAATGATTAAATGGACGATTTCCCATTCACTTTAGTGTGGTCTCACGGGAACTACCATCTTGTAGCTATTAGAAGAGCTGCATCTTAAGGGATTTCCACATCAAATTAAACATTCAGCTGAAGTTTGCCACTTGATTCCCATAAATCACTAAGTAAACAAAACCGAAACAGCGAGGCACCACTGTGTCCTAAGATGAATTACTAATTGGTCTTTCGAAGGATGACAGAGAGCTTAAACTCTATAGGGTTAAGAGTTCACAGAGCAGAAATCAATCTCGTATATTGCAGAATCATTAAACGTCTTCGTCATGTCCTGTGGTTAGACAGGGGTTGACAGTCCTGTAACACAGGGATATTTTTGCTTTGTCACTTACACTAGTGAGTCACATGACCAAAAGTCAAATTAGGCCACCCTCATAAGTATTAGGTCTAACTGATACGAGGCAACCTCATAAAACTGCCTCCCACTTATAGCGAGTTAATTAAGCCAGCGTGCAGACACAGGGCATTACAGATCAATACCGCTATTGCACGGTTGAAGAAGTGCTGCATATGTTTGAGTGGCTCTTAATTGGTGCTTTCATACTCCAGAGCCGTCACTGTACACCCTCACGATCCACGATATGCCTCCCGATGTGAGGGAGTAAGCTGCAGAGATAAATGTACATAAACTTCATAATCGTTTATTGATTTTCCTTATTAAATCTATACCAACACAGAAGCTTCTGCGGATTTGATTGTGCACAAGAGGTAGCGGCTCATTATCAGCAAGAAGGATGCTCCAGATATTTGGTACACTCAGTGCCTGTGTGTGCAGTGCGTGCAGTCAGTTCCACCTCACCAGGTCGCTTCAATTTTTCCCAATTATTTCATCTGATTGCTGTGATCGTATTATGACAGGCTACATCATCGCGCACATACCCAAAGGGAACACAAGGCTAATTTCTTCTATACGACACCTCGTTGTAGAAATTGATTAGATGGTAGAAACTCCTGAGCCCTGAACCACCACCACACACACACACACACACATTTGCGCTGTTACTGAGCATGCAGTGCACGGCTTCTCTGCAGTAACAAGTCTCCCTGTCTCTCTCTTTTCTTTTTTTAAACTCAGACCCCAGGGTAACTGGTTGGTTTCCCTCTGAAAAATGAAACAGTGTTCGTTCAATGCTTATTAGATCCACTTCGTGCTAACTTATCTCACACGCACTCAAAAGGACAGGGTGAGCTCAGCAAAGTGCCACTTTGAATCAGAAGTGAATGGGGAGTGTCTGGCCCAAGCCAAGATGCAGCTACAGCTGTTGTTCCACAAAAGCAGGGCCCCGTCTGCCCCTAGAGTGATTATTGTAATGCTGTTTGTTTCATTTTAGGACAAGTTTTAGATCTGCTTCGCACTGCAGAAAAAAAATGTAAATACAGACAACTTTGCATTACATGTTATTTTCCTATATTTTTGCTGAGTTTAAATTTCACATTTGGAGAATATAGTAAATTTAAGTAGCATACATCCCACTCTTAATGTCCTACTCTAAACACACCTGAGGATAGAATTAATAAAGAGATTGATTAAAAAAACAAGACAATTAAACAAAATATTGGATTTTACACTTGATAAAGCAATAAACTAAATTAACACAAATGGGCATACACCAACATTAACACATATACACTATACATTTGCATAAAATATCAAATGTAGTGGACTACGCCAAATTAGGGGGCTGCATCTAGAATTGTAACCACAGTAATCCACATTCCTGTACACATACTGTTTATCTAAAGCAGGATTTTTCAATGTCTGTACCCACCGACATCTTGGCAGAGTGGTATCATTAAAAGCAAAAGTGCCAAATTAGCTATTAGCAGTTTCTTTTGGCAGTGTACCCATAGATGTACAGACAACTGTCACTGGATTGTCTGATACTGAAGAAAACCTAAAAAGTATAGTTTATTATTTAGTGCATTTTAGACCAACTGATTAATTGAAAACAAAACTCACAAATTAATCATTAATGAATATAACTGTGAGTTAATTATTTAGACTGAAACTTTTACTTTAATTGCTATAGCTTTTTGTTCTTATTGCCCCAGTTCAACATGTTTACTATGGAAATATAAACAAATATTTCCTCAACTTTCTGTGATTAATTTAGATAAAAGTCCTGTTATTGTTATTGTAAACTGTAAATAAACTTTTTATGAGTAAAAAAAAACTATTAAATTATTTTTGACTGTACCAATAGTTTTTTCAATTAAAGGGCAAAGTCTCCAATTCATTAAATTGGAGAGCAGTAATTCCATAAGTGGTGGGGTGTGGCTTTATTTTCTTGTCCCAGCAAGTGTCACAAATAAACAATCAGGCTTCATTGCTCTTCAGTGGCTTGAAGGGAAACAGCAGAGAAGTAATGGATCCCCTAAGAATTGAGGTAAATAAAAGGAGACTGTGTCAGCTCGGACGTGAAAGAGGGAACGAGATGGAAGCAGCAATCTGTCTGCAGGACATTTCTCTTGGTCAAACACTGAGCACGTCCCACAGCGTTTGATTGGTCTCCCAGTAGCTGAACCTATAGTGCTGGCCTTCCTCCTGTACAAGGTCAATAAAAGTAATGCAGCACAGAAGGAAGAAAGGATGTGAATTATTTAGAGGGGAAAGATTTGAAATTTCCTCAATACTGCAGCAGCAGCAAGAGGAAGGGGGGAAATTTGAAAGAACTCTCGCCCACACTCAGACCTAATTTCCTAATCAGCCCACTGGTGGCCCATAGCATGCTCCCGAGCATTATCTCCTCTAGTGAGGGATTTAATCTCCTTAGCATTTTGAGAATTATAAGCAATAAAAACAAACATACTGTATTAAACTGCACAACCCAACAATGTGTGCTCATTCTAATTGTGGCATTATTGATGCAGAGAGAACCAGCAGTAAATTGGGCTGCTAGGTGATTGACTGATGAGGCTGAGGAAGTTGATTTAAGCAAAACCCCTGATTGCTAATACACAGAGATCAACAGGGAGCATTAAAACTGAAAAATCAGCGATGGGTCAACGGTTGAAGTACATTTACTTTGTGTTGCAAACACAGTTTAATATCTGTGATGAAATTACAAGTCACACGCTGCAATAAAAGCAAACAGCATCTTTCCTACCAAGAGGATGGTGCTTTTATTTTGTAGGAAATATTTACTGTTAAATATAAGCCTGTTTTTTATGAAAACAAAAGAATAACCTTATATATACCTCGTTTGTTAATAACCCATATGTTTAGGGCCAGATGTTGCCTTTTGTGTGATGGAACCAGTTGGACACCATCTGAAGTATAAATGCAGTTTAACACCTCAGCTTGGATGATTCATAGCAGGCAGCTTGATGGAGAAGAGAAGAGAAGAGAAGAGAAGAGAAGAGAAGAGAAGAGAAGAGAAGAGAAGAGAAGAGAAGAGGATGAGATCTTACCACTGGCTCTGGTGGTCGGTCTGACAAAGACGGACCTGTTCGCGCAGCTGATGTTGTGGTCGGTAACTTCCACGCTGAGGTTCCCCTGCTCCACGCAGCCCGCCGACACCTCCACCGCGCTCCCGTTCGCCGCCTGCAGAGCCATCCTCCCCGGCGACAAGGGCGATTATTGTGAGTTTGATCCCGCCTGCACGGGCTGTTTGAAACTGAAGCCGCGCTGGAATCAACTTGCTGCCTTTTTCTTCTTAATGGCTGAAATAGAGGCGTTCGGAAACTTGGGAGAAAATATTTAACTCGACTTCACCAAATGTTAAATCTAACACTGTGAAGTAACGGAGGAATCGCCGGAGTGTGACTGGTTAATTGATGTGAAGTCGTGAGGAAAGCCCCGTAAAAACGCCCAGCAGCGGAGCAGCCAGGCACCGGGCTGAAACTGACTGACTGTGGAGGAATGAAGCTGCGCTGCTAAGGCAACAGAGCAGCTCACACACACACTCTCTCTCTCTCTCTCTCTCTCATTACACGGCTATTACTGTACAATTTAGCCAAACATGAAACGTTACACAAATAAGCTTCTGATGTTGTCGCAAATCTGTTCAAATTGCAATTTTCAAGGCGACAAGGCGAGTTTGAAGATTAATGCTGCGTTGAGATTTCTTAAAGTAGATGCACCACCTGTCACTGGAAAGTGCTGCTAATTGATGTTGGTAATTGTCCTCACATTTACATTGAGTGTTTTAGCATATTTATGGTTTAACTTTTACTGTTCGTGTTCACGCAGCTATTTAAAACTCAGTTTACTGCAGGTTTACTGCTTAGCGCCTAGTTAATGTTATCAGCTGACAGAAAGTTAGCTAGCTAGCTTTAAAGCTAGCAGCTAATGAACCTGACGCTTCCCTCTGGTGTTGGAGGAGACCAAAACAGAGGTTAAAAATAAGTTAATATTGGACTTACGTTTACCAAATATTAGGTTGCTAATGTTGCTCTACTGAGTCTATGAAAAGTCAAGTACCTGACAAATACAAGTTCGTCACTTCAATATTGTGAACTTACCTGTGTCGTACTTCCGTGTTTCTGCTGCCACCACGTGGCCAAAACAAGTCAGTGCGAATACGACTAAAAATACTCCACAATACTGTACTGATGTCCTTTATTTTATTCTTAAACATGTAATTTTGTTTGTACAGTCAATCATCATATTTTTCTTTATTGTTAAGTACCATATTTTCTCAGTCAGAGAGCGTTGAGGTGCTGGACTCGGCAAAGTGAGGCTTCCGAAGCAAAACTCTCACTCAGGGCCAAAGAGAAACTTGGAGCAGCCCTGCTGAAATGGCCCTCTTTTCTATTTCTCTCAAGTCTCCCTCTCTCTCTGTGACAGGATCCATGTCCTTGTTTTAATTCGTTCTACCATTTCAGCCAATCGATGGCTGAACAATCTGTTTCTCTCAAGCAACAAATGCTGTTGATTTATTTCAGCTGGTGAACAAGCTGGAGGTCTCGTCTGTGTCAAGGGGACAAAGAACCACAATTCTGTGCGGTTAAGAGGAGAGTGCGGCTACCTTTTCCTAAATTGTCTGGTGATTTACAGAGGATGGTGCCATGGTTACAGGGTCTGATATGAGTGGCACTGTCTGGTTTATACTTTGTTTTATATGATTTGTTTTTAGCTGGACAATAACTTGGAGATTTTCAGCAGCCTGTGGAACAACTGTTACATTTTCCATTCGGCTATTTGGCTGACTCGCATGAGTAAGGTGAGAAGTTCTGGGACCCCTGATGGGCAACATGATGGCTTTGTTTATGGAGAATGATCTAAGAGTGCCTCAGGGTTTAGTTCATGTGTTACCGCTCGAGAAACTGATACTGATGCTTTGAAAAATGTCTGGAGGCTGCGGGGGAGGAGGGCTTCACTATTTGTGATTTGTTATGTGGATGCTGTCAGTCCAGTTGATGGTTCTGCAAGTACTGTTATTGCTTTGCAGCTCTTGCATGTGGGAGGTAAGTGTGTGTGTGCTGCTCCAGTTTGCCTAACGTGATGGTGTTTCTTCCACATTTTTAAAGATAGCAGCTTATTAAAGTAATGCCAAGTCTTCCTTCCACTTCCTCATCTAAAACCTCCAATATGGATCTGCACTTCATGACCGGCACGTCTGATGAGGTGAGGAACTCTTCACCTTCTGATACTCCACTGTGTCAGAACATCCTGCTCTACTAGAGGCACGATGTTGGCGTTTCACAAAGGTAACTCAGGTGAAGCACTAAAGGTACTGATGTGTAAAAGACAATGGAAGTTTGCCAATGTTAAGAATTCACAAGTGCTGCAGGACTGCTTAGTCAATACTAATGAGCTTACACCAAAGCTAGCAATGGGAGAACTTACCTCTGACCGTTGGCTGCTGCACACACAGGAGTGCTGCATGAGGTTAAACACAAATGGTATGCGTGAACATCTGTTGCATACAAATTTACATCTACATCAACAAACATATGCGATGAGTCAAATAGCATGTATCACTCTCACTATTCTGCAAGTGTTTTATGTATATTTTGTTTGTGATAGGATCAAAATGGCAAAGTCGGGGTCTGTTGTCTACTATTGATGTAAGGTTCCCTGGCATGAGCACATTTTGGAAACCCTCTAACAGCCCATGTGAAATGTATCATCAGCAATCTGTTACTCACATTGATGAGACTGGAAAGTTGTGTTTGCTGCCAAAGCCTCATAGAGCTGGAGCTAGTGTTTCCTCAGAGTTCCACGAAACAGAAAGCGTTTGAGGAGCTCCCCTCTGATTTAATTTCATAGTTTAATATCATCTCAGTTCATGCACACATAATAATGACTATTGTAATCATCTTATTATGATCCTTGTCTCCCTATCGTATCTGTAGACAGACATGCAAATGAGGCTAAATCTAACTTGAAAGGAGAGCTATAGCCTTGAAGGACTGTTTAACAACTTGTTTGTTAGGCTTAAGGATATTCTCCTAATCCTGTAGAATTATTATCTGCCTATGAGCACTTCTTAACCTCGTGCGAGCAAATTAACATAAATTGTATTATTTACTGTATAGAAATATATTTCATCTCATGGCTGCAGCTTCCTAAAGCTCAAATGCTGGAATCAGGGTCAATCAACTAACTTAATACCTAGTTAAAATGTATAGTTAACTTACATTTGTTGCTTGTTGCTTCTTTCTCGCTCTACTTTCCATTCAGATGATGCAAAGTTTGACTCAAACTGAATATCTGAGTATGATACTTAATTCAGCTCTAATCCTAAAGAATATGTCAGATGCGCAAACCGAGCTTTAAGATGCAGTCAGCGTGGTCAAGGTTATGTTATACACACACACACAGTTTGTGAAATGTTGTAAGCTTGTGCCTGAGTGCAACCTCATCCAAAAGCATTAGTGCTTTCATCTGTCATTATGAAGAAACAGCCCCATAATGTGTACTTTGATTCTCTCTGTGGCACACACAAACCAACACAAACGCACACACACATCCAGGATTTGTGCACACAGGGCCCAAGATGAGACAGGTCTTGTCTTTATATCTTATGAGAAGCTCATGAATAGACATGATGCACATGTCAGCAAAGAAGCAGGAACAAAGACTTGAGCTGCTCAGGCGTAGTTAACATGCAAGCATTTTACCGGCAGTGTACAACCACACAGCAGGCAGACGGAGACAAAGAGAGCTGAGAATAAAGATAATGCTGCACTGCTAAAATAATTAATCTCAGTGGACTAAAGCTTGGATAAAAAGCACAGTGTGGTGGTAAGCACTTGCCAAGAATAACAGTAACCTGTTATTCTTAACATATTATTACAGTTTTTTTCAATTGTTTACACACTAAATGAAAAATGATCACACAATTAGCAAAACTCTACTCTCAAGGAGCAAAACAAAACTCTACACACAGTGATTTTCAAAAGACTACACACACTTAAACACCTTAGACACAGATGAGGATTGTGATGTTACTTGCCAGTGACCACACATATGAACAAATTGGACTGGAGTAAAAGACTGAAAAATTGATCTAAACTCCTGATCTTGCATTGTGCTGACCTCTGCTGGTCAGATGCCACATTATTTAGTAATAGCTAAACTAACCAACTGCTGTATCTACATTCAAATCAAGCACATTTGATTCCACATTTAAACTTTGTTTCCATCAGAAGCAATTTCTTTTTTGTTAGAAATCCTGCAGAAATTAATTTCTTGGTTACACTGGCAACAACAGAGGTTCAGTTTTAATGCGAAGAATCAAACCGTCTTGATAAATTCTTAGAGAAGTAGAAATGCTAAGATGCAAAAGACTGAATCACCTGCTCAGAACTCAAAATATGAAAACCTAATGTATTTTCTTGTGGCATTTTTATGTTCACTGACTGGTGCATGGTCTGTTCTGGATAAAATCACTTAGCACACTAGAAGGAAACTTTAGCAGCAGCTGCAAGAAGAAGAATCAAATTAAGTCCAAAATACTGCATCACTGTGACCTTGCAGTGCGGAAACATCATATCATGATCTTATACAGTACAACCCCTCTGTTATAGGACATGTTGTGACATGTGGCATTGATATCATGGAGAAAGCAAGATAGAGCTAGATAATAATATTACTGTAACTTAGGGATGAGTCACCAGAAGCTATAAATAGCTATTTATATGATGATTAATTCTTTAACAACACTTTGTACTCAACATAGTCCACTGCTCTATCCAGAAATGCAACTGGAAACTCTGTTACACAAGGAGGAAGCCAAACATCAATTCTGCTCAGAAACACCACTGGGTTCATGAACAGGTAGACTGAAAAACAGAGGAAATATCACTGAGCAGTTGCTGCTACCTGGCTGCTGCATCTGGAATGATCACAATACACATGTAAATAGACCAGGTTGTAGCTAAGAACAGAGGAAATGTTTAATGCCAAAGCCTTGATCCTATTCCAGGACAGACTAGTAGACGTTTCTGCAGCATCAGGAGCAGGTCTGCTAGACTGTGCAACAGCTTCTTCCCCCAAACAGTCCGGCTCCTGAACACCATGCTGCCCCCTCCCACACTGAACTGTCTACTCCACACCCTGCTCTGAACTACATAACTTTATTCAAGGCTGCTATGAGTGAATGTTTACATGACACATTTATTTTAAGTGTATCATAACTCCACTGTATACTGTGCACAACATTGTATTGTGGCTGTAATTATATATATGTGTATGTACATATATACTTTTATATACAAGTGTACATATAAGTACCAGGTATGTGTATGTATAAGTATTGTACACATCATAAAATACTGTATTGTCATTGTCTCCCTGTTGTGTCTCCCCCCATTGTATTCTACTAGTATTTACATTTTTTAGGTAAAGTTTTTTGAATATTTGAGAGAATAAAAAGATTTATAGATAAATAGGTTAATTATATTGACACACAGAACTGTGTGAAGCTTTTTTCTTTTTCATTACTCTTGCCTCATTATTGTTCCCTCTCATATCTTTGACTTAATGTACCTTTTCTTTTCTAATCTTATCCCCTTTATATTTTTATTAGAATTATAGCTGAGCGCGATGCTATTACTGTCAGACAATAGAAAATCATTTTCAATTTCTAGAGTTACACAAAGCCTTTCAAAAGGTCCCTAAAAGGTTTCTTGACTGGACCATGGACCAGATATCATTATAAATTACATAATAGTATGTCATCTGAATTTACACTACTACAAGGTAGGACTTGATGTATGTTATATCACACCTGTGATCAGTGGAAAAGAAGAAGGTGCCGGATAACAACGATCAACAAAAGAAAGAAGAAAGAAAGAAGTCCAGTTGCCATGTCTCAACTTTCTGACAACAGTCAGTCAACAAAGAAGCACACACAGCAGTTCAGCAAGTTGTGGCTCACATGTTCCCACTTTTATTGTTATGTTCTTATCTACATGTCAGTCATCTGGCACTGGAACACAAGTGTATTGCAGTAATAATAGGCAATTAATGACATATTAAGAATTCACCACAGATTATTTTCCATTCTAAACAGATCAGTCAGCAACAGCTCAGATTAAGCATTAACCAACACAGTGATATGTGTGCTGCTAGTGGTATGTGGCTGAGGCAAAGGTTTATTGTTATCTGATGGATGTTGCTATAAAGACCTTCCAGAAGTCACTCAAGTTAGAAGTGGCAAACAAGGAGTTTATTTTCACAAGGTGACAATGCTGAAGTGTGTGGGACCGAGCTTTGTGTTACTGCTCTCAGCAGTGGGAGCAGCAACAGTGGAGAGGTGAGCTTTATTAATATATGGAAAAAAGATTTCCTGATGGGTTTAGGCAACCACGTAGTAACGCTGTTGTTTCTGTATTTCTTACAGTGGAATAAGCATTAAATCACAGCAGCAGCATAAAACACACATCAATATGTCAACTTTGGCTTTATTACACTGTGATCAGCATTTTAAAGTATTTCAGACACATTACATTACATTTATTTTCATCTTTTCTTTTCTTTTTTTACCAAGAGTTAGATGATGTTTTCCCGGTGCTGTCTGGAGTTAGACAGCCTCCCACATTTGTCTTATTTTCAGGGTGTAATAAAGACCCAAAAAACAGTCATAGAAATGATGTAGTGTAATGTTGACCTAAGAGTGAAAGTTTCACACACCGGTCACAGTATGTCGATATCCTTAATGACCACTGTGCAGCAGATGTATGTGTTTACTTCTTGATGCAGTTATCCCCGCAGGCAGGGCAAAGAATGCATTAAAAAGAGGAAGGAAGCCCACTGAGGCAGCATACGTGTGAGGCAAAAAACACTGTTTCTCATGTGTCTCACACTGTATATTTACGGTTTGTGTTCATGTGCAACAGAGTGGAGTATGACTACTACAAATATCATCCCATGCCAGAGGTGAGACGCCTGATAGCTGCTCACGAGCGTACATTTTAGTAGATCACTGCACTGACGCTTACAGTACATTCACAATCAGTCTGTAGAAATGATGTGTGTGTGCTACAGATCACCAGCTGGATGGCACAGCTTGCAAAGGATCACCCAGACATTGTGACTGTTACAAACTATGGGGAGACATATGAGAAGAGGACTATTAGCTTGCTCAAGGTAAACCAAGTTTTCAACTGTGTTTCAGCTCATAAATAAGCAAATAGCAGAAGTATACAGGTGTGTGTGGACATCTTGTGTTTTATGAATGTCTGACTTTCAGATTGGCTTGAATACTGGACAGAAAAAGAAAGGTATCTGGATGGACTGTGGTATACATGCAAGGGAATGGATTGCTCCAGCTTTCTGCCAGTACTTTGTCAATCAGGTAAAACGCAGGTAACCATTTAAGAAACACTTAATGTTCTGTATATCCTAAAATAATTATCTGACCCTTGTTTTGTTTTATTTTTTGCTTGCTCCCTCAAATCAGATCCTGCAAACATACAAAACAGACCCCAAAATGGAAGAGATGAT
>JAUBNQ010000012.1:9402279-9418477 GCA_032353495.1 Ctenopoma kingsleyae | reverse complement strand
AAACCTACTCCACAGGTAGATTTACTATTATCATAAGGCAGCTGGAATTACAGCTTTTATCAAATGTAAATCATTATATGACTCAGATTTTAAACAGTAGGGAATATTTAGTGCTTACGTTTTTTACTTGTTCCTGTTTGTCGTAATCATGTACATTCATATAGATTCATATTGTACATCATTGCATAGTGTGATATTGTATAAAAAGCACGGTTGACCTCCTCAAAGTCAAGTCGATGCGTCTGTTGAGATTAGTTTTTCAGTGCTGTAGCCTGAACCATATTTGATTTTTCAAGGTCAAAAACTTTCATTTCCATAAATTCTGTTGTATTTCAGTTTCAAAACAAGTTTTCAGTGGCGATTAAACTAAAACTATTATTTCCCAGATTTGATTCCATGAGTACAAATCAGTGTTATTTCAAATTTAGTTTGTAAACTGTATATGAAAAGTCACACTCCATCTGTCTGCTCCTTCTCCTGCCAGCTGCCAGCAGCTCTGTCATCCACAGCTGTGGCACACACACTGTTCCCCGTCACAGCATCTGCAAAGCAGCTACAGCCAGGCGGCCGTTTCACATACAGGTTTTACTGTGCGGCAGCCAACTTTTTAAAACTAACTGTTAATAATTTCTTTCAAACATGAAGATGCAAAGTACACCTTGTTGTTTTTCTCTATAAGCTTAGTCTGAATCTACTGAGTGGAACTGAGATGAAGCTCTGATCCAGCCATAGCTGGTGCTGGTTCTGTCGTTACACTGACTCAACAACAAAACCAGAATTAAAACAAAAAAAACCTCCTATTTCTGCCAGTGCTGTACCTGTAATGATCTGTTTTTACATCGTGGCACGTTAAGGATCTGAAACCTTCTTCCACCACTGATTTGGTGAAAAGATAAAATGATTGGTCCACTCACCTTTACTCTCGTGGCATTTTGTTTTTTCACCCACACCCGTTTTCCCCGCTGAACCTGCCTGGTGGCTCTGGCCCCACCCAGCTCACCTCTCCCTGTTCTCATCTGAGACACAGTATTTTCTCTCTGTGAACCTGCCTCTTTATATCTCTGGACATTTCACTCCGCTGCTCAGCTTCATTTTCTGGAAACTTTTCATACCTGCTGAGCTTTTCTCTATTTAATCATTTCTTCTTTTTATTTTGTCTCTTTTTGTGTCACTATGAGCAGTAAACTGTGGACAGAGGAGCAGTTTAATTGCCCTGTGTGTCTGGATCTCCCCAATGATCCAGTCACCATCCCCTGTGGGCACAGCTACTGCATGGCCTGCATTAAGGATTACTGGACCAAGGACGACCCCAAGGGGATCTACAGCTGCCCCCAGTGCCGCCAGACCTTCTGCCCAAAGCCCTCCCTGTCCAGGAACACCATGCTGGCTGAAGCTGTGGAGCAGCTCCGTAAAGGGGCTCTCAAATCTGACGTTCGTGAATCTATCCGTAGCGCCCGTGGGGTTGCCTCCTCCTCCTCATCTAGATCCAAAGGGAAGCTGTCCTCCTCAGCAGTGCCTTGCGACATGTGCAAAGGGGAGCAGCGGGCAGCAGTCAAGAGCTGCCTGGTGTGCATGAGCTCATACTGTGAAACCCACCTGAAACCCCACCAGACCCAGAAGGCCCTGAAGCAGCACGAGCTCATCGCACCCACAGGCAATATGTCTGAGAAGATCTGCACCCAGCATAAGTACCTGCAGGAGTTCGTGTGTCGCCAGTGTAAGGTGTTTGTCTGCTGGCTGTGCACCAGCAACCAGCACAAAGGCCACGAGTGTGTGTCCACCAAGGCCGAGCGCTTGGAGAAACAGGTGAGGATACAGTGTTGAGTGTGTGTGTGTGTGTGTGTAAACTTTTTTCATTACAGAAAACATACTGTAGAACCAGTGTATCACCCTTCTGTTCCTGCCCAGTGTTCTTTCTGTCAACTTTGTCGTCTTCTTTTTGTGTACACCTGTGTCTCCAGCTGGGCTGAGAACATTCCTAACTACATTCCTGTACATGCATAACGCTCCACCTTCCCGTGTTGCCTTCCGTGTCACATGCACAACTGTTTCCTTGTGCTTTTCTTTGTCTCTGATTGGGATTTGTTTTGTAACGTCACGTCTTGATGTGTCCCTCTGTAGAAGCTGGTGTCAGAGTTGCAGGCCGAGAATCAGCAGAGACTGAAAGTGAGAGAGCAGGAGCTAAAAGACATGAAGAAGATGATGGAGGGGGTGAAGGTTGGTCTGCAGTCTTATTTTTCAAGAGCATCAATTTAGCTCACACCCTTAAAAATACACTCACTGTGCTGTGTGTGTTAAGCCACACTGAGACGTGCTCATCTTACTTTCCTCTTCCTTGCGCGCGCAGGGTTCTTCAGACAGGGTGCACGACGACACAGAGCAGGTGCTTTCGGAGCTGCAGCGCTCAGTGGAGCGGCTGCAGGAGCTGCTGGAGGAGGCGCTGGATCAGGCTGTCCTGGAGAAGATGGGCCAGGCCAAGGAGGTGGCCGACAGCCTGGAGACTGAGATCAAGGAGCTGAAGAGGAGGGACACAGAGATCAAGGACCTGGTCGGCTGTGAAGACAACATCCACTACCTGCAGGTAGGCAGGGTCAAGGAATATGTGACACAACAGAATTCAAGTAGCTATAACAAATGCTTTTTCTTTAAAAGTCAAACTATACTTCTCTCAGACATATGAGTCCATGTGCAGCCCCCTGGAGTCAGGGGACCTGCCTCCTGTAGTGGTCAATCCAGAAGCTTCCTTTGAGCCTGTACGAGACGCCATCCTGGACCTCAGGGAACGAGTGGAGGACCTGTTCAACCAGGAGCTGGGCAAGATCACCAAACAAGGTCTGTTACTCATGTCCTCTCATGTTTAAATACCTTCTTTTCTTTTTTTATTGTCTTATCTTTTTTTTAAATCTCATTCTCTGTTCTTTTTTTCCAGTCAATGGCACGACACTGTTCACTTTGAAAGACTGTAAGTTCCCAACATTTATCTTTTCAATGTAAAAAAAAGTAGCTGTAGCTGTGTTGAGCTTTGTTGATGAACACTTATCTCTTATCTCTTCCAGCAAACCGGAGCGCGGGGCAGAAAGGGATTCTTAAATGTGTGTGTGAATATACTTTATTATTGTATTATAGGACTACATTTCCCATGATCCTGCAGCTCATTTTTGTGATCTGCTTTTTTTCTCTAGTGTTTTCTGGACTGGGTTCCCGCAACACAAACAGCCGTCTCCCAGGTACCATCACTAACTTTTAAACTATATTGTACATATGAGTGTGTGTGTGTGATAAATACATAATTTCTTTTCATGTCTTGCAGCTTCTTCACCTAATATCTCAGTTGGAGGTCGGAGTACAGACAGGCGAGGCCTTGGTACTGCTCCCTGACTTATTCTACTCTATGTATTTGCATTAACATCAAAGGTAATTCAGTACAGTCTCTGTTAAATAGTCTCATTCTCTTACTCAGGCACAGGCCTCAGAAGTCAAGACGTGAGGAGCAGAGACACGCCACGAGGTGAGACTGTCCGTGCTGCTGAACTGAATCAACCTCACACCTGCAGCGTGAGTCGTGTGCACATGTTTTAAAATTGCACTTCTTCCTTCTTCCTGCAGACAGAGGAAACATGAGCTCATCCAGGCCGCGGGACAGACAGAGGAGAGAGGAACGAGAGACAGGTAGGCTCATCCTGCTTTGCCTGGCAGAGACTTCCTGATAATTTTAGTTTGTTGGTTCTTCCCTCCTGTAAAGAAGACTCAGCTCTTAGGGTGTGGTTTACAAACCTTAGGCCACTTGTTGAACAATTAAAAAATCATTTTTGTAGGATGGATATGGATATGTATGGATAATAAACATGCACTGATCATAACTCAACTTTTATTAAACATGTTCTCCAAAACAGTGAGGGAGACCAACGCCAGACCTGGCCCTAGACCCAGCCCTAGACCCAGCCCAACTCCCAGCCGCAGAGAGTCCCAATCCCTCTGGAGCAGGTCCAGTCAGAGTCAGGCTGCCCCTGCTGCAGAACAGACCCAGGCTCTGATCCCAGCCAACCCAAGTCCTGCTCCAGCTCCAGTATCAACTGGAGGTACAGTACCTACAATCCTCCTCATGAAGCATTGTTGTCATTTGCTGCCACCCAGTGGAAAAACCCTGACAAACAAACACGCTTCTCCCTCTGGTTCAGGTTTCAGTCGGATGGCTTCGATCGCCAGCATTTTCCGCTCCCATCGGCGCGGCACCAACCAGTCCACCCCAGCTACCCCGGCCAGTAACACACCATCAGCAGGAGGAAACCAGTGTAAGACCTGAAGAAATATAATATATATATTTTTTGTTGTTGTACTGCATCACATCAAGTGTGCCTGAATGCAGTCAGCTTGAACATGACTTCAAGGCCCCTTTTAGTTTAAATGACTTTATAAAAAATGAAAAGAGTCGTCAATGCCTTTAGAATGATCACATTCATCTGAAACGTAATTATTTAGCTAAATACAGGCACATAGATCACTTTGTCTACTGTCTAAGTGTCTGACTTGGTACAATCAACAGGGGGGATGGCTGCTCTGCCTGAAACACCAACAGAAGGTAAAATGGCAACTTAACGTGTAAAATGACATGTGACACACTAGTGTACCGTATTTAACACCATTTTCTGATTGCACAGTCAACCCTAGTCTCTTCTTGGACTCACCCGCCTCTGACACCATCAACCACATTCCTGCGTTCCCTGGACGTGAGTTCATTTACTTCATCTTCATGGTTTCTCTGGTTTCTTTTTATTCTTGTTTGTGCATGAACTGACATACAGTTTCCACGCTGTTTCCCAGTGAGAGAGATCAGTATCGACAGCATCCAGGCCCCGGAGCCGAGGAGCAGAGAGGAGTTCCTGCAGTGTAAGTCTCAATGTTTAACTCCAGTATAACATTTATTTAAGATATTAGCTGAGCAAGTTACCGGAAAACACTTGACAAAACTCAATCCTCAGTCACTCAGTGTCCACTTATTGGCTTTTTCCAGAACTTTTATATGACATGGGTCATGATTGGCAGAAGGAGTCTGCTGAGTTGTCATGGAGACAGACATGCAAACTCAGTAGCAGTTATAGTGTTGTGATGTAGTGCTTGTTTCATCATCATAGTATTTCCAAGGTCAAGATTAAACCTCATTTTCACCATTCAACCTCTCCCTCCTAGACTCTGTGGCCACGACCCTTGACCCCAACACAGCCCATAGACGACTCACTCTCTCTGAGGGCAACACCAAAGCGACCATGCAGGCGGTGGCGCAGCCCTACGCTGACACTCCCCAGCGTTTCGATGGCTGGACACAGGTGCTGTGCCAGAGCCCGCTGTATGCCCAGCGCTGCTACTGGGAGGTGGAGTGGAGGGGCCGCGGCTCCTCTGTGGGTGTAGCCTATGGGTCATTGAGCAGGAAGGGCTCTGATGCCAGGTCAGGCCTCGGTTACAACGCCCAGTCCTGGACCCTGGAGCTGTCGGACACCTGCTGCTCCGCCATGCATGACAATGAGAAGAAGGACATACCAGTCACCTACTCTCCACGTGTGGGCATCTACCTGGATCTGGACGTGGGAACGCTGGCGTTCTACAGCGTGGCAGAGAGCATGACACACCTGCACACCTTCCGTGCTAACTTCACCCAGCCGCTTTACCCTGCCTTCGGGGTGGGATGTGGGGTTGGGGTGGGTCTGGACTTTGCCCTTGGCCAGTTCAGTTCTAGTTCTGACAGCATTAAGATCTGTCCCATTTGAGGATGCAGGGTGGAAGGTGTAGTGATGGTGGTGCTAACAACTGATGTCAAAGTTTAATGCAGCTTGGAAGCGTTAACACTGACCAAACTCAGTTGAAACTCCTCGGACACAGTGAGTGAAAGTTTTTGTAACGTTTGGTTGAATCTGTCCTACGTTTTTCATCATGTAAATGCACTTAATGAAATAAGTCTCTGTTCTAGAGACAGAAAGCAAACATTGCATTGTTCAGAGACATCATTTTAATGATGCCAAAGTCAATCTGTCAGTTCACATTTGCCACTTTGGTCCAGACTGAAATCTCTCCAGAACTATTGAATGGATTACTGTAGGATTTGCTACAGGCATTTAATATCTGTAAGGATCAATTCTAAGTAATTTGGTGATCTCTAATGTTTTATCTAGTTTCCCGAATGTTTGCTACAGTGGTAGAAGAAGTATTCATATCCTTAGCTACTCCAAACCTTCGCTTTAGTATCAAAAGTAAAAGTATTCACTATGACGACTGGACCCTTTCAGAATATTAAATTACTCAGCACACAAAAGATATTTGTCATGGCTTTGGACATAAATTACATTTCTGACTTGTTAACACAGGCAAATATCTTAGACAAAAAAAGGGTCCCATATCAACGCATTACTGGAATACTGTATATACAGCCTTATAGTCTACACAGCAGGGATGTGCAGAGAGTTTCCGAGGGGCAGGGGCTCAGGATAGTTTGGAATATTTCAAGCATAAAGTATGATGATGATGATCATGTATGTTTTGTGCATAATTTAATTTAATTCAATACCATCGTTTTTTTTTACCTCAACAAAATTATTTATTAATGGGTTAAGAGGGGCACCTTTGATTAATTTGGGAAAAGGGCAGGGGATTGGGCCCCTGGAGGCCCCCATCAGTATGTGGCATATGTACAAGCTGAAAGTACACACACATTGAATTGACATTCAAATATGAACTACTCATGAAATAAAAATAACATTTTCCTGTGTGTGTGTGTAAAACATCTTACAAGCAGCACAAGTTCTTCCACCATAAGTGATAATAATCAGTGAGTCTGTGGCTTTGTTTCTGTAGCTTTATTTAAAAAAAGAGGCAACTGAATAATAACCATGAGTAGTTTACAGAAGATTATGATCTTAGAGGGGCGACACGAAGAGGACATTATATCTGGAAACAATGAGAAGTGATAATTAATCTAAACATATGAACAATATACTGTATTTCCTGTTCTCTGCATAATGCTACGTAACACAAAACTTAGCATCAAATTTACATCTAAGTATTGATCTCATCACAATAAAAATCAACACTTTTGGCTTGATTTGATTCCCTTCTGTTGTCCTGCTGTAGTCATGGAAAGCAAAAAAGCAAATAGAGAAAAAAAAATACTCCTACATATATTAAAAGATTATGACAAAATGTTAGCCAACATTGATACAACAGGCACACATTATGCTAAAGTTTCTTATTAATAGGTTAGAATCTCATGTCAGTAAAACACAGGTTAAAAAACAGTAAAAGTGCAGTAACTGAGTGGGGACAGACAAACAGGACAGCAGCAAAGACAGTAGAGGGATCACAGGGGTCAAAGACGAGCTCTAAGTAAAAGGTTATACAGCAGAATGAACCTTTATAAGTTGTCCTGCAGGAGCAGTCTGCTCTTACCTTTGGGTAACCCTGAGACACAGAAACAAACACTCATCATAAACCTGGATGTGATGTACAACTGAAATATTGTGTCAGTGGTTTTTCCCTGTGGACTGTGGGAAACCTGATTACCCAGAGACAACCCGGGTTTGAACCCAGAACCTTCCTGCTGTGCAACGACTGTCTGAAAACTAACTATAAAATTCCCATTTTCACCAAAGCCTGCGGCTGGAGTGAAAGAGTTTCTTAACCGAGCAGTGATCAAATGAACACAAACTCAGTGAGTGCAACAAACACATAAACATGGCTTAACAGGAACACAAATAGGAACAGTGCTGGCTTCTACTTAAGGCCTCATACAATTTAAAACGAAAAAAATCACACAACATGAGGACCTGAAGGAGGGAAGACCCTTCTTTCTGTCAAACATCTGATTTGGTTCTGACCTCCCCTTCGATCTGGCCCCCACCCATCTGCCGACAGGTGCATGCTGGGATCTGTAGGCAAGCTCATTTTTGAGTTGGGAAAGGGGCACGACGCATGAACAGTCCCCAGACGTGTGCAACAATGACCTACAGTAAAAATCAGTATAGATTAACACTGGCATGTTGGCTGGTAGTAAACTCTTACACCAGCTAGCACTTTAATTCTTATCCTCGAGTAATAAAAGCAAGTTGAACCTCTGGCTATAAAGGTTTTTATGTGCTGAGGCAGACGTTCTAAAACTATTAACCGTGGTATGGGCATGGTTGGAAAGCATGATACTGTTTTATTACAGACTGAAGCTTTTCCAATCCACTGCAGAACAAGCCCTTGAAATAAACAGACCCTTGTCTCCTCACTTCCTTTGTTCCTCTTCTTTCTCTACTGACATCACTCTCTCCCTTCCTTTCATTTATTTACTCACATATTTGCTCTCGTTCTTTCCTCTCCTCCACTTCCGCTAACCTTCGTCCACTTACGTGTTTCTCCTTCTCCCCCACCTGTGTCTGAACATCCAGAGCTTCACACAGGAAACTACAGAACCTAATTCATACTCAACTGAGATGATCCAGAGAGCTGAATGACCCATTCAGAGGCAAGCTAAGACTTTAATAATTAGCATGATGGCAAACATCTACACACACAGACACTAAAAACAGGCAGTTTAGCTAAATTGTGCTTTAAATTAAGTCAAAAGGAGGGACTCATCTGCACAATGACGCCCTGACTCCTCTCTCGAAAGGGAAAATGGAGGAGAGATGATGGAGGGGTAAAAGAGGAAGTCAATGCTGGGGAGTGCGCCTCCTCCTGGCACACCACTCTCTTCATTTTTTGGCTGAACTGGACTGGGAATGGGACATTGAAGCAAGATGTCGGCGCCGTTCTTTAAGGTTTCCCCACGGTGGAGGAGGGAGTGCCAGGGAGGTGGGGTGAGGAGGAGGTGCGGGGTTAGCACCTGCCTTTCCAACTCGGGCGCCAATCATGGCCGGGAGGCTCTGGTTGCGTCTCAGGCCGTCCAGCAGGCTCCCTCCGCCTGCTGACACAAAAGTAGCAGAATCCGGGCGCGACGCTGAAGCCACAGATTCTGAACCGTGGAGCACTTTAGTGAAACCCAGCTGTCGCAGCCTCTCCACCAGGCCCGCACGGCCTGACTTAGAGGAAGGGAGAAGAGATGGAGTGTCCTGGGAGGGGCTTGGTAAATCGGGATGTGGGGCGCGGCCCAGATTTAACCCGTAAACGTCCTGGAGAAAAAGCTCTGCTGGCCGCGAGGCTAGGAAATTGTCACCTGGATGCTGGCGGGAATCTGTGGGCACAGGGGAGGGGGCAGGGGAGCGAGAAGGCGAGTTAGGAGGTGTGCTTGGGAGAAGGCGGAAGAGGGGCTGCTGGGAAATGGGTCTTGGGGATGAAGGAGGGGTGTCGGTGGACACTTGTGCAGAGATGCCCCTCTCCAGAACGAGCTTTGCCAGGCCACCGGTGGGTGCAGGGAGGCGTCGAGGTGGGAAGGAGTCTCCCAGACTCAGCCTGCAGGGAGTCACAGGGGTGCTTGGACCCGTCCTCATGGAGCTGGGCGTGTTGGCCAAGAGAGACGACTGAGAACTGAAAAACAGACAGACGCAGGTGAGAAGGTGTAGTAGGAGTGGCTAAAACGGACAGAACTTAATGAACTTTCAGTTGCTTCCACACAGGCTCTCTAGATCTTTGTTCCATCTCTTTAAGCAGCAGGTTCAATCTGCTGATGCTCTCTGTAGGATGTCATTTTTCTTTTCCCTTTATTTCCTGTCATATCGTCATCCATCACCGCATAACCAAAATAACACTAAAACGCCTACCTGGGGGTGACCTGTGTGACGTCACTTGGATGCAGGATGCGGCAGGTCGTGAAGGTGTAGGTGGAGAAGGTGGAGCTCTGACACTTCACTGGATTTTTGACTGAAAACACTAAAAACATATCAGATTATAAAACTCCTGTACATTTGCAACAGTGAGACATGACATGCAGAGACGGCTAACGTTTACCAGAGGAGGACGCTGTTGTTGAAGTTGAGGTGCAGACTGCAGCAGCTCCTGGAATGGACAGAGATGATAGGCTGGACGCTGCAGTGACTTGAAGAAGTGTGGAGGTCAGACAGAGGTCTGGTCTGACTGAGGAGGACATGGCAGGTGTCCCAGGTGACCTTGACAGGGAGGGGGAGAGAGGTGGAACAGGGAGCGGTGACACCAAGTGCTTTCTGTCTCTCCTTTCCTCTGGTGTAGACGAGCAGCGCACTTTGAAGGTGATCCCACCCTCCTCCTCTTCCTCGTCCTCCTCTTCTTTACTCCATTCAGCTGTTCCTTTCTCTTGGACAACACCCCCCCTGTGCTCTTCATCCTCCTCATCCTCCTCCATGTCAGACAGGTGATAAACGGCATCCTGAGCCAGTGGGCGGAAACCTTTAGTCACGACACCGGGATGTGGGTCCAGAATGGTGGCCAGGTGCGGTTTGGCCAGCTGCTGCCAGTGGTGGAGCGTCAGTGAGCCTGAAAAAAAAATATGTCAGCACATTTACGGCTGATTAAACATTTCTCTCAGCAGATGAACATGAAGCATGCAAAATCTATGTAACATCTCAAGCTAACATCTTAGCTAATGGACTGCTGGACAGATACGAGAACACTTTACCTTCCATGGGTTTGACAATCTGAAGCTTCTCGGGCAAGAAGGTCTTAAAAACGCTGGAGCTGATGGAGAGCTCCGATAAGTTCGAGAAAGAGGAGAGCACGCTGCTCATCGGTGAGCTGCAGCTGCTGCCCTCACCGTCCGCCTCCGTCCCCGCCAGGGCCTGCAGCTTCTTCTCCCGTTCTGCCTGAAAGAACTGTCGCTCGGACAGGAAGTTCTGTCGTCGTAGCGACAGTCGGTGGAGGGCTTTGGTGAGGTCGTTTCCTCCTGGAGCCCCGGGCTGGCCCAGTCGTACCTCCTCCCTGTAGATACATTTATTGAGCTGAAAAGAGTCCAAACCTCATTCTTACAGTAAAATTCAAGGCAGGAAGCTAGTAATCTTTGTAACATACTCCTGGTTGGAGTGGAAGGGCTGTGCAGTCATCACTAGAGAACTTCCAGAGCCTGGGATAGGAGGGGTGGCCGACGCTGCTCGTGATGCTGAGGCATTGATGGAGCGGACTGTCTGGAACACTCGCTTCTGGGATATTCTGCAGAGACAAGCAGTCAAAGGTCAGAAACTGAACCAGAGCTCCCCCTCTACATTCTGATGGGACATTTGGGTGTCTAACCTTTGGTCCTGGTAGGCAGTCTCTTCCTCTACACTCAGTTCTCTCCTCATGGTGCCCTCGATCTCTGCTGCCAGGGAGTCCTGCACGCAAACAAGCAGCAACTGTAAACTACTAAATCTTCTGAAAGTGGACTGTTCTCAAGTTTGTAATATCTTCTTTTCTCAGTGCTGCTGTATGAACCTCAGAGTGTGTTTCGCTCACCATGGGGTAGAGGCCGTAGGAAAGGTGCCTTCTCATCCCAGCAGAGGGAGTGTTTTTACTGCGGAGCTCTTTGATCTCCTCCTGTGACTCATGGAGCATCTCGACACATTCGGCGTTCCTCTCCGCCAAGTCATTCAGCTGCAGCGCACACAGGCAGCGGGTGTTTAAAAGGGTTTGTTTAATAAATTCCATACAGAAATATAAGACATGGTTTTAAATATGGTTTATTTAAATTAGACATGCACTCTGACAAATGTAATATTTAATTTGTCATCCATTTACAAAATTTACATAATTATTTAAATGACACATTTTAGTTTGATGAATCATTATACTTAATAAGCTAATTAAAAAACATACATAAACATGATGTTTGATGGTGTTTGTAAAGCTACAAAGCTGGAAAACCAGTTTAGATTTGACTGATCCAGGTCTAGCAGTTTGTTCTGTGTTGTTTGCGTGACACTGTACCTCTGCTGTGAGCTGCCTCTGAGCATCTTTGGAGGCCTGCAGGTGGATCCTCAGCTCCTCTTTCTCCAGAGCCAACTGTCCAGAAACCCAGACACATTGTTACACACAAACACAGACACACACAAAACCCCCCTGGCTCCAATGCTGATGCTACAATGGCAATTCTAGTATTAAATACAGTTGTTTGCTGAAATTATCAGTTCAATCAATGCATTTAGAAATATTGAAAAACTCATTGAGAACTGGTTTTATTCATTCTGGAAGACCTGGTTCAGCGTACCAGCTCCTCCTCTCCTCACCTCCTTTACTCTGTGTTGCAGCTCTACTATCTGGGAGAGCAGCTGAGCAATTTCCTCCTGGTGTCTGAGCAGCTCCTCGTTTTTCTGGGACAGTTCATCAGTCAGAGACACCATCTGGCTGTTGGACTCACCTAGGACACACAAGACACACCAACTGAAGTTAAGAAGGTCGACCGTGGACATTAAAATGAGCCTTTTCAGTGCAAACGTGTGTGTGTGCGCTTTACACTCACGGAGCTCCTTGACACAGTCGCTCACCAGCTGCTGCTCCTTCTCCTCATAGGTAATGGTGTCTCTCTTTAGTTGACATGCCTGGAGCAGAGAAGAACCAGTCAGCACAGTAATTTCTGCTAAAGCTCAGTGATCATGTTTTATTTTCATGATTCGTCGAACGATTCGTCTCCACTGAACCAACTACGCTGTACGTGTGAAAACCCTGTACCTCAGACCTCAGGGCCAGGTTCTCCTCCTCTAGCTCCTGCAGCTTGTTCTGCAGACACTCCAGCTGGCTGAGTGCGGCAGCGGCGGTGGTTCCCCCCAGTGGCTGAGGCTGCCGCAGGGGGGTCGACACGCTAGAGTCGGTCTCACTCTCCTCCGAGGCGCTGGCCACGATCCGCAGCAGCTCGTCCTTCTTACTGAGCTCATGTTGCAGCTGGTGAACCTGGTCAAAGGAGAGGTCTGTATGAGAGAATGTCCAGAATGTCCAGCAACATTTGCAGGGGAATTTTAAAGCAATGCTCCATTAGGAAACATTATTTTGAAAATTAAAAGTTTAAAGCTACCTGGTCCAGAGTCTGTGCTAGCTGCTCCTCTAGGGCATCGTTGCGTTCTTGAAGCAGGTGGTTCCTCTGCAAAAGTGACTGACCGATACGAGCTGCCAGCTCCAAGTCTCTGTCCCGCTGACCAACGAGAGCACAAGACAATCAGATTCAATCAAACCACCAGAGGCTGTTTCTGAGTAGAGAACAAACAGTTGCAAGTGAGGGGACATATACCTCAGCTAAAAGGTGAGTGACCACTTCAACGTCATTGTATGTCTTGGTCATCTGCTCCACGCGATCGGCACTGAGGACTGAACGGAGGGAAAGTTTTACTTTTAAGATACACACCAATGAAAAACACACAGATGGAATACAGTATGCACACTGTGGCATGTGCATGCAAAATGAGCATTCAGGGAGTTCCACACACTAATACAAAACATTCAAATAAAACAAAACCACCATATCACTCCACACTCCACTAACGGACATACATCCGTAGCATGCCATGTTTTCTTCCTAATACACTATTCTGACCACGAGCAACGTGAGCAGCCAGTTGCTCAAAGTGTGCATGTAGCATCATCAGCTAAAACACATCTGATGCTATAGACTGTAATGCAAATTGTGAGTTTTGTAACTTGCCAATGTGGTTGCTAGTGGTCTGAATGTAAGTTAACCACAGTATGACTACACAGACATAAAGAGACCACACACACATGAGCTATATGGTGCTACAGTACTATAAGCTGTGTATAGTGGCAGACAGCAGACCTACACTACACAAATCTCTTGTCTGCGTTCATCTACATGCACAAAGCAGAGAGGCTCCAGATTCATGGTAAGAGCCCGACAGGCAGATAGGGAGAGACAGATACCTTTGGAGAGGCTCTGAGAGCCGGGGTGGGAATAAGAAGAGGGCTCCAAAGCAAAATATGCTAGTGAGAGATAGAAGAGAGAGATAAGAAGGGAAAGTTCAAAAGGTGTAGAAGCAACCAGCTTGTTGTAAGATGGACAAAGAATTAAAGAAAGAAAAGAAAAGAATGGCAGAGACTGAAGTAAAAGGCAAGCTGAAGCTTCAATAAATTCAACTTCATGTAGAAACATTAGTTTGTTGAGAATCAGAGAATCTACACAACAATTAGTTTGGTCTGCTTTTAGCACCTTAGTGGGTCTCACCAGCACTGCATCGCTCGCTCTTCCACCTGTTTGAAGAAAAGTGGCATCTCTAATCATTAAAACATTGTCTTTTACTAAGAGCTACACAGACCGAGGGCAGACTCTGGACCTACATATAGCCTCACTAGCCAATTTTGTGTAGTGACATTATCTATATTTCAGCTGAGATTAAATGTAGTGAGCTTGACCTAAATAGTCTGAAGTGAAGCAGCTGTGTAAATGGGATGAGAGCTGTTGTCCAGTAATCTGAGGACCACAGTGACCTCTGGATCTGGACATTACACTTCAACAACCAGCAGTTAAAAATAACCTCTGCCCAACAGAGCTATCTTTGTTTCACACAGGAAGAAAGATACAGTACATACATTATGCATATCAACTCTCATGTTAACATACTTAGACACACACACGCCTTTACCTTCTTGGTGGAGTATGATGCCTCCATATAAAATAAGTCCGTAGTCCAATTTGATCATATTCTACCAAACACTACACTAAAAACTACTAAAGTTTACTTGTAGGAGGAAAGTGACTGAACCCTGGCAACAATAAACTGAATAACTGGACTCATGGACTGCATACACACACACACACTCACACACGCAGTAAAATAGGCTACAGATGACTTGTTAAGCTGTTAAGCAACACTATGGACTTTATGATTCGAACCTTTGGCACTACTAAACTCCAGCTGCAGGTTCAACATGTGTTTATTTGACAAGTTCTGACACCAAATTCCAAAGTGCAGTTTAAGAAATGATTAGAAAAACAACCCAAAGGATTATCAGTGCAAAACATGTACATAATCACATTTGCAAAGATTTAGATATGACAGAGGTCTACCTCTAAAAAAAAATCTGCTGTTCACATGAGCTACTTAAAGTATTTCAATATTTAGGTTATTTTAATGTTGTCTGAATAGGTCAGCACCACACTGCCCTCACACTCGCACATACATCATGAGCTATTAATAGAAGCTTTTACAGTGCAGAAGCGGGGCGAGCAGGAATATGAAACTGAACCCCCCCCCCCCTTACTGTACGCCATCTGTCACTAGTGTAACACAACCAAATCACATAAACAAAAGCTTTCTGCATCTACTATGTTAGAATCTCTTATAATTTATGCAGGTTTGTCATATTCTCTGTGCTTTTTCCTCAAACTGTTTTTAAAGGTTAACAGAATGTCACAGGAACTGTTTCTTTTGTTGGTCTTTTCCACTGAAAAAACTGAAATGTATTCAGATCATATTAAATAGTGTTTTTAACTGAACAAAACCAAAGCTTAGTATCAGAGAGGTACTCTGTACTGCACGCTGTGCTTGAAGGAGAAACAAGAAATGACAGGAAGTCCATCCAAATGTCAACACAGCTCCCGCATACCACAACTTGTTTGAATACAAGCACGAGCATCGATTCAGACTTCCTGTGTTTCAAAGCTGCAAACACACACACAGAGCACGCTACACAGATACTGTGCCCCTCCACCCTCTCATCTTCTTCTTGACCTTGGAGACACTGCTGAAGCTGCTTCTGCAGTTACGCTGGCTCATGTTTCTGTCACACAAACACACACCAAGCACCATCCCAACACAGCTCACCTTCCATAGCAAAGTTGTCGTAAATCTCCTCATTGTGAATGTTTAAACCTGGCATGGCCATCGACTTCTGTCTACTGTCCCGTCTTCATCCTCTGTCATACACTCTGCCCTCCCCACCCTTATCACTGTTAGTCCCGTGACTCTGGCTTTGAACTCAGCTACACTTATTTCCGGCTGGAAACCTAGACTCCTCTTGCTCTCTGTCTCTCTCCCTCTCTCCCTCTGACACGCTGTGTCCAAGCTGTCTTGCATTCACCGGCAAAGTCAAACAGACACAATGTCAACTCTGTGCCAGCTGACATCAACAGAAAATCCCTGTGATTTTAACTGACACACAAACGCACCATGTGTGCGGTGATGCCGCCGCAGGCATTGACTACTCAAAAGAAATCAGGCAAAGAGGAGACAGAAATCAAAGCTAGACATAAATTTAATGTGGAGATTTTCTTCAATACAGATGAAGCAACATTAGTAGAGTCAGTTCGTGGTTCTGTTTGTGAAAAACAAACACACACACACAC
>JAUBNQ010000012.1:9383148-9394593 GCA_032353495.1 Ctenopoma kingsleyae | reverse complement strand
AACATAAAGCTCCTCTGGCAGCAGTGTGGATCTCTGATTCTGTTTCAATCCCCAGAACGAAGTTCTGCTGTCCAGGCTTTTCCGCCACCCCAACCTGCTCACCTCTCGCCTGGTCTTTTGCTCCTGCTGCCAGCTGTGGGTCCTCACACCGCTCATGGCTTATGGTCAGTTTTTTTTTCCAGCTGTGAAGATTTCATCTTCATCTTTGACATACTTGAGGGTGAATTGAATATTGTTCTGTTGTTGCTGTTGCTCAGGCACATTTAAAAATTATTACTTTTTGGAAAATTATAATAGTATTCATTATTTCCTGAAATGCTGTGTAGTGTCAGTGCATTTCTTTTTCGAAACCTCTTAGGCCGAAACTATTAAACTTTCATCCTCTTCTGTGCAGGCTCTGCAGACACCTTACTGAGGACATATTTCCCAGATGGGATGAGTGAGTCCCTGATAGCGTACCTGCTGTACGGTGTACTGAAAGCATTGGAATACCTACACCGGATGGGCTACGTTCACCGGTCAGTAGGAGACTATTTTCTAAAAAGAATTTTTAAAAAGAAACTATCACAATACAAAAGTATTCTCTCTGTTTTCCCACATATTTCTCTTATGCCAGGGGGGTGAAGGCCAGTCATATCCTGCTGTCAGGGGAGGGGCATGTCTACCTCTCAGGACTCCACAGTGTTTACAGTATGATGCGTGACGGGAAGAAGATGAGGGCAGTGTTTGACATGCCTCACCACAGCCCCGCCCTGCTGCCCTGGCTCAGCCCCGAACTGCTGCGACAGGTCAGGACTCAGTAGATTCGGTCAAATTCTTCTGCATGACGTGAGTTCCACTTCACCTCACAGTATGTTTATGCAGGCTTATACATGGGATTTGACTACTAGCTGAAACCATCAGCGTCAAGAATTGATGCATAATTTCACATTTTTTTCCTGACTTCATTTAATGTACCCTCTCTGTCCTGTCCTTGTGATGTTGTTCTCAGTAGGACCTGCATGGTTATGGAGTAAAGTCAGATATCTACAGTTTGGGTATTGTTGCCTGTGAGCTGGTCAGTGGCAGGGTGCCTTTCAAGGACATGCCACCCACTCAGGTAAAGGAAACCCATCCAGTCGAACTGCCTTATAAGGATAATTATCTTTCAAGCCCTTAAAACACAAAAATGTGCGCTAATGTATACTGTTTGAATTTTTCCTGTCCAGATGTTGCTGCAGAAGCTGCGCGGCTCCCACTGCTGCCTGCTGGACGTGGCTCCTTTCCCGCTGGGTGAGCTCGGAGGCCTGAAGGTGTCACGGTCCGGGGTGGACTCTGGCATCGGGGAGAGCGTGGCCACTGGGAGCCTGACGCACAGCGCCACTGCTCCACCCACCGACCGACCTCAGAGCCCTGGACCTAAAAACCATTCTGCTACCCTGCACAACCTGGTCCAGCTGTGTCTACAGCAGCAGCCTGAGCGCAGGTCATTATATTAAAGGAACTGTGCACTTTATATGACTTGTTTAGATATGTTTGCATTATTACTGACTGTCTTGTTGTTTCTCTATAGACCATCAGCATCTACACTTTTGACTCATGCCTTCTTCAAGCAGGTGGGTTTCCTTAATGTTATCCTGATCATCCCAGTAGACTTCTGTTAGTTAATTTGTATAAAATCACTTTTTTGTGTGATTAAACTTTAGTTAATAGCGTTGCCTCAAGTATCTTGCTATTAACTAACCTCATTGCTCTTTTCTACTTGTGCTACTTATCAGTATGGTTTTAACACAACAGTAGACACCTGAACTGATGTACTGTCAAGCTCAACATGTAAAAACACCAACTGAAGCAAATGATTCAATACCATGCTGGGAAAGGAAGGCACATTTGGTGTGCCACTGTCCTGTAATTGTCACTTGTGAGCAATTGAGCCTAGCTGTGTCTGTTGTGTTACAGGTGAAGAGGCACAACAGAGACTCCTTCCTCAGCCTCATGTACCCAGCAGTGCCCCTCACCAGCCCAGACGACGCTCCAGTATCCTGCCCCCCAGCTCCGTCTTGCCACACACCAACGTCACCCTCTTCTGACAGCCCTGATGCTGCGTGGGACTTCTAACCACCACACCCCGTGCTCTCTGTCCTCAAATCTCCAAATCCTGACCGGCAAGCCAAACACGAGACAATCAAAACCAAGCAATGAGGCCAAATTCTACTGTGCTTTTATTTTTTTATTATTAGCCCAACTCTGAGCCTTTTTTTAAGTAGTTTTGTAGTTTTTTTTAATATGTTTGTCTGATGCATACGTGGATATTGGGTGATGGTTTAGTGAGGTGACTGTGAACGTGCTGGACCGGAGAAGCTGCTCTGATTATATATTATGGATCCACAGAAATAATAATGGACTCACATTACAATAGACGTATCATTTGACTATGATCACATACTTCCTCTGACGAAGACACCGACTACGAGTTAAAGGTGCCTGTCATAAAGAGTGTATGTCTGGGCATATTTAGTTGTTTTCATGATGCTGTTCCTCTGCTTCCTCTGGTACTCTGAAAAATGGGTGACGTGAAAACAGAATAGTTAAATCCTAATCCTAGGTACAGACTAAATAGCCCCTTAGTGCAAGATGCTATGTGTGGGTGGATTTTTCCCTCAAAATGTTAAATGTGTTCTTACTGTGAATAGTGAATACTGATATAGATGAAGAGATTTTCAAAACATATATGCATATACAGTATATTCATCTATATGAGATTATCTCATGTCTGTTGTGAGTAGTCTAAACTTCCTTAACGCCATTTAAAGAAGAGACATCCCAGAACTCACCTGAAAATCTTCATGTTTTTAAGTCCAAGTTGTCTGCACATCCATGGGTACACTGCAGACTGGAATGGCTGATAGCTAATTCAGCATAATTTTAATAGTGCCAAAATGTATACAGTCTCCACAACAACATCCCATAAGCCCTCAGTTAAGTTAACCAGCGGGGCCCCACACTGAAATGTATATTGATCTGCAGTGTATTTTAATTCTAATTGCACTGAAGTGTACACAGTCTCCCAAACGTTAGGGTTTACTGCCTTGAGCCGAAACTGTTTTTAACCATAATTCTCCTGGTTTCCTGCCCGCAAAGATTTTTAAAGAGCCACAAAATCAAATATGTAAATATGTTTTTGCTGTATGTTTGAATACATATGCACACAGTGTTAATGTATAGTCTTTTACAACATATTAGCACATTTGCCTATGAGTAAATCGGACAAGATGCAGCCTGGGCTCACAATAAGAGAACATGAGCAATAGGATATGTCTAGTGTTCCGTGTAGGAGTTGAAAACCATCAGTAGAAACAGTAGATGAAAAGTTCCCCTGCTCCCTGGTCATCTGTGATAAGCCAAAACAAGAATATTTCTGCTGTGCTCTGTGACCACTTATTCAACAATGCCTCTGTGTTTTAATGAAACCTGCATTCTGAATATGGTGATCTATCTGTGACTGTGATTCAGTGTATTTTGTATGAGAACTGTGATTTACACTACATATCAAACATAGCTGTATGAGCCTTATATATATATATATATATATATATACACACACACACACACACCTGTATTCTAAATAATATATATACAAATTAGATTTCTAAACTTCCTGTTAGTCTTGATTGTTTTTTTTTTATGTCATAAATGATGACTAAAGAGACATCGCTTACTAGTTTTATCATATTTGCTTTGCTATGTGGGAAGAAACTGGAGCACCATGGGGAAGCTGATGTCAGCACAGGGAGAACGTGCAAACTCCACACAGACAAGGCTGAGCAGCAAACCAAACTGTGGGCAGTGTTCCTGTGAGGCCACACCGAGCCACCACGCTGCTTTCACTCTTTAAAAAAGGACTTGTTCTTTAAACTACGTACAGTACAGATGTCTTTTTAGGACATACTCAACTCATTTGAAGCACCTAAATATTTATCTATCCAATAGGACATAGGGTACCTGTGTAGTCTAGGCATCCTGTGATCCACCAGTAATGAAGGAGATTAATGGCTTCTTCAGTTCTTTAGAGTCCTGCTACATAAGACAGCACCCTTCTGAAGGCAGAGTGTCTCTGGTTCATTGAAGATGATGAGGTGTTGATCCTTTGTCGTGGTTGATGACTTCACTGTGAGACACCAATGTGTTATCCTCACAGGTTTAGGTGTCATTTATTTTAGTGTGTCCAGTAAAATTTATTTACTATTTGTCTCGATGCATGCTCAATAATCCAGGTAAGGAAATCCTGGACTTTGTCCAGATGAACAGAATCAAATTTCTAGAATTTACTTTTTGGTTTGTGGATTCAGTTCATTTTATAGCCTAATAAAACCTCATGACTTAGAAACAGATCTACAAAGCTGCAGTTATACACAGCAATTCTCTACTGCTCCACAAGGTGGCAAAACAACATTAAAACTAACCAGTCCAGCCCAGCCCTTAGCAACAATGTACTGTAGGTCCACATCGACAACGTAAAGGAGAAATAACTGTCGCAAAGACAACTATAATTATGATAAATATTACAAGCACATTTTCCGCTGTTCCACTTTAGCTTATAAATAATATACAAAAAAAATCCATATACGGTATATGAAGTGGAGTTTAAAACCTGAATGTGTTCGGTTGGTGGATAATATTTGTGTCAGTTCCTGCAGTGCAGCGTGTGTCCGGTTCGCTTAACAAATTAAAAGTTCATCTTTTTCCTTCACTTCAAAGTCAAGCGTATAAAACGTGTTTCTGATCAATTCTCTGCAAAGAATTTAACATATGACATAACATATGAACTTTAAATCTAGTGTATCTAGTCACTTGTTTAAACCAGAGACACTGGCAATGGTGTGAATAGATTATATTATTTTCCTATTGTAACACAAGCAGACAACATCATAAAAATAAAAATAAAATGCACGTCATTTCAGCACTTGTGCAATTATTTTTAATTTTGCTGTCATCAGAGTCGGCTGTCTTATTTTGAAATAACGGAGTACGTTTTTTTTGACAGGAAGTTGCTGTGTGCGCGGTGTCGTCGGCAACTTGACGAATTTAGCACAACTCTGGAAACGGCCTCAGTGACAGTTGGTCGTCCCGGTACACAGGTGAGTGGTCTTCAATTTCACGACGATTTTAACACAATTCATCAGCTATTCGCAGGTTTATTGTTTTATGTGAGACTACTGTGGTCGGGCAGGCTTGGGAGGACGAGGCGTTTCTGTCACACGAGTAGGAGGAGGAGAGAGGGAGGGTAAAAAAAAACCCAAACAGAAATAGGCTTTTTTGACAGCTAGCTTTTAACTAGCTTGGTCAGGTATCCTCGACTGATACGCTGTTGTTTCCCGAGGATAACAGAAGACGTTGCACAGCTGTGAGAGGACAAGCGAGGCTGTTTGTAGCGTATTTGTAACGCACACGACAGAAACAGCTATTTTGGATGGTGTGGGTTTTTGTCGTGTTGTTAACCGCCGTCGTCGGTCCGTGCCTGGACCCAGCAGGACAGCTCAAAGTGCACAAGGAGCAGCGTCTCTGGAGGCGTTTTGTCGCTGCTAGCACTGGATAGTTTCGCTGTTTGTTTACCCGCCTGCGTTATATGTAATTGTCTGTGTCATTCATAGCTCCAACGCTGCTGGAAAGAAGAGCTGAAGGAGTGTAAGTGCAGGCCCAGCTGCTCCAAGTCCTCTCTCGGACTCCTCGGCTCTCTCTTTTTTTTTTTTTTTCTCGACCATGGAATAATTTTTGGAAAGCTTTTGCCACAAGACATTCAATGTCATTCTTTCTTTGCATCTCTGAAGGAGTGTCGCACCTTGCACGACTTTAGACGGATGCTGAGCACTGGAACCCAGCTGCAGAGGGTTTAGCTCATCACTGGAGACCATGAAGCAGCCAGGGAAGTGACCTCAGTGGACACCACAGCCTGAGGTGCCACTCACCGGGCACCATGGCATCCAACGAGAGACTGTACGAGGTCTGGATGCTCTACTGCACTAAGGTAGGGTGTACTCCTGCACACATACTCTCCCACTGTTGAGGCTTATTTGTCTGCTATGGAACAGCCAGGGAAATGTCATGGGTGAAGTAATGGACAATGTGACGGTATTTCCTCTCTGGCAAATAGGTTATTCTCTCTTGGCATTTATATGTATGAAGTTTGTTGTTACTGGCTGTTTTGAAAGAGTATCTCAGCAGTAGCAGACGGTGATTGGAAGTAAGTATACAGGCATTTCAATCTGTGCAGGTTTAGCTGTGGAACAATGAAAAACCAGAGTCACTTACTGCACATTATTTAGCATCCTTCCATGCCATATATTACACCTTTCAGGCTGCAAAAGCCTCTGAAACAGCATGTAAAACATTATAGGGTACTCCAGTAAAACTCAGACAAATGAAATCCTTAGCAGATGCTGATGGCTTTATTGGTAGGGAACACATTAGGCTTATAAATGAATAATGAATTCACAGAGAGCAAAAAACTGTAACTTAGTCAGGTATGACAAATTGTACCTGTAGTACGAGTGGAACCTTCATCACAGTGGTGCTGACTGAATAATATTGGACATTTAACAAAAAGTTGGTAAGAAAACAAGCAGGGATGGATCGCAGCGCTGTCAGGGTGTAAAAGGATTTAATTGTAGCTCTGTCTCATAATGTGGTGGGGACTGGTGCAATAAACAGTGAAGTCCATCAGTGTATATACTGCTTTGTTTTTACAGTAGAGATGAACGAATGACACTAGCGGAGACAGCACTGAGTCATCTGTTAGCTGGATTTAATTCACTCAGCGATAAAGCATCCGCACACCACGCTGTCCAATCAAAACGGTCTGCCTGAGTCTCTCCTCACGTGAGCCCCGCTGCAGTCACACACTTATTTCCCCCAGTAATCCCTCACAATAACACACACATACACACAGTGCACAACCCTCTCTGAAGTCTCTGAAATCTCATCAGAGCAAAGCTTTTTTTCTGTTAGGATATGACATCAAATAATCCTCATCCTTAGAAGTAAAGCACATGCTGACATAAATAAATGATCTGTTACGCGTGTTGTGGTAATACATGTGAGGTTCATAACAGAAGTATTCAGCCATGCTACTGCCCACACACACTTGTCACAGTAACTGGTGAAAATTCCAGCAGTTGCTGCAAGCATACACACTGCATTTGCTCTAGCGGGAGTGTGTATTTGCATTTACTAAGCATTAAACTGTGAGGAAGGATCATTTCATTCCAACTTGGCTGTGATCCAGAGTCCTCTGGGCCAATATTTCTCTCTGCATGAGGCCAAAGGGACTCTGAGTGAGAGAGACATTTAAATATATATGTGTAGCCTGGTGCACTCCCCCAGCAGCTGAAAAATCAGGTATGGCCAGCGGGGTGTCTCCACGCTATATATATGTGTGTGTATGTGAGGGTTGCCAGGATATGTTAGCTGTAAGGAGAACCTGTAGTCACGTGGCCTAAATCAGATGAGGAATGTTAGTGTGTGAGCCCTGAAACTCCCTGTGTCCCACAGAAGAGTTAATTGTTCCGTAACCAAAGTCAGTCACTAACTCCCCTTCTCAGCCTCCTGTTCTTTCAACCCACCACAACCATTTTCATTTCTGAATGTGTGCAAGAAAATATTCTGTCTGCGATAGATAAAGTATTTTATAGACAGTATGTTCTTATTGTAGGATCAGTCACTACTGCTGTACAGTGATTTTGTGCTGTAGCATTACTGCTTTGGTGGATTTCTTTGGCTGCTGTCGACTTTTAAAAGCAGAATCTGGTACAAGCAATAACTATTCGAACTAGACCATTTGTTACAGTTAGATGACTTGGGAAGTGTTTGATAAGGTCTCTTCCTCATGTCCTTTGTCTGTTTAATGATTGACAACTAGCAGTCAGTCAACCATATAGTATGTCGTTGACAGTAGAAACTGTACTATACAAGCAGCCCTGGGCCTTATTAGGAGAACCAGCTTGCCCTGTTCTGTAGACATCGGCTGTCTGACCCACTGATTTCTTATCTCTGAATGTCAGTTCATTTGCCTAATGGTCACACAGTTCCTACTGCTGAAAGAGCAATAGGCAGGATTTGTATGGACACACACATGTCATGCTACAGTTAATGTCTCAGGTTTTTGACATTGCAGTAGTTTTTTTTATGTTTCAGGCCAGAAGTGGCAGCTGTTCACATATTGGCGATGAGGTCACACATTGTTGGGCGAGCAGCTGTGGCATCGGAGCCAGTGTTGAGGAGTGAATGTAGTGATGTGAACTGGTGCTGAATTCAGTTTATCTGGAAATTAAATATCTAAGCAACTCAATAAGAAGTGTTCTTTTAAGTGAAGAACTACTGCACGTATTTTGAGTTGCACACTACACACTACAATGTGAAGCTTCTGGGTAAATTACAAATTATTACACACACATGCACGCACACACACACACACATATATGTATATATGTGTGTGTGTATGTATATATATTTGACATCAGCAAGTCCTAATATTGGTTGGTATAGCTCAGGGAGAAAAAAAGAGCGTCTGGCTTGATGCAGTGAATCACCCTACAAATGCAAACATGGCAAACAGAATTGTTGTCATGTGAGAAAGAGATTACATAAGGGGATAATATAAGACTCCTTGTGCAGCCCCAGTGCCCCCATTCATCATAATAAAGGAATGTGTCAGTCAGTGCAGCAGTGTGTCTCACTGATGTGTGTTTGTTAGTTTTTGGACAACAGTAGAGCTCTATGGTGCAGAAGAATAAGATATATTAAGCCTTAGTGATGTTTTGTATTTTTCCTATTGTTCAGAGTTAAGTAAACACAAAACATGCTATATTGTCCTCCGTCATCCAACTTACAAATAAGATGTTATTTTGTCATTTAAATTTCTTTGTACAAAAAAATTTGGTATGTTCTTTTTTAATACGATGGCACAGTTATACACAGAAACTCTGGAGACTCCTGCAGTTGTCTCATGTGCTTATAAATAAATGTATCGGTAGATGACTGAAGCAATCAGAGGCTTCAAATGTATGTATTTTGACAATTATAATGAGAATCTGTAATGATTACAGACTCCAGCTCAGTTCTCAGGGTTGTACAGAGACTAGAGGTCACAGGCAACAGCTAAGAGCGTTATGTAACCAGCGATCCTCTTAGCTTCCTTTCATTGGTTCGTGTCAGAGAGTTGTCCCCAAGCAGACCGCTGGTTACTGCTGGAATACAGTAGCAACAACACTATGCTGCAGTGCCTCTCCTTTTCACTACTACATTATCCAGAAGGACTTGACGGAGAAAGTGGAGCGTTTAGCAGACTTTTGAATAATGCCCGTTACTCTCTTAAAGCCTTTGTCTGCTGCAGAAAAGCCTTTTTAATTCCTAACCACAGGGAACATGCCTCAGCAGCCAGGGGCATCATTTCACCCTCCTGTGGCTTTGAAGTTGAATCTGCTATCTTAATTTTAGAGGAGAAGCTTCTCCACAAACCAGCGCTTTCTGGTTAACATCACGGAAACAGAACAGTTGTCCTGACTAATGTCACCCCACCCAGCCTTGCCCGGTGAGTTGCTTTTTGAGAGGAAAAATGGGGATAATTTGCATAAACCCCTGCACTTATGGGAATTATGATTTAGTGAGAGGACTATAGGGAGAGAGGTGAAAGCAGAAGAGGGAAGAGAGAGACCAGGAGGCAAATAAAGCTGAACAGTCGAACTAGATACGTCAGAGGAGGAGAAAGTGCCATGGTTTCACATATTTGCTCAAGTAGATTACTCAGGTCTTTTTCTGGCTTCGCCGTGTGTTTGCTGGCTGCAGTCTGATCTCTGCTGTCATACACACGTGCAGTTGCACACTTGCTCACACACACAAGCTTTTGTTCGTGTGTTGGTATGCAAAGTTTGCTCCCTCAGGCTAGTTTTCTTTCTTACTTCTGCTTATATAGTTTCGTTGCCCTCTTGCTTCTTGTTTTCCTCTGCACTATGAATATCTTTGCAATAACACTGATGTCACTAACATTGTGTAGCAGACATACCTCATGTACTTTTAACCCCTCCCACTCTATAAATACACCCCTGGCAACGACGTCATGGCCCAAGGAGTTGTCACTGACTGATAGGCAGTGATGTGGGGCTGTGAGGGTTCAGGACCACAGCCGTCTTTTAAACATGCAGGGAGGGGACGTTTAAACATTGTGGTTTCTGTGACTCTGTGCCACTTCCACCAAACCAGGTCGCCCACAGCCACCCAAAATAAGCAAGCAGCCATCAGACCAGCCAGCTAACCACGCCTGTCTGGAGGGGTGGAGCACTTGCTGAGCTGCACACTCAGAGGCAGCACTGTATAAATGATCAGTCAAGTAATCTAATTACTTAATCTGCCTCACATTAAATGATTTGGAAATTCAATCAAAGCTGGAAGCCATAGCAAACAATGACATAACTTAGGGAGTGTAATGTTTTTATCTAAGCTGTTTTATTATAACATCATTTCTTTTTTAATATTTATATGATGGACTGTGAATTGTTTTTTACGATCATGTTGAATGCATTTCCTGCTTCAAAAATAGATTAGTAAATCCTTAAATCATATACTTTTATTGTAGCTTGTTAGCAGTCATCTTCTTCATTGGTGTTGCCACCACCAACTGTTGATCAGTGAATCTGAGTGAAATGAAATGAAAATGTTGTCAATTGTTATCTTATAACATACACACATTTTTTACACATCAGAACAAATGTATTGATCTAGTGATTTTATGTGGTTAAGTGATTGGATCATGTTGTCAATGAACAATACAGCCCTCCCTCACTTTTGCATGAATGATGCATGTTGATCTGTGTTGCTGGTGACCTTGTTAGCTTTTCAGAGGTCAGCTTCTTCAGGAATGTGTTGTAGTAGCTTGGTGAAAGGCCTAATATGATAATGGATATACATGGGACAGACATGTGATGCCCTCATGGGAATGATACAAAATGTCTGTGAAAGATGGGACAAAGTTACTGTTGTTGAGTTATATGTGTGTGTGTGTGTGTGTGTGTCCATTGATGAAAGCCAAGGATAAACAGACCTGTCTAGAGCAGGGTGCGTCCCTCCCTGCCACAGTCCAAACCCTCAATGGGCATCTGTACTCTCAAACTGCTGCCTAAAAGAGGACATTCTTACACACACACACTCATCGTCTTCTAATTTTCTGGCAGTGTCATTCAAATGCATGTGTAGACAGTAGAGTATTGCCGAAGTTAGTTAATAACTTTAGCATTCAGCAAAAATTAATAGTCATTTCCCACTGTAATGATTCATACATTCAGTGTGACACATAAGAAGCACATGCAGACAATATGCCTTGTTCTCCCAGCAGAACTTATTATTCACACGTGGCTGTTATTCTTTCTTTCTCCCCTGTTTCTCCCACACACACACACACACACACACACACACACA
>JAUBNQ010000012.1:9264785-9276236 GCA_032353495.1 Ctenopoma kingsleyae | reverse complement strand
TTATAACTACCTGTGTTTCCCCTACCACTATACATGGGGGTGGGGGCGTTGGGGGGGGCGCCCCGCCCCGCCATCGACACCACCCTCCCCCCCAAGATGGTCAAATAAATTTTATTTAATTAGACTTTTTGTACAGCATACAGGAGTTCTGCCATGGTACACACACACACACAAAGACACTCGCACACACACACAGGTGAACTCACCAGCTGACTTTTTTCATATGACTTTTAAAGCATAAAGACCAAAACACACTCATACACACACACAGCGGCGCATCATATTTAAACTGTACAACTGATATTAAGCAAACAAAACCATCTATTTCTATGACTTTAGTGCATTTTCCTTGTTATGTTTCTAGCATTAAATAGCATATTTGTACAGTCAGGAACCTTCCAGCTGTATGTAGAATTGTTTGGGTGTTTGGAGACATTGCGTAAAATTATCCATATGAACATTTCTGTGCGCATTTCTGTAGACGTTACAGGCTCTAACTTTATTAATTATTCATGATTATTAATTGTACTGGACACAGATTCAGGATCGGTCAGAGTGTGTGTAAATTATTTTGTGAAGTTTTTCCACATGCTGTGCTCAGGTGCTGCATCAGGAAAGTCTGCATATTTCAAATACACAATAACCACTATAAAACTCCAAAAGTTTAGCTGCTGCGTGCCTGTGCAGTGTGAAGGAAAGGGGGAAGAGGACGCTACACTGCACACAGGAAAAAATATGAGCTACAGGTTATCGTTTTTTGTGATCGGCAATGAAAGGCATTGATCGCCGATCACATACTTTTTCACGGAAATCGGCCGATATTGATCAGTGGCCGATGGAGAATCCCTAATATGAGGAACTTGTGTCATGTCAAGTCATTTATCTACAATGTGTGTGTAGGTCCTTTTTGATATGGATGACAGATTCATGACAAGTTTACTTAGTGTTATGTTTTGTTGTATATCAGCATTTCTTTATTTTGTTAGTAAAATGACTTTTGCACATTTGAAAAACTGTTTTCATATTTTAGACTGACTGACCAAAACAGGAGATGCATGAATTTGTTAGTCATACATGTTTCAGTTGAAGTGATAATTTGTAGGATGAAAGTGTGATATTACTCAAATATCAATATAAATTTATTATCAGACGTTCTTTGTAGCAGGACATTCATCATCATGCCATACAAAAACTTTGTAGTCACTCTGCTTCTTGCCTTTATGATGGTAACATCAGAAAAACAACAACTCAACACCTTTGAAGTGATTTTGAAAAGATGAGAAATTACTGAGATCAGCTTTAAAGACACAGAATTGCAGTGCTGAGAGCTACAGTTTCAGTTCAGGTTACAAAGCCCAAACACTGTAGGTTGGACTTATTACGTAGACCTTGTCTGTCCAGGAACAAAAAGTGTGGATGATGTTATTGTAGTCAAAGATGTAAACTGGTTGAGACTATATCCTTTAGGCTGTAAATGTATGATTTATATAACTATACATATTCCACAGGCTGCTGCTTTTCTCCTGTAATCTCGTCACACAGCTAAATAATACAGTTTTTATTTTGGCTGGAGCTGTAGCTGGTGTCCCTCTTCTTGCCTAACTAATATTTTTACATAATCAATAACTGCTTGTTAGATATTATGGGGCAGGGTTCAAGATTACTGCATTACTACTGTATTATCTATCTATCTATCTATCTATCTATCTATCTATCTATCTATCTATCTATCTATCTATTATTGCAGTAATGCTGTTTACACAATAGGTGTTTCCATCCAAATGTTGTAAGTAAGTTATAACCAGATTTCCAGAAAACCAACAAAAGAGAATGCAAATGTCTGTTTTTCCATCCACAAATGTTGTGACAATATCAGAAGTTGTGTGCACCAAGATAAGCAGTTGGTGGCACTAATTATTCAGTGTGGTTCCCTTAAACCATTGCAGAAGAAGAGGCTCCAGCATGATGATGTAGTTAACCTTGAACTGTAGAAACCTCTTTCAAGAGGGACATTATTTCACTTAATTGCCCCTCATGGACCTGATGCTTTTGTCTGCTGCTGTTTTCTGCAAAGATGATGTTGTTTAATTTAGTCACACACACTGGTGATATTTCACAATTCAAAAGTTTGATGGTTACCATGGTAGATGTCTGGTATCAGTGTGATCAATAATATCACGTGGCCCAATTGCGTTTTGACAGGGCACGAGTGAAAAGCATTATTCCCATAACAACAGAGGAGAAAGGAGTCTTTGTGGAGTTGTCCTTAATAAATTGACAAGGCCTTTTACAGCCTTTGATACAGGTCTGGCTGCCTCACACAATAGAAGGCATATAAATTTGCAGATGCCGTCTGGAAAGCTCAAATGTCAACGCTTTTCACAACAGCTCCGGGGCCCTGCAAGAGGAATAATTGATTGGTTCACCTTTTGTCTCAAGCCAGATATTCATCCAGCAGAACAAAAAAGGAGGCAAAGCAAAAGATGAAAGAGTATCTTCTAAAGTCAGTGTGTGCTGACACTATTCAGCTTTTCCTTTTAACATAAATAGTCTTTCACCACATTAAACAGGCGACTCAGTGCTAATCTAATAAATATCTGTGCCTCAGTTTTGCATCCATGCAGTGGATCCCTGGTTTTGTTCCATGTGCTGTAAGTGTGATTATTGTGTAATAAATTATATAGATTTTTGAGACAGTATTACATAATTAACCAATTTAGCAAAGTCCCCTTAAGCCTTTTTCTGACTTTATTATTAAAGTATCAGCATCTGTGTTGGTGTCGGGATACATTATCTGAATAATGAAAGGGATCAAGGAGTGTGTGCATTTGTGCATGTTGTTATAAGATGTTCTCATTACTGTCACAAAATGAAGATTAGGTAGTTAGAGCTGTTGCAGTAGCTTGTGTGTACAGTGGATTCAGTCAGGTTGTACTCTGAGTGAAGGGAGCAGAGTCAGTTTACACCTGGAAGTTTCTCACTGAAAACAAGTGCAATGCTAGTTTTAGACTAAATGAATGTGGCATAGTATATACGGGACACATACACATACACACACACACATGATCAACAAGCGCATTGTGAATGAAATGAGAGTCACAGGGGTTGTTTTTGGCTGTGGAACCAACAGGTGTCTGTGCAACATACAAATGCATATACACAACTCTTGCATTCTTCCAAAGTCTTCTCGAGCCAGTACCTTGCTGTCTCTTAACTGTGTTCAATAGCCAGTGATGATTTATATTTGATTTGTTTTGTTGCATTGTGTCTCCCTCTTTCTCTTCAAAGCCGTGCTGTTCATTTCCAGCCTCTGCAATTTTCTTCTCCAGTAGCAGAAAGGAGCAAAAGAAAAGGAAAGAAAGATGACAAAGAAAACACAGGACCTCTCTCTTCCCTCAGTCCTGTTATTGTACAAAATAGCCAAGCAATAATTTTTTGTCATTGGTTTACTCCTAAAAGCCCATTTGACGTCGGTCCTGAAAAGAAAGCAATAAAGAAACCTTTTCAGCGGCACTGAATGAGCGAGAGAAGCAGGAATGAATCCCTTTGGGACGTTGCGACCGGAGAGGCCTTTTTATTTTCTTTGCTCTGGTAATCAAATGGAGCTGAAATGAAAATGGAGTTTTCTATGAAAATAGGGTCCTTTGTTGGCTTTGGAAGGCTGGTAATTCATAAACAATAAGCCAGCTCCCTTTGTTTGGGTTATAATATATTCCTGCTGCTCTGAAAGAGGTCTCTCTCTGCACACACACATACGCGCAAACACACACACTGAAGTCAGGGTAAAAGCCAAAGCGAGGCAGCAGGGGAAGAGGATATATAAAAGGAGGCTGAGAGGCAGGCTTTCCATTCATCCTCCTGACTGAGAGACTGCAGGATGCTCGACTTCTCAACCTGTCTATCCTCCACCTCTCTTTCTCTGCTCTCTCCATCAACCTCTTCTTCGCTGTTGGTACCAACATGCACACAATTCCTGTCACACCTCCCGGCCTTTTTTTTTTATTATTATTATTTTTAAGAAAAAGTTAAACTACTTTAATGGGGTTGTCTTGGATGGCCAACAGGTGTGAATGGATTACTTTTCTCTCAGAGTGCAGCACACTTGACATTCCAAGGAGACATTTTTTCCTTCATACGGAAGATTGACATGATGTGTGACATGATGGAGACTTTTTTTTTTTTTAATTCATCACTGAATCTTGAAGGATTTTATGCCAATGGATGATAAGTGATGCAGTTTGTGAGGTGACAACAAACTTGAAGCATCAGAAGCAGGATGGAATGACCTCATTTAGAAACAGCAGGACCTTTCTTATCAAAATCATACAAAATCATGGAGATTGCACTGTTCTAACTTCACTGGAACAATACATCAGTATGTGGAGAGTCATTTGTCACCACGGATGTTTTTGCATATAATGGACTGTGGGTGAAAACAGCTGTCATTCCTGAATCTTATGGATGTCTGAGTCATCTGAGGCTGATGTGATAATGGCTCCTAAATCTGGCTAGAAATCCACTTTAAATGTGTAGACGCAGCTTTCCTCAGAGTCGAGGCAGTGGGATCAAGTAAGAAGACACAAATGCTTGTGTCATCACACTTACTGCACCGGCAGTAAGAACTTTAAATGGAAACTGGGCAGATATGAAGATTTACATACTTTATGGATGTGGATTGATCCAGCGTGATGTAAGTGTAAACATGATGTGCACTTCTGTTTTAACCGTTCACATGTATAACAAGCAACCGTAAGGTAACAATTAGCCCATCATGAGACACTGAAAATCTCCACTACAAGTTATTGTGTAGGTCAACAATCGAAGTTGACCTACAGTAAAAAACAGTATCAGCCTATGAAACAGGTTATTGGTACCGTTACACGGCCAATGTCCAATTCAGTGTAAAGACAGAGGTAAGGAAAGTTGTGACTTAGAGAGACTTGCAGGTTTGGATGTTCAGTCACCTGCTCCTGCCCATTTATCAGAAAGTTTCCCGGCATGACATTGAACTCCATGAGTCCAGGAGTTATTTGGAGATTTAGCTTCTACATGTCAATGACAGGTCCTAACTATAAAAAGACTGACTTGTGTGTATGTGAATGAAATGTGACTCAGAAGAGGAGTATTACGTTTGTCTCTGTTCAGTTCTGGAAGATATTCAGCACTTATTCACTAGTAGATGATGCCAGAACCAACCTCGTCTCCTAGAAATGACGCTTGCATGTTACTAAACAGTTGTGCAGAATATGTTGTTTAGAATGTTCACTGATAACATTTTCCAGCCCAGGATGTAGGTTACTACTTGTTTGTACTGCATAGATCATGTTAAGGTGGATGGTGGATGAATAAAAGGGTTAGGGTTAGCACTTTGACTACAGTCCTGCATGTGGGAGATTAAAGCTTCTAAAGCTTCTAAAGGACTTTTAGACCTTTAAAAGACTTTAGACAGTTTCTAAATGCTGAGATTGTGGTTTTGGTTGAACTAATGCTGCAGGTTATTTACTTGTTTTAACGAATATGTTATTGCATAATAGAAACTTGCTAAAATGTAATTAATGCTGTAATATAATATTAAAGGAAAACAACAAACAATCATGTCCATTGTTCACATATGCAAGTGTCCTTGTGATGCTAAGAAGACAGTTGTTGCACAGCAGTAACTTAAACATAATTTCTACATGACAGGGTTGTTCTCAGCAAACCCCTAACGCACATTTCCAAAGCGGTATGGAACAGGCAGATAGGTGAGGGAGGTGTGACATTTCTAGCAGTACCTCTAAAAGTAGATCTGCTAGTTCTGTCCGTCTGCCACTTTTCAATTATGTGATGTACAGTGTGTGAGTCTTAGCTTTGCACAAAGCATTTAACATAGTTCTTCGTTTTGTTAGATTATCCAGGAATAGTTTGACTGCATTCACAGACAAAAAAAATAAACCAGGCAGGGGTTGATGGGAGATTCTGTTACTAAACTCAGAGTGAATAAAGAAGTATTAAATACAATAGGATGATACTATCTGCACTCTTCTACCTTTCTATGGTCACAGCCTGGTGAATGTTGAAACTAAAAAGAGGGAGAGATTGTACAGCTATTTTATAAACCAAATATTAGTATGAAGTAACAAAACCATGTTAAAATCAGTTCTTGGATTAGTAAAAGTTTGTTTTGGGCAAATGTAACAAGAAACTAAACCAAACCAAGGGCGGAAAAATATGCAAGTTTTTGTGCTCGTTTCTCCAGTGGAACTGATGGTTCTACTTCATCTGGCAGAAACCACAAAGACACTAAATGTGTCTGCATTTTTACTCACGTGACCTCATTGTGTGTTCATTACTGTAACAGCAAACTGGTTCATGTCAGTGCAGCTGTATTTGGACACAGATGGACACAGATTTGAGAAAAATGAGAGAAACTAAAGGGAGTGAGAATCTGTTCAGTTTAAAGTTTCTGCTGGAAGAATTGAAGAGATGGAAACAAATGCTGAGGAAGTGTTTTAATGGTTTTGGTTTGATGTTTCTGACAAAGTTCATTAGACATGTTTGACATGAGCAACTGTGATGCCACTTAATGGAAGGTTTATCATCGGATTCAACAAAGGACCACTTATTATAATTGCTGGATCTCCTCATCCCTAGTCCATATCTTATTCTAGCTCAATTTAAGAAAATAATAACTTGATTTTCCAAATGGCTAAAGACCTGTAAACCTTCCGAATGGCTTGACATCTGCTTCTAGGAGTAATTTATTTGAGAAAGAGGAGAAACTAGAAAGAAATGTTCATAGTTTAAGTAGTAAGTACTTCTCCTGGTAGTCCAGGTCTGTGGTCTCTTGGTCTACAGCTGCTTCAGTCTGCAGTTATATTTGAAATGACTGCAGATCAGTGATTCAAAGCAGCCAGTCTGATCGTAGTCTGTGTAATGTCTGACTATAGAGTGTATGGCTTACTTCCATTATAATTACATAATTCTGTTTTTAGACCAAATGCACACTACAAAGTAAAGACCTTATAAATGTTAATTATTTGGTCTCTGTCATGATCACTCTGCATTATCAGTGTTTTATTCTGAGAGATCCTCAGTCTATCTAACAGTGTCTGAACTTTGTATTTGTGTAGGCAGAACTCTTTCTGTTGAGCCATGCTAGCTGCTGCTGCTCAGGCTACCAACCAGTATTTTCTGACACATTTATATCTAACAGGTTGAAGCTGATCATCTGTGTGAGAATACAACCAACATGGTTAATGTTGAATGCTTCTTGTAACTTAAGGTGCAGCTTGTTGATGCCTTAGTACCTACTAGAACTTCTAAAATGATGTACTGAACATAATTTCCATTTGTCTCTCAAAGCCTTTCAAAAGCTGACTATACTTTCCTGATCAATGAAGATGGAAATATTTCTGAAGTGAAGAAACACACTAAATATTTACTAAACCACTAGATGGCAGCACAGTCTAACAAACTATGTTTTAGTTTGACTTCAGTTCCACAGAAACCAATATTTTACTGTATCTGTTGCCTTTAATTGGATGTCAAGATCTTGGTTTAGTTCACTTGTATCTGGACAGTAGTATCACTTCTTTGATTCTATATCAGAACTTTTTTAAGGCTGACATATAAATTTGGAACATACTGCAATGGACAGTGTCATCAATGTGTTCATATGGATAATTATACAGGTCAGCTTCTGAAATACTGTAGTGTCGGTACACCCTGTAGAAAATACTGAGGTCAAGTGTCCAGAGTGTAAATACCATCTACTATGTTTAATGTAGTTTATTTAATCCTGCTTAAATTGTATGATTTATTTAAATTTTGACTCTTACAAATACTAAATTCAATGTGTGTGGAATGTAAGCTTATCTTCTGCTTATTACACCTCTCAAAATTCAACAGTCCTCAGGACATGATTTTTAGGTCCAGCTCACAGCCCTGTCATTTTGTCAAAACAGGCAAATGTTAGTTGCTCAAGGTGCAGGAAGAATCATCAGTAATAGAATTTCAACTTCATCATAATGACAAATGTTTCATCACAGCTGGATGCTCCTGTGGTGAAAGCTCTACACTTTCAACTTTAACTTGTGTCAATAAAGTGACTTGCATAAAGGAAAAGCAGGACTTTGTTCAGTAGAACTACTTTTCCCGATGAAGAGTGTATATACTATCCAGTAGAGGGAGCTGATATCCACCTTAAAACTCTAAAATCTTAGAACTTTGAAGCCTTGACTACTGGATCCCCCTGTCTGTGAACAAAGTCTAGTATGTAGAACACCTGCAAACAGCTGGTCACATACTGAAACTCTGTGCAGACAACTCAAAGCTTCATAATTTGTCCAAAGTGATTACCTGGCCCACTTTTCTTGTCTGTATCTCTTGACAAAACACAGTGCACTGTGGGAAAGAGCTAATGGATATGTGTAATAGGAAGTGGAAGTCAGAAATGGACAGAGTGTTGTTCATGAAGACTTTAGACTGCAGTGCAAAATTCATAGTTTGAGAGAGGTGTGTTTGACAACAATTTGATTGCTGATTTATATTAATGTAGAAAGACAATTTAAAAAATTTCTCTTAAAGAAAAATGCAGGAAACGTACAGGAACCCCCACAACAAATCACAGTGGGCTGACTGATCTTGAAATATCAGTTGACTTAGATGTTTTTTGATCGTATAAGCCTTTAAGTGCATCACTGTAAAATATTCGAATCTTAATCAAGAGATGTTAACACTATAGTATAGAAGAGCACTGAGCTTGACCACACCGTGAAATGCATTCTCTTTTAGGCTCTTTTTATATTCTCCAGTTTGCAATAAACTAACTAAAACTACTACTGTCACATATTAATCATATGTTGGATTCTGGCTGCACACTGTAAATGTAGAAATAGTCAGACTGTATGGGTATTTTTTCCATAGATGGGATTAAAATATGAATAAGCAGGTAGGAAATATCACTTCCTTTTGCTATGTGCACATTATGCCATTTCTTCAGCAGTTATTTAGTCTAACTGTGCCATAATGGCCAAATGAGCTTGAGTGGAATAAAGACTGCCATTATGTGAGCCCAGAGTCTCGACTTGTTGATGCGCCATTAGCTTCAGATCTCAAATGTGACTAGATTGTTAGACGGTGTTTTTCACTCCTTGCAGAGACTAAGGTTAACTGGGTGAAAGGACAGGAGGAGAAAAGTAAGATGATAGATTAGCAGGAAAAGTCTGAGCTGTGATTTATTGTATGTGGATATGTTAGGATGTTAAGATGCTTCTTGTAATGTACCATACAGAAACAAGGCAACATTTTTTGTTTTTAATTGTTATGCATGTTTTCATGGAGTAATTGCTTTTGACTAGTTTTCAGTTTATTTAAAATCAGGTTCAACAGTAAAATATTAATATTAACATTTTCACATCTGTTCAAAACTAATAGTTGTAGTTAACATTAGTTTTCAATAGATATAAATATTTTTAATCGGAATGATTGATAATGCTATAAACATAGCTGTAAACATACTTCATATGATTTATAGACTTTCCACAAACACGTTTAAAAGTATAAATATATCAGAACCTCATAAAACAATATAAGGTCCTAGTTATCAGATATATTTGTCCTGAGAATTCAACTATGTTTCATTCCCTCCATCAGCAGATGAAATTTTCTCAGTAGTCTTGAGGGTAAAGAAATTGTGATTTATGCATAACACATTACGTATTAAACAAATTAAAATGTCCTAATCTCTGCTTACAGCCACATAAGTTTAAGAGGTGAGGGTTAGTGTTAGGTGCAAAATTGGCCACACTTTACCTTTTTTATTTCTATGTTTTTATTTTGTGTCCTTAGAAATTTAAAACATAATTGAAATAAATTGTCCACTAATGTTTTAACTCACCCCAGTCTACAGCTAAAGGCCAGTGTAAAGTACTGATGTATAGATTAGTTTTTATTATTTTACACTTTAACCTAACCCTACAGGGAGGAAGAGAGGAGGAAGTTAAAATCATTACTTTGGATTTACAGACAAACGTAACTGATTAGACATATTTAATGACATCTTATCAAATGTTTCTTTTTTTTTTTTAAAACGCCCTCTAAAAACGTCTTTTTGTGCCCAAGTTGATATTTCTGTAAACGAGGTTAGATCAATGGTAACAAAGGCAAAACAAACAGCTTTACTGTAGATTTAAATAAAATAGGAAAATCTACCTCCAACGCGACTACACTGAAATTGTTTTCAGAAATAAAGCTGCAAATATAAATGGCGTGCAGCTGGACCATTTGCAGCAAAAGCAAGGACCAGTGGGATACGAGGGCCTTCCTGTGGACTGAATTGCCTCAAAGTGCCAGGCTGCTATCAAACCACATTAATGTGATGGATATCCGGCATTCTGCATTCATTCTCCACGCAGTAAACATGGGAGCTGACAAACAGATCGTGGTGAGAGGGCCTCCAGCACAGACAGCCGCTCAGGCACTCTAATGCATTGATGAATATAGCCTGGGTTCAAGTACATTTTATGTCAAACGCACACAAATTGGCACACTTTTCCTTATCCCAATTTTTCCAATTTCCTAAGAGTAAGAAGCTCAGTCCTCTCTATTTGTTGTTTTTTTTTAGCCTTAGTGAGGATGATGGTAAATGTGGTTGTTTTCTTTGATCTCAGGCTGAATGGGAAAGGTCAAAAAACTTAGCTAGTTCATTGGACAGACACAGTATTTTTTATGATTTCAAAGAGCATGAGAAAGAAACAATCTAATCCCGTAATGGATGTTTATAATCACAATTTATCAACTTGTTTTTTTGTATAGATTAGGGCTGGGCGGTATACCTGTTTATACCGATATATTTTTACACGCGGTATATCATTTTTTAATACCGTTTATACCGTTCTCGCATTTAGATCTTTACAACCGAGAGAAGAGTCTTTCATCAGGCTCTTTCTGTCTCTCTCACACACACACACAAACAGACCTAGACCTGCCCCCCTCTACCACTGCGCATGCGGCCACAGCCAGTCCGCTATACTGTCGTTCAAGTCAGCAGCGTAGAAGAACCACAGGCTCTGGTCGACACAAAAAAGAAAACCATTGGTTTAATAGTTTGAGGTGGTTCAGATTTCCAGCAGAAATGCATACGTTATCGAGTATGTCACAAAGAGCTTACATCCAAATGTGAAAGTACGTCAGAACGTAATCTCCGTTTACAACAGCGCCACAAACTCCGGCCCGAAGAAACAAGTTAAACTGTCTGTCACTAACGTATCAGATACTAAACCTGCACCGTTTACCTATGGTGTGTCGTATAAAAAGAGAAGTGATAACTAGATAACAAACGCAGTAAGCTACCATATCGCTTAAGGCTTGGTCCCCATAACAATGTAAACATGGCAAAGATGGTTTTAAAAAGCTGCTAAAAACACTTGATCAGTACCAGTTGCTCACTCGCCAGTAGTTTGCAGGACA
>JAUBNQ010000012.1:9252186-9264525 GCA_032353495.1 Ctenopoma kingsleyae | reverse complement strand
TAATTCAATCAAAAGGTGCTTCAACAGAGAATTAGTTTAAGGGTGTGCACACTTATGCAACCAGCTTATTGTATGTTGGTAACTTTTTTTATATTTTTTCCCCAACAGATTTTTTTTTTTCTTCAATTGAATTGTACAGGTTAAAGGCCACATTAAAGGTGGTAAAAGTTTTGAAACGATTTCTTGTGGTCTCATTTTTTTTACAGCAAAACCTGGCATTTTAACAGGGGTGTGTGCAGTTTTTGTAATTCACTGTATTTCTCAAAGCAGAGATGATAATAATAAATAGTGGAGTGCATCTTTATAACCCCATCATACATCAGGTGTTTCCAGCCGTGGCCTGGTAGCTCAATGGGACAAGCATCAGACTGGGATGCAGAAGGTGTCAGGATCGAATCCCAGCCCAGACTCCTAGCCCATCCCCCAGGTATGGGGCTAGCAAGACACTCAGCGCTAGCTCCTCTTAAGTCGCTTTGGATAAAAGCGTCTACCAAGCAAAGTAAAGTAAATGCAAAAACCTTCATAAACTACTGCTTAAAGTGAACTGATGCCACATTACCTTTCAGCTACCCAACTGATGAATGCAAATCTGTCTCTGTATATAGATTTCCCAACCATCTGCATGTCATTGCTCCACCCATTTTCCCCCCTCACTATGAAGGAACTACATCACTGTCACCACACCGCTGCAAGCATTACACAAGATATTCAGTCAGACTAAATGGTCTGGCCAATTACATTGATTTTAGAGGAGCTGTGTTGTTTGCATTAGCAGAGGAAAATGGACTGCCATTTTCGATGTTGTTGGGTGGAAATTGAGAATTGAGCTCTCTTCTGGGTCTATAATGGATAGAATACCAATCAGCCAGTTGATGTAACTCTACACGCTCTCTTTTTTGAACCATGTATTAAGTCATGCACTTACATCATTAGAAAGTCTTTATAATGCATTTCTAATTACATAAGCAAAAATATTTTTAGCCCTACTAGTGAGTGTACTGAGCTGTAGAGAGTCAGTGTTGATGATTGCTTGTTTGTACCATTTGGATGAAATCCCTTTAGACGTGGTTCTAATGTATATTGGTTGCATATTAAGACACCTCACACATATTTCTGGTTAACTACTATTCTAAATCCATCCCACACTCTGCTAATGATACTTTCTGCTGCATATGTTAAGGTTAAACCAACTGACAGTGATGGACAGAATCGGTGCAGCACTATAAAGCACATTATCATATAACATAACTTTATTACCTGATCTTGTTTTAAGATGTTTCACTTTTTCTATTCCTAAATTAGTGCATTTCAGCATTTGAGCTCAGTCTGTACAAATTGTACTAAAAGCAGAAACAATCATTTTTACCTATGTGCTCTCAGCTGGCTAATTCAGTCCTGCAGCAGAAATACAATTTTAAAAACATGGAAATACATTGTACAAGGAATAAATACAGAGTGGCACAAGTATGCTCCAAAGTTCCAGTACCACAGAATAACATAATTACAATATACTACATTGTACTGTAAAAGAGCTGGCATGATAATTACAGTGTACCATTGATATCACATTTAACCAAAAGCATTCATGTTGAAATTAGTACAGTATAACAGGCTGTGGTGTAAGAGCAATAATGTAGTGTGAGATATCCTAATAGTGAAAATAATTCAACTCCATGTATCTCAAATGATTGTCTGTCTGTTCTGAGGTCGTGTAAGCACTGCATCTTATAGGTAGTACCTGGATGTTTGACTGTTACTTTAGTACCGAGTAAAATGTGTTGCGTGCTGCGCACCTTTCAGGCCACAAGAGTGCAGGCCACACTAACATGATTATCTTGTCGTTATTGAGAGGAAATTAAATGGAACAATACGCATCAATGTGCCACCAGAAATATTAAGCTGTTTGCTACACAGAGTTGATACCTTTTGGAAATCAGTCGATGAAAATGATTGTGAATGCTAAATTTTTCTGCAGTGTGTTGCTAGCTGCTGTAGCATCAGCAAATAATCATTTGCTTTATGTTGAGTTTTCTTGTTTACTACATGATATGTCTACTCATCTGTTGACCGTATGAGTTGTCACTACCACCAGACTTTATTTTTGATATTAGCAAAGTAATCAATTATCTATTAAAAGAAAATTAATCAATATTGTTGATTAATTGTTAAAGTAATTTATCAAACAGATATTCTGTAGTTCAGCTTCTCACATTTCTTCTTGATTAAAATGAGTATCTTGATGTTTTGGGCTGATATTCAGACAAAATTACCTGCCACTTACATGGTTAGATCTCTCACAGACACACAGACAGACACACTCAGATGCACACCTAAGGCAGAGTGCTGCTAAGTAAGAAATCAAATGTCATTCTCTGGTCCAAGTCGATTTCAATCTCTATTTTGAGCTTTTTCCAAAATCTATAAATGCAGCTCTTAACACAGGACTGAGAGTCGGGTGAGCAGAGGGTTAAAGGGGGTCTGTGGCTCTGTCAGTTTTGGGTTAACTGCTTTGTCAAAGTGGCTTTTGTCCTCTGAATGGCAGTGTGATGATGGTGGGTGTGTGTGTGTGTGTGGCATGCTTCACAGTGAAGGTTGCTGGTTTGAATCTACACTGAATGGAATGAGTGTTGCACCTGCCAGAGAGTGTTTTTATATCAAGCAAAGTTATTTTACATTGCTTTAAATGGAGCAGAGGGATGATTTATAGGCCCTGTCACTCAGTAAAGGCAAGTATCTGGTTGTATACATTGCTGTTGTAGGATCAGAATGCATTCGGCCTTTATAGCTGGCAATAAGCACAACAGAAATGCCTCTCCAGCCACGTATCATAGCTGTCTCACAACAAGCCTCGCCTCAAAATAATTTCTTAATCCATTAATTGGCATGGAGCAGCATTCGGGGCAGGGCTTTTTGTTCAATATGTTTTTCAGAGATGCATACTAATCATATAAAGTGATCCTTTGTACTCAGGTTGACAGCAACGACGAGGGCTTTTAGACACACACACACGCCAAGGCATGTGTCTGGGAGCGCCGACGGCAGAACGAGTGTATTATTTTCCCTGAAGAGTGTTATTTTCCTGTCAAGGCTTGATGGCAACGTGCCAACAGATGTGACAGGGAGCGATCATCCCTCCTTCATACAGTACAGAGAGAGAGAGAGTGAGAGAGGGGAAGCGAGGAGGGATAGATGAGGATGGAGTGAGAAAGACAGACATACTAGCTGGGTTTCAATCGAGGCATTTTTATGCAAATTATGATGTATCGAATTTGAAAAGCAGCATGGAAATGGCTAATTCTAATTAAATTTTCTCGTGAAAAAAAGTTTTTTTTTTTCCTGCTCAAGGCTGGAAGTTTGTTTTAAGAAACTGTGATTGAAATCCATTTGTCAAATCTATTCTGAAACGGTGTGTCCTGATCTCAAAACAGTGATAGTCTGCTGTTGCACCTACATAGATGTCTGCTTTAGTTTAATGTTGGCCACATTATACTTTCATTTAAATCACTTTTAGGATTTTAAACCAAACACTTAATTTTAAAAACACTTATTCTTCATCTTATTCTCTGCTTCACAGACAGAGAGCCTTAGTGGGACTTTGTTGCTTTGAAAATTTCTGGCTAAAACAAGATACTAATTATGCTCAAAAAACTCAACAGCAGCATCTCTTTTCTTTCTCTTTTTCCATTTACACATAATAATAACATACTAATAATAATAATAATGCTAATCAGAATGAAAATGGAAGGTATGCAGGGGTGAAGTGGGACTTATTTTCAGGCCAGAAGTTAAAGTATTACTGTTATGTAGACTTAGCAAATGTCATGTGTGACGTTTGGTTCAGTGACAGTGGATCAAGTAATCATTAATACCGATACATACAACATATTTTTCTGCATGTATTAAGTAGATACAGTATTTTTTGTAGGCATTTGCTGACTAATCAACAGCCAGCTTAGCCTTAGTGACTCTCATGGCTCCCCAGAAGTCCAGCACAAAACACACCACACACCACCTGGAGTCACACTTCTGCTCTTTAGGTAGAGGCTAACACCTACCCCACATCTCAGTCTTATGCTGGATCACTGAACAGACAGCCCACACTGAGAACTACCCTTCACCAAACTCCCTGAAAGACTCCAAACAAATATTTCTGCACATAAATAAATATAAAAAAATTTATTAATTAAGCGTAGCTCAAACAAACTGTGTTCCAGTACAACCACCACTGTGCGGATCTGCTCATTTTCATTATCAAACAGTTAAAGATAGAAAAATATTTATATAAAGCTCTGGTAACAGTGTTGTCAGTTTTGAAAGATGGTTTTCTCTTACCTAGTGTGTTCCTGTATGCTTCAATGTGTACCTGTGATAACACGTGGCGAGTATAGACACAAACGTGGATATATGAATGAAGATACATTACTGTGATGATAACTTGTTTCTAAATGTTGCGGCAATGCTCTTAATACATGATCACAAGTAAGGTTAATGTAGTTTAATAAGTAAAATTTTACACTACATGTGCATGATGGTCTTTTTAACAGGACTTTTAACTTTTTACTGACTATAATCACGTATGATATTTCTCCAAGAAACTACCTTGAATCATTGTTGGATGTTACTCCTGCAGGCTGAATGTGGATGTCAGCTACAGATCCTGCCTCAGTAATCTGATCTCCAGAGCCAGTTGTTCCTCAGAAGCAAACACTGCTTGGCAGACAAGTGCTGCTATTCAGAGTTACCTGATAAATAACAGCTGCTGCAGATCAGATTATAATGCGTCTGTGTTAATGGTCCTGTTCTCTTTTGTCATCTGGTAAACTCTGCAAGTAAACAGATTCTCTCTTATCTTCCTCTCTTTCTGTTCCTCGATGTCTTTCTCCCTCTCTCTGCTCTTTTACCCTCATCATTTACTTCTTTATGACTGAAAAAAACAAAGAAAAGGCAAAACAAAGCAGAAGAAAACAAAAGCAAAGAAAGAACATGTCATTACTGGTTTTGTTTCTGTGGCGGCACAATACCCTGACCACCCTCATCAAATGATCGAGATTGCATGCATACAGGCGAGTAAGAGAGAGAGAGAGAGAGCCTCTGCGGGACGAAAGGCAGTTTAATTTAGATAATTATCTCGCAAATTAACCACAAACTCCTTCCCTGTTAATTACCTGTCTTGGGGAGCAGTGCAGGAAAACAAAAAGCGGAGCCAGGGAGGCCTTTGTTCACATCTACTTGGGTGGGCCATAAATTGGTTACGCCCTTGCTGAAAGGCCAGATAACCCTTTGAGAGAACAACCACTAAAGCATTTGATAGGCTAATGGGGAATACTGTTAGCATCCGCGTTTGTAATTGGACGTCATAAATCTGGAACAGGTGATGGGGGGGAACAAAAGATGGGCTTTGTGTGGGTGTCGAGGCCACGGTGCGACTTGTAAATCCTTCCCCCCGATTGAATGGCGCTATCTGACAGTCCACATATGGCTACAGCAGGGCATGCACGAGCATTTATGTGTGCTCAGATTCACAACTATACATATATATGTGTGTGTCTGTGTGTATCTGCCCCAGTAGTGCTAATAAAAAGACCTTTTCTTATCTTGGTGTCTGCTGAAGGTGATTCTGTCAGCAGCTATTAACCTTGCCTTCATAATGACAGCTCACCCGATTAGTTTCAACACTTAAAGCCCTGACATTTTCAGTTTCACTGTTATTTTTCTTCGCGTATTTGTCACAGTAGGAAATACATTTTGTACACCTTCATCTTCACTAATAATGACTTATTAGCGTTATTAGTCTACATGAAAAACATTAAAGCTTTGTTGTTTGTTTTTTTTTTACCTTTTTTTATTTTGGTCAAGTGAAGAGCAGCTAAATCCATTTCCATATGTAAACTTTAATTATTAATACTAAACTTATTTTCACTATGCTTAGAAGAAAATCAAAGGGTAAAATACATGTTTAATTAAATTTGAAATTGTCTTTTCAAAGAGGAACCCTAAAGAAAAGCACACTAGGTGGTCAAACCACTTAACAAATCTGTGAACCAGATTACACTTTAGCTTGTGTGAAGAGTTTGACAAGGTTAGTGGTTTGACAAAAACTCCTCAGCTTAATTTCCCTTTATGTCTCCTCTTAAGTGCTAATAAAAATAACTGTCTTTATCTTTGGTCAGTGTCAAGAAGGTATTTAGTTATCTCCTGATTTCAATAATTTTGGAGTTTTAGTGTGATTAAGCCACACAGTTGAATACCATCAGAGAGCTACAGTGTCTGCAATGCTTTTCTCTGTTTGTTTTTTTTTTGTTACACCTGCACAAAGTTATTGGCTGTAAGGTTTGGTGCGTTCAGAAAGACAAATGCAGGGGTCCAGTTAAGATGAAGACAGGGAAACGGTACGTTTTCTTTGTTGTCTTTTTGAACATTAAGTCATGAAGTTTGTCAGCTGAAGTGAAATGTACCTGCTGAGTTGTGTGTGAAGACTTTGATTCAGCAGGATTACTGTGGTGTTTCTGCTCTGTCATTACCTGTCAGTCAGCTAGTGTGGACAGCACAGTGTGACATTTCTGAGGTAAACTTATGTCACTGAACAGCATAAACAATGTGCTCAGTTTCAGTACAGGGTCGTAACAGCACTTAGTAAATCAATGATGCAGTTAGAGCTTCAAGAGTAAATTGCTGGTAACAATATACAGTTGCAACAACCTACAACAACACCTACAAAACTATTCACAAATTGCTTGTGCAAAAAATCTAAATAATTGATCTGACAGCACTATGATAATTGTGTTAAAAGTGATAAAAGTGTTGGTAAAAGAAAAATGCTGTGGTTTTAAGGTTTGGGAATGATCATTGTTGACATTCAGGAGGAAAACTCACTTTGTACACAGGGTTTTTCCTCAGAAAAGAGATACATCTCAGCTATGTTGTAGATGTCAGAATAAGACACCACTAATGATGATGTTTACATGGGCTTCTTATGTCTTCTTATGACTCTTGTTCTTCAGTCACCCAGTTTTCATGCTAGATGTTGTTGACAATTTTGGTGAGTTTGTCATAATGCACCTTGTTGTTATTTGTGTTTACATACTAGAATAAAACTGCACTGAGCCTTTGTTTCAACATCATAGAACCTGCACAAACGCTAATGTGACACCTAGGATCATAGCAGCAACTGAGCATGCATTACAACAGATCCATCGCCATGACAACTGAGCAAAATCTGTCTGTAATATGGTTTAAACTCCAGTAAAAGTTAAATGGCTACAGATATTTCACCTGGGGTTGGGGTTGGGGGGAGTGCTCCACAAACTGTAACTTAAGTGTAATCCAGTAACATAATTCAACATTTCTATCTTTGTGAGGACATTTAATAGAACACACATAACGCTGTATGTGACGATGCTGTTGCTAAGCTGTAGCCATGTTCTCCAAACCAGGTGTGAGAGACATGAGTGTGTGCGCGCACACACACACATACTGCTCATACTTAACACACACCATGAGGGGACCATCGGTGCTGTACCAATATTTGTGTTTTGCGGCTGTCACGTATTTGTCCAAGTCCTTGTCGGTGCTCTCCACGTCTACCGGCAGCAGGTGTGAACAACTCTTGTGCTGAGAGGGACGCACTCTGCTGTCACCTTGTCAGAGAGAGAGAGGGAAAGAGGGAGAGATAGATGCTTGCACAGACACACTTACGCTCAGGCTGGGGGAGGAGGAAGGGGTGTGAGGGAGAGGGAGAGATCAATAGTAGTGAGTGTGGAGTTTGGATAATTACAGTTGTTAGCAGGGAGAGGAGAGCAGCTATAGTGGCCTCTCCACTCAGAGTCTCTTATCACTCTCTGGCCTGTCATTACAGCTTTAAATGCTGCTGTGGCAAAGTGGCAACTGTGTGTGTGTGTGTGTGTGTGTGTGTGTGTGTGTTTTTCCTCTACCTCTATATCTCCTTTTCTGATTTCCTCTCCTCTCCCCTCCTTGATTCTGTTTATTTATCCTCTCCTCTACTCTTCTCTTTTATAGCTCTTCCTCTCCTCTCTTCTGTTTCTCTTATCCTTTCTTTATATCTCACAGTCTTGTTTCCTGTCCTCTTCTCCTCTCTCCTGACTTTTACCTTCACTGCTCTCCTTGCTTCTTCTAGTTTTTTCCTCCTGTTTATATTTTCCCTGATTTCCCTATAATCTCATCTCCTATCTCCCAGTTTGTCATTCCTCTCTTTGCTGCTCTTCTGTTCCCTCTTCTCCTTTTTTCCACTCACCTCCTCTTGTACATATCCTCTGTCATACACTTCAATAATATCTCTACATCTCTACCTTTGTACACAAATGTCCAGGTGCTTCTAAAGTATCAAGGAAAGCTCTGTACACTGATTGATCTCCCTGAGGCAGCTTGAGATCTCTATTCAAACCTGCTATGTGGAGAGACACACACAAGGCTGTGACAACAGATTGTATAGCAGGGAGTCACAGTGCTTTCTCTCAGGCCGACATATTCACTTGTGCAGGTGAAGTATTAGATGACAAGGTTTTTTTGTTTGGGTCAGAATATTGTATAGTGCTCCACATTGAAGTTTTTGTTTGTGTTATTATACATATAATATGTGATAGAGTTTTCATACCTGTGTGAACGCATGCCATGGTTACTCTCTTTTACAATTTGACAAGTTTAAAGTTCAAGAATCTGTGACTTTGTGGTTTTATGAAAGAAAAGAGCTGATGTTATAGTTTGAAAGGTAATGAAAGTACAGACATGTGTTAGAGCTGAAACTTTTTGTTCTATAAAACCATTAATCTTTGATGTATATTTAATTTAAATGAAATATTTTGACATTAAATGAAAGGTTTTCTTCCCTCTCCTCTAGTCTTTCCATCACCTCCTCTCTCATATATTGATTCATCCAATAATCTCTCTTCATCTCTCCTTTCTTCCTGAATTGTCTCTTCCACTCTTCTGTTTTCTTTGCCTCCCCTCTCCTCTCTCATCCAATAATCTCTCTCTTCATCTCCTTCTCCCCACTCCTCTGCATTCTTTGTTCCCCTTGCTTCTTCCCCTTTCTCCTCCTTTTCTCCCAATGTGAGTGGTGCCAGGAAAAGGAATTTACTCTGGAGATCCACGCTTTAATTTCTTCAGAAAGAGACAGAGAGAGGTTTTGACTGTCCAGCCAGACGGGATTTTCTTAGTTGTTGAGTCTTGACACGCGACACTAAAATAGGCCTGCAGAAACTGGAGTTAAATCCACTTTGGATTGCTGTGGTTGTTTCACCATTCTCTGTCCAGACACACACACATACACGCAACACACAGTTGTGGTTTAGTTGATCTCCTCTGATGTTGAGGAGCCTTGTCAGACATAAGAAGGAGATGAGAATGATGGAAAGAAGGATTAGAGGGGCGCAAAACAACAGCGGTTTGTCCCCTCCGGGCTGTTAGCTCTGATTTAGATGGAGCAGGATTAGCTGAGGATGAGGAGATCAGAGTAGAGAGTGTGTGTGTGTGTGTGTGTGTGTGTGTGCGTGTGTGTATGTTGAGGAGAAGTGGGCTGGTGATATGTCGACGCTTGAGGCAAAGCTGTCAGATATTTGACCAATTTTCTTGTTGTGTTCCGTAGGTGGTGTATAGTATACCATAAAGGGCACACACACACACACACACACACACACACACACACACACACACACACACACACATACTTTGCACTGCAGCGAGCAGGGAATAACATAGCTTAAAGCAAATTTAAAGTTGGTGTAAATGATTGTTTCTCTAAAATAGTGGCCAAAACATTCACACTCTCAGGTCAGTGGAAAATGGCTTTTTATGATATTCTCATAGTCCACTCCCAGATGGTCTGAAACTGCTGGGTTTGAGTAAAAAGCTTATGTGTGTTATTGAAGTTGATGGGGGAACGGAACTACGCAAATGTGCTTTTCATTGTAAGGAAGCACTAAAATGGCATCTCATGAAACCAGGCTGTCAGCTGTCTCTCAGATCCCTCTGTGCTGTGCGCACGCGTGTGTTATGAGCATTGAGTCGAGTATCACAATGAGACAGGAAATCACTGCTCATACAAAACACTCACAAATAACCCGCTAATCTCTGCCTCTGCCTGCGTGCCATTCAAGGCTTCCTCCAATTAAAAAGCATCAGGGAGTCGAACCAGCCATCTTATTTATCATATTAATTAGAAAGTCCCCTGACAACAAAGAGAGGCCTACAGCTGTGGAGCAGAGGAGAGGCCTGGGAAATGAAGGATGGTTTGATTTGTTGTCTTGCTAATGTGACACCTATTATACAGGTTAGGCTGCAGCATATGGTAATTGTGAGTGTGCACGTGCATGCTCAAGTGTGTGTGGTTAATACGTTGGCATCAAAGGATCTGGTGTGACTGAGTAGTTTTGTGTGTTAACCACAGCTTGCTGGATCTCATATGGGTAATACATCACTCACAAGACCATAAAACATCACACACAACCACCTGCGTGGCACTGGTATGCAGGTTAGACAGTGCTCCTAAGTTTCGCATCCAGCTTTTAAGTTTTGCAGCATACTAAGATGTGCACTGTTAGTGAATATGGCTATTGTATATGTATTATAATTGGGTTGATTCTCCATATTGTGAACATAAACCCACTAACTATAATAATTTTCATTAGGCACTAATGCTTTATTAACAGGTAACAAATGATGGAGACAGTCCTCGTTTGAGTCCAGAATGAAGTGTTGTTTTTGTTTGATCACACTGAACCAACGTGACTGACATGCTGACTGAAGTTGCAATTAATTTACTGTGGTTAATAAGTTAGATTATGAAGAGTATTTGGTTATCCATTGTTCTGTTTGTGAAAATCCATTTATGTTCTCATCTCTTAGTAGGTTTTTCTTCACTTTGTTTAAAGTTAATAACCTATTCACTGTGTATGCAGACACTGTGGGTGTGTGTTAATGAATTGTGCCCTGCATTATTTTGCAGAAGGTACTGGAAAGTGGTCAACTTGTCTGTTGGATGGGGCTTTTTGAGGAATCAATGAGATAGATAAAAAAAACAAAAAAACATGGCAACCTAGAAGACATCCTAACTGCTTTAATGGTTTATCACTCATCAGTTAACTATTTAACCTTAGCCTCATAAGCCTTTTATAAAAGGGGGAACTCAAATGTGTTTCTTCCTTAAACACTGAATCTACACCACTGTCATAACTGACATTTAATTCTGCCTGTAATATGTTTTTTATTTAATGTTTCCTTCTGTGGACAACTTAGTGATGTGGTAGTTTCTAATAGTATTCTACACACTACTGCAGTTTGCTCAATAGCTGGTACTTCTCCTAAGATGTCTTAACATTAGTCCAACAACGTGACTCTCTTGAATGAGTTCATGACAGATGAGGGGAAATAGGGCCAGGAAGTGGAGGACTTGAAGACTTCAGACTATGGACATAGAAACCCCACAGATGTCTGATTTCCTAAAGGAGATAGAGGTAAAAAGAGCAGCGTAGACTGATAGAAAGAGAGCAGGGGGGTGATGTGCTCTGTAATCATGGGTCTATTAGCCTACTCTCTATACAGCTGTGATGGTGCTGGAGCTCTGCCCTATGGAAGATAGATGCTCAGCATATTTAACAACTGACAGGTGTGTGTATCTTTGTGTTATCCTTGTGTTATCCTTTTGTCTGCAGCATGGCATGACAGGATCGCTTTTTTTGAGTGGGTGTGCTTGTTATTAGGGCCATATCATTTTGAAACCTGCTATTTTCTGAAGCAGTAAAAGTACTGCTGGACCATTAAAAGAGCTGACAATGCCCTTTAAAGACCAGGTAAAGTAAAATCACTGATTTGTTTCTAGACACATAAAACATGTTAAAAATGTATTGCTGACAATGTGTGAAAAGCCTGTAAACTATGTGGTAGTCTTGCTATGTAGGCTTGACCTATCAGATTACCCAGCTCCACTCCCCGTTGACGGGGGACAAACCATTCACGGGATTAGCCTCTGTTCTGTTTCTCCAGCGTTGAAGCGCGTCTAACCTCCATTCACTTTCTGAATTGAAACGTCTCGTCTCGTGGTTATTGTGTATTTTAAATATGCATTCCTGAAGTTCTGAAATAATTTACTGTCATTCTAACCGATCCAAATCTGTGTCGGGGACAATTAATAATCATGAATAATTACTAAAGTTAGTGCTGTGGACACCTGCAGAAAGATGTTCTCACTGTGAAAATGTATATATGGAACCATTTACGCGACGTCTCCAAACGCACAAGAAACAATTCTACACACAGCTGGAAGGTTCCAGACTGTAGAAATATGTTTTTTAATGTTAGAAACATAACAACAACATAACGAGGAAA
>JAUBNQ010000012.1:9185249-9198294 GCA_032353495.1 Ctenopoma kingsleyae | reverse complement strand
CAATGACATTTCAGCAAATTGGACTAACCTGCTGCATCAGTTTTTCAGTTAAATTTCTTGGTGACTTCGAATTAAGCGCTCTGTAGGTTGACAGTTTTCATTTTTATCACATCCTTTTGTTCCTAAAACATTACCCACTCCATATCAGTATGGATATGCAGCATGATTTTTTTTCCAATTGAGATCTGACGTGTTTTCAAAGTGTTCCTTTAACTTTTTTGAACAGTGTATAACCCTGTAAAACTTACTTTTTTATATTTGAGATAAAACTCTTTTCACCTTTCAGATGTTGTTGCAGGAAGCATCTGATGATAAATATTTTTGTTTTAACTTTTATGCAAATGTAATATTGCAATGTTGGGCCTAAGTGGGAGCAGAAATTCTACATTTTGCACTCACTCTCTAAACAAATATAAACACCTAAGGGTCTAATTGCATGTTTAACTGCTCTGTTTCCCCATAAAGTTATGAATAATAATCATTTAGAAGACAGAATTAAATTGTATTTAAAATTGGAATAAATGAAAATTGTCATTATAGTGTTCATTTGCAGTGAAAGTCTCAAAGACAGTTCAAGTGGACAACATATTATTTAACTGAATTTTAAGAAATAAAAGCTAACTAATCCCTTAGTAGCATATTTGAACATCTCACTGTCCTCTGTGTGAACCGGTAACGGAGGGCATCAGAAGTGTTAGCACAGTTTCCAGCACTGTCCCTTTGGCCCCTGACAGTGGCTGTTAGACTACTCTCTAGCTATTTCCTGTTAGGTCAGGCTCACTCAGCACAGTTCCACAAAACTGTTGGTTACAGCACAGTTAAAAATACATGTTGTCTTATATGTACCACTTTATAACTTTGTCTTTAACTCATGGATTGAAAATAGGATAGTGATTTGTTTAGTTACGTCAGCTGAAAAGGTGACATTATGCAGGATGTAGTTCTGAAGTATTTTTAAACGTTTGAATATCTGAAAATATTTGGTTTTTATTAAGAAATTCACATATTAATGCAAATTCACATGCTAATTAATGACCTTTAGAGTTTGGCTGTCATTAATTTGTATATTACTGTATATATACTGAGACTAAAATGAATGATTTGCTGATTTACTGGATGAACTGTGTTTTGTTTTTTACTATCTGCTTGTTTGTTGCAGGTATGTTAACTCAGCTCCACATGTTAATGTTGGAGAAAACTGTGGAAAGGTGGCAAAACCCCAGCAGCAGTGTTTTGGAACTTTTTGGACACACTGGACCCTGCAGAGTTTCACTGGTCTACAGTGGAGACAGAACAAGTACAGCTGCATCTGACCTGAAACAGGGACACTGAACAGAGAACTCAAACTCTGGAACAGGCTGGCTAACTCACAACCAACAACCCCACAGGATTTATTTGCAAAATATTGCTCCTCACATTGTAGCTGTAGCTGTGAAAATGCACAGCACAAACAGAAACAGATCACTTCATTTTTCACGCTGTGTCCAGGTGACTATATCATTTCTCAGCTACAGGGCCATCACACATCACACATACAGTGTGTGGATGACAAATACTGCCTCAAAGGTTTTTTTGCTATATTAAACACATTTGCTCTGTAAATGTCATGTCCTGTGTTCTACTTTAAATCAGACATCTGTCTATTACGATGCCAGAGACAGCCACAGACTCTAAACAACTGTAACACAACACACATCTTGTGTTGCAGCTGAACAAGCAACCATACAAACATTCACCAGGGACAGTGCACTACTGATGTCACTTTAAAAGGCTGATGTGCTTATGTAGCCTCAGTGAGCCCTGAGAGAGGAATGCAAGTTTTAAGCTATTTCCATGAGAGTTGGTCACGTTAACAATTAAATCAGATAAGATTCATGAACTAATGCTCTTCAAGAAAACTGATGTGATCAGCTCAAACACTACCTGGGATTCACAAACTGCTGCACCAACTTTAGTCCAAGAAATCATTCAACATTTCCTTCCAGGTGCAGAGGGAGTCACTTATACAGTTTATTACATCTATCCATTCATTAACTTAACCACTTTTTCTCTTAAGAGTCACAAGGGGCTGAAGCCACTCCCAGCTGTCACTGGGTGAGAGGCAGGGTACACCCTAGATAGGTTGCCAGTCTATCACAGGGCTAGTTCATTACTTTTGTGTTGATTATGTTTAATTAAAGTACTGCTTGTCACAGAAGTTAGCACTAGAGCTGCAGCGGTGCTCTTCGCTGACTGGCTTCAAGCTCAGCCTCAGGTAGCTAAGGCTAAAGGGGAAATGCTGCAGTGTTCATTAACACGACTGCTACACTGAGCACAGACAGTCATGGTCACACTTATTTCCTTTCACAGCAAAAAAATGCATTTGTTGTATAGTTTGTGTAGTAACACCAGTACAGTAACAGTAAGAGGAACCACCTAGTGGAGCGACCAGGTACTACAGCAGACAGCACCTTACAATACTCTTGAGTTATATAACACATCTCTCATCTTCTGTACAGTATTATCAATTAATATTTTGATCAGAATATATATGAACACCTTGAAAAATATTCTCACACATGGAAATCTCAGCACATTTCTCTAAACGTACTTTAGTTACTCAGTGAAGCTTATGAGATGGTAGGGCATTACTGGCATTATTACAACACAATTTCAAAACTGCAGATAAAAAGGAACTTTGCTTAATTCGACTATTGCCATTACTACTCTATCCCGCCTACAACCCTCTAAACAGCATGTAAACATACCTGCAAAGCTCTGCCTGTCCATGGCTTGTAAGTTACAGCACTAGTTTACTTAGTGTCTTATTACCCTGAAAGAGCTCAGCCTGCCAGCTGCTGTCAAACAAACACAGACACCAAGACAACGCAGACAGGAGAAGGAGCATTTCTGATATTTCCCTAAAGACCTTTTATCCTTTAATAATACTAAGCTATTATCAACAAATTCAAAAACAAGCAGTAATTTGAACTGCAAAGAATGATGAATAAATGTGATTTCAGTCCAGTCCGCGTTATTTTTCCTACTGTACTATCAGGCTTAAAACTGCCAAGTATGGATGCTTCTCACAATAACCAGGGCTATTTTAGAAGGATCCATCATGTTATACAAACTGTTGTGGTCAAGTAACTTTTACTGAAACCACCATTTTTGACTTTATAAGGGAATGAATAATAAGTCATGAACAAGATAATGGTGAACAACTGAAAACTATGCTTAAATGTTGCTTCACTATGAAAACAAGCAGAGAGACAGTAGAATCAAGTGTAATAATTAATTTTGTTCATATGTTGTTTGACAGCAAGATGGACAAATCAGTTCATGTACGAGCTTCACTGAAGCAGTGGGTGTGACACCAGCGTGAGGCTGATTGATTCAGTTCCTTCTACCTTCACATGTAAAAAGCTGGACAAACACGGAGCTATGATCCGACAGAACTGATGACAGTGACAGACAGGATGGGAGGGGAGTCTCCTCTTTCTCTTCACTTTTTATACAAGCCCACACACAGGCCTCAACTTTAAAAGGTCAACATGATCTAGGCGGCATCGTAAATCAAACATCCATAATGTCTCTGAAAAAGGATCTCTCTGGAAAGCTGGATTGTCCTCATTAGCTCTCAGTCCTTTATAAAAATACCTCAAGACTCAATGAAAGTGAATTCACTAAGACTTAGAAAGTGATGATATTCCTGAAATCAACAGATGAATAAACACTACTTGTCACTGTTGTATCCACAATGATATGAAATATTTCTGTGACTTCTCTGGTCTGATTTCCACCTCCAGTGACTTGATTTTCTTGCTGCAGCATTCCTTGTGTTTGAAAGACACCACATGTTTGTCTCTGTGTCCATGTGTCTCTGCGCTGGAAGCAGAGAGAGGAGATTGTCACACTGTCACAAAACAGACCACACAAGCCACTCAGCAGCACTATAGCCAAGTGGTACAAGGGAGCGAGGGGAAAATCCAGCCAGTGCCAGGATAGTTTAACAGCTCGCTGAGAGGCAGGCAGCACCTGACAGATGCCACTTGGGAGCATAATCCCAGAGGGCTGAAAAGATCCTCCACATGACGGAAAGCCAGTGAAGCAGCAGAAAACTGGAATACCCAACAAACTGCAATGTTAAATATCTCTCTAACAATTCACTGCGCCAAAACAAGGCTGCATGCAAGACCGTTCACACATTCACATTTCTGCAAGCTGTGTTTGAGGAAAAGGGTAATAAATTTATCCTATGAATCACTTCCTTAAGAAAATATCTTTCATTCACCAAACATTCACCAGTTTCAGACCCGGAAATGTTGCGATTACTCATTTCTCTTGTATTACAGAAACCTGACTATTTTTACATTTTGGCTGTTAGACGGATAAATGTCATTAAAGTAGGAGTTTCCCACCATTCTGTTGCAATTTATTAATCAGGTAAATAACTAGCTGATACTGAAAATTATCATTAATTACAGCCATTGTGATCTGTACAAGTTTACATCACATACCCAGAGAGAATTAAATAAATAAAACATTTGATAAGACCTTGTTTGTCCGAGTTCAGTATTTCCTTTACAGATCATGACTCAAAATATATATTTTTCAGAACAATGTGCTTTGCATAATTGTCCTTGCTCCTGTTCTTGTAACAGGGATCATGTAAGGAATCCCGGGCCTACAGTGGCAACACTAGTTTATTAAAACTACAATATATATAACATTTATTACAGGATTACTGGCTTTTCATGTGGGTTAAATCTCTCCCTCTTTCTCTCGTGCTCACCACACAGCGCTGGGGAAGCAAACAAAAGGGCCGCTTTCAATGGCACGTGCTCTGGGTGTCAGTCATCTGTTTCCTAGCAACGGGCACAACAGAAAAGCACCTGTGGCTCTGAATGGGAGGCTGTGTAGCCCTTCATTTGACAAAAACAGGGACAAATTCAAAATAAGGGCTTTTATGAGCTATACATGTCATAATGTATAAAAAGTAATAGTCTCCAAAATACTTATGTCTTAAAATTACATCTGACAATTTAATATCATTATACAGCCAGTGAGCTCAACAGGCCACTTCACATCACTTCACTTTAACTCATTTTAAGTTATTAAACTCCTAAATCAGCTTGTAAAGTAAACTAATCCTTGTTGATATAATTAGTAATATTAGTCTATTTTAAAATTCTAATGTTTATAGTTTGATGGCCTACTTATTATTGTGATGTTGACCATAACTTAAGCAGGGATGAATCACACTATTTTAAATGGCCACTATATTTAGGCCTAGTTCATTTTTTTTGTTGTAACACAGGCTTCACGCTTCCTTTCCTTATCATTAAAGTTTAACAATAATCTAGATTTTTATTTGTATGGATATTAAATATAAAACTGTTAGAGCGCACAGAGGACACTGTAGCTTGTCTGGGAATTAAACTGTTTACGTGCCGTGTGTTTTTCAGATGCGCACCCGCACCAAACACATGACAGAGGGAGTAGTTTTAAGGTCTCGCGTTCGACGTCACCAGAACCTCGAGCCCCTACATGCAAATCACGTCTGCGCTCGAGCCTCTCCATTGGCCGTCTCTCGCTCATTTAGCTGCTGTCAAAGCGCGCGGCCCGGGCACGCTCCGGTAACTTTTCCCCAGTACAGCTTCAACCAAAGTGAGCTCCAACTACCGGTTTCTATTCTTCTCAGCGCTCGCGGATGACAGCAAAAAGACGGAAAGGGGAAGTGCGGAGCAAGTTTACCTCTGAGTGGATTTCATCCTGAGACTACAGCACCTTTTCATCTGTGTCGCGCACTGGTTCTGTCACTGCATCTCTCGTCCTCGGAGGGCCAGCCTGAATGTGTCTGTGTGTTTGACTGATTAGTGTTGTTAAACCAAGACGAGGTGAATGTACAGCATCATGATGGAGACGGACTTACATTCCCCCGTGGTTCCCCAGACCAACCCATCCAACCCGGGGGGACACCCGGGAGGAGGAGGCGGGGGGCCCGGAGGCAAAGTCTCCCAGGACAGAATCAAGAGACCAATGAACGCTTTCATGGTCTGGTCCCGGGGCCAGCGGAGGAAAATGGCACAGGAGAACCCCAAGATGCACAACTCGGAGATCAGCAAGCGGCTGGGCGCAGAGTGGAAGCTGATGACCGAGGCGGAGAAGAGACCGTTCATCGACGAGGCGAAGCGGCTCCGGGCCATGCACATGAAGGAACACCCGGACTACAAGTACCGGCCACGGAGGAAGACCAAGACGCTGCTGAAGAAGGACAAGTACTCGCTGGCCGGCGGGCTCCTCGGCTCCTCTGGGGGTGTAGGGATGGGCGGCGGGCAGCGGCTGGAGAGCCCCGGAGGGGGCCACGCAGGGGCAAATGCAAGCTACGCCACACACATGAACGGCTGGGCAAACGGCACGTACTCGGGCCAGGTAGCGGCTGCAGCGGCGGCGGCTCACGCGATGATGCAGGAGGCGCAGCTGGCATACACGCAACACCCGGGCACCGGGGCTCACCCGCACCACCCGCATCCGCATCATCACCCGCATCACCACCCGCACAACCCGCAGCCCGTGCACAGGTACGACATGAGCGCCTTATCATACAGCCCCATCTCAAACTCTCAGAGCTACATGAGCGCCTCGCCGCCGGGCTACGGCGGCCTCACCGGCTACACTCACCAGCACCAAAGCTCCGGTGTCTCCCCGGTGTCCGGGACGCTCGGAGGGACTTTGGGGTCCCTCGTGAAATCTGAGCCCAGTGTGAGCCCCCCGGTTTCCACTGCGCGTGCACCGCCGTCATGCCCCGCGGGAGACCTGCGGGACATGATCAGCATGTATCTGCCGACCGGCGAGGCGGGGGGGGACTCGTCCGTTCAGAGCAGACTGCACGTGCTCCACCAGCAGCACTATCAGAGCAGCGGCTCCACTCCGGTAAACGGGACGGTTCCTCTGACTCATATTTAAATCTCTAAATGTTTAAGCACTCCAAACCACAACCAAATATTTAAACTCTCGATGTGGGCGCAGGCTGCTGATGAATTGTAAATTATAGGCGGTTATAGCCATAAAAATGCAATCACTTTGAACAAACTTTTTTTTATTTCCTTTCATTGATGGATCTTGTCTGTCCGAGCTAAAGGAAACGCTTCTCATTTACTTTTGCTCTCTGGAACAGAGCATGCCAAGCTTTGACACGATTTAAATTAGAATCCGTGAAGGCTGGTGCAGGGTTGTTTTTTTTTTTTTTTCGACTTTTCTGTGCAATGAAGAGGCACCAGCTGTGTTTGAGGGATCCTGAAAGCCTGTTTAAAGAGGGAACCATATAATAAATGGAGGGGGGGTGTGTGGAAGATGTGTTTTTAAAAAGTTTCTAGGCTGCAATTTAAATTGATTTCCACTTTTAATGCTTGTAAACGTGAGTCGGTGTAATTTGAATTTGTTTTTTGTTGTTGTAAAATCTTGTAAATTGTGAATAAATAGGCCTACTGAAAACGCTTTTATGCAACTGTACATAATTTGCAAAATATCAAGCCTCGTTTCTCGGTTGAAGATGAAGCAATTTTGCGCTGAGTTAAATAAATTTTCCGAGAATTTCATCTTGGAGATGTTAGATTTGTTCGTGGGGTATTTATTTTTGCAGGACAAACTGCATCTTCCCTATCTGCTGTTTATTCACATTTATACCAAACCGGAAACATTATTTCAGAGCGTCATAATCTAGTCGAAATTTTAAATGCCAACAAAAAATTAAATACAATAAATAGGACATTAAAAACAGTCAAATTCTCTCCCTTCAGTGCTGCCCTTAAATATCGTCTTGTGTTCATCAGTCGGGCTTTTTATTGCTTCTCTTATGAAAAAAAAGGAAAACATTTTTTTTTTCATCCTGATCGATCTTTGTTTCGAAATAGCAGAAAAGAAAATCAGTTTAACCTACTAATTACCCATCTACTAATCTGCCACAAATATTGATAATAAAGGTTTCATCAATATGAATTAACGGGCATCATAAGGTGATGGAAGATATTTGAGAATATCAAATCTCTGAAATGGGAAAAATACATTTTACTTATATTTCTATATATACACACTCCTGACATTCTTTATTATACCGGAGAGTTTTGCTGCTCTTAGATGTCATCATCTCTGTAATTGGATCATCATGTTTAATAGAGTTTTTTATGCCTCTGCCACCCTGGGGCTAACTTAAAGGCTGCAGCAAACACTTGTTGGTTGAAGATTTTCTCTCAAATATTCATCTAATAATGTCCTCATTTTCCTTTTTGTCTGTCTCTTAATTTGAAATTTGGCACCTCCTCAATAATTCTCTTGCTTTACTGAAGTGCTACAATTGTGAGGTTTTACAGAACAGTTAATGCCAGAGCATTACATACAACACAAGGGATGTTACATTTGCATGAATTATGATGTGTTGTGCTTATTTATAATTTTCTCTGTTTTTAAAAAACTGAATATTTTTCAAAATCTTATTATTATTATTAGTTAGCAGTACTGTGTCCTGCATTATGGAATCACCTGCACTATAAACTATCCTCTTCAGCACAAGAAGGCCTTTTATCTTCTTATCCCAACTGACTTATTTATTACCTCTATCTCTGGCAGAATTTTCAATCATTTTAATTTTTATTTAGGCCGTCTTGATCATCTGGAATTTACTTTAACCTTCACAGTGGCACTCACTGTATTTACTGACATATGATCTGTTGCTATAAAAATGGACTCATAGGCCTAGAAACAAAAAGGGTTTTGACCTGTGTTCAGGGTCATGACCTCAGTAGTCTGGATCTCAAGCAAAAGTAAATCTGGCAACAAGAGTATCCGATTGGTTGCAACTGGCTGCAATTGGACCCACTTCAACATCACCTCCACCTGGGTCACTCTACTTCAACACAGGTCCTCAAATCCTTCTGATGTGCAGCATCAAACGCCTGCATGTATGTGTGTGTGTGTAATTCTCCAAGTTGTTAAATTATTTCCTTCTTTACATTTGATGGCTGAATCACTGGAGGCCCCGGGCTAAAGAGGGAGGAATGAATAAGCAAAGAGGGGGACGAGGAGGCAGAGTGGGGTGAGGAGAGGAGGTTTTTGTGTTGAAGGAGAATGGGGATTAGTCCTGGTGTAAGCTGGGGCAGCCCGGGGGTCATCCCTAACAAAAAGCACGGCAAACAACACCCCTGGTTTTATCAGACTAATTCCCACACGGGTCTGGACTTAAAAATGAGAGGGCAACGTGGATGCAAATCACATGGAATAAAGCTGTTTCCAGGGACTGAAGGTATTTTTTTAGGCTCAAATGTTTCCCAATGTCTTTTGTTTTTAAAGTTACATTTTATTTTCAAATTTCTTAGATTTGATTTTGTTCACTTTGAGCTGATATTTTTATCTTTGGAAGATTTTTATTACTTTACAAGCTTTATGTATAAAACAAACAAATACTGTAAAAGCTGTAAAAAATACAGTATGAGGATAAGGTCAGTGTAAAGGAATAATCCATAAAAATGGTTTGATTTATGATGATTACAAAAAGACATATTTCCAGTAACTGCCTTTTTTATTTATAACTGCATTTTACTACTGCATGACTGATAATTAATAAATGTGATTTCCTGTTTTCTCATCATTTTAGATGATTCTACATCACATTTACATATTTCCATATCCAGCTCGATGTGCTATTTTAAATGAATTCTGAATTTTCACTGACCAATAACTGATCCATCTGATGTGGAGTTGAGAAAATAATAGGTTGGATTTAGACCCGCAGGAGAGCATCAGGCAATATTTGTAAAGTTTAGCCAAAGTTTATGTGCATAAAAATATAACATAAAAACGTTTTATGTCCAGAGATATTAACTGTGTCTCTTTACTTTATAGCTTTTTGTTAAGTATTTATAAACTTAATTTTCTTTACAGAGAAAAACTGATTTAAAAATAAAGATATTTGAATAAGCATGAAAAGGAAAAAAAGAGAAAAGTGTGATTACCATTATTATTCATCAAAAACTTAATTACTGTAGTAATTAGTGATTGTGATAAACCTGGGATCATTACCTCTGAATACTGCACTCATTGATCTGGTCACAAAACTGGAAGACTAAACTGGTCACACTGTGTCACCAGAAACACACTGTACAACTACTGTCCAAACATCAACAAACTGGGAAGAAACTGAAAAAGTCACAAGATGTTATCTGAAAAGTATGATGAATCAAATAATCTCATTTATTATCCTGATGTCCTGATGTGATCTGATGGTGACAGTGTCACATTTGTCCTCACTGATGCTCAGGTAAGACGGAATAACAAAAGACAAATACTTGCACCACGTACTGCATACGTCCTCGTTTGAACAGGATATTTAAAATCGATCAGATGAAACTACAGCTCAGTCTAGTTCACACATCCTGGAGTCTGCAGATGTTCCCACAGGCCCATCACTGAGGCTGGGACGCATCCACAGCCATATGTCTGCAGGTTTTCATCCTCTCATGTTCTGCCTGGCACATGCTTGGACACCGCTGCTCTGGCACTTCCACTCCATAACCCCATGCTCCCCCATGCCCCCCATCCCGCGTGCTCCTGGAGTCCTAAACGTGGCTAATCGGTGTCAGTTTATCACGCCTCCACATATTTCCCTCCCTCTCCTCCTATAAAACCCTCACCTCCATCGTTGGACCTGGTTCTGTCATGGGAGATTACGGGGGACCGATTGCACAAGACCGAATGTGGCGCGAGGAGATTAGCTGCGACGCCATAGAAAATAGCAACGGGGCCAACGGATTCCTCGCGAGGGGGCCTTATCGTGCAATTACACGTTGACACGTTTTAACCATTTTTCAGCCTCTTAATCCGAGGGCCCCCTCCTCTCCCTCCCTCCCCCTTCTCTTTCCAAAAGCAGACCTATTGGTGCTGAGGGAGCCTCGCTGCTCTGTCTGACTCTCTCCATCACTCTGCTGCTTTCTGAAAAGTCTGCCTTCTCTTTTTTCTCTAGATTTCTCTGCTTCTCAACAGGAAGGAAAAATATCATAGTTGTTTGTTTCCACACTGTAGTCCAAAATATACTAACAGTTTAGTCATTAGGGCTTTAACATGAGATATAAATAAAAAATCTCCATATCTCTCCAGAAATCTCCACATGCAGTACTGAAAATAAAATTTAAACGCTGAGTTAACAAAAAGCCAGTTACACAAAATACACGTGAACAATATAAATAAAACAGAATGACACAAGGGCAAATGTGAACACAGATCACTGTTCGTGACTTGATCCTGTAACCACTGCTCCCTTCCTGACTGACTGGGACTGATTCTGGTTCAGATCAGTAGCTACAAACAAACTACAACTCCAGATTTGACTGTCATTTTAAGCACTTGAGAAATAAAAAATAAGATGTAATATAATATAAACACCAGCTGTTAAATCTTTAATTGAGAGTTATGTGGCTTAGAGGCAAACGGCACTATGAAAACAAGTACATAACTGAAGTTTAATCTAAATGACGTTTTAGAAAGACAGTGTTCCACTGTCCTTCTAAACTTCAATTATTCTTCAATTAGTCTTAAAAAATATTCTCAGTTTTTTGTTACTCATACTAACTATGCAGTTTTTCTTTGAGTCGACACAAACCGAGGTCAGGGTAGAATACAGTATATATTGTCAGTGTCCCATACACAGCAATGAGTAAAGAAGGTAACAAAGCTACCTTCTGTTATTGGCAGGAATGTAATTATGGTAGGTGTGAATAATAGTTGAAATGCAGTGATTGTTAGTAAAAGACCATGCAGGTCATGGAAGCTGCTCAAAGACACAGCGAGCGCAGTGCTTTATGTGCACTATGTAGCAGAGCACTGAACTGACTTCTCCCAGTACAAACTAATGCATGGTAGCTGCCAGTTCAAGGTAAAGATGACATAGCTCAGTTTTATAAGAATAAAAGGTTAAATTAACTTTTTCCCCACATAAATATCCATGTAGACTTTACACTGCAGCCTCTGCCTTTAGGTTTTTAAATTAACCAGGCATCAAACGGACTGCGTGGTGTGTTGTTCCACTGCGCTTCTTTATTCAATTAGAGCCTTTCGTGACAATCAATTAGGGAGTACCCCCTGGATCTCCCCAGGCGCCTATAATCATCACACACCGTCTGCTCAGACAGGCACTGTGGAGCCCCACCCACCAGTAGCAAGGACGCTCCAGTGCAACATAATGGGGCCACTGGGAGCCATGAAGAGACAGTCTGCGCTTTATTTCAAGGCATTTTAACCCAACTCATGTTTTTCCCCCTCACTGGCTGGGTGTTAAATGTAGATTTTCCCCCTTTAAGTTTTGCTCCTCTGCACCATTTTCTGCATATTGGGGCTTTACCAGGAAGGTTTGACTGCCTGCCTTTTCTATGCTTTTGGTTTTGACATAATTCTTCCAGCTGTTAATCCCATTCAGAGGTTACAGCACTGTTCTCCTAAGAATTCCCTTATGATCTACATAGTCTATTAATGTGTACACTGAAATGATTTAGGTTAATAGTAGCAGCTAAAACATTACAGGAGACAGATTCTAATTTTACATGGGATTTCATTATCTATTGCAGTGACAGAAGAGGAAGACTGTTGCATCATATTAGCTGTAGATCTGTGCTAAAACAAATTAAAAGAAAAAAAAAATTACAATGCTTTTTATTTTTCTCTGATTAGAGACCGATTACTCCAGTGCAGTCACGGTTCTGTAACGGTTCATCTCATATTTCATGAACACTGTTCAGACTGATGAGGAACTCAGATAACAGCCACTGCATTATACAGTATAACTGTTTAAAGGATGATCATAAATCTTGGCTGGCTTTCTGTGTGAAGCATTACATACTTTTTCAGGTGTGTAACAGCTGTCACCTAAACACACACGCACACACTGCCAACACAACTATAACCTCAAGAGCTGCCAGACATTTTAGCTCATGGCTGTTTTAGACGACTTTATGTCTGCTTATAAAAAATATGTTAAAGTTTTCACAGCAACAAATCACATCTGAGGAGAATCCTCACT
>JAUBNQ010000012.1:9107560-9127371 GCA_032353495.1 Ctenopoma kingsleyae | reverse complement strand
AAATGCTTGTGTGTGTGTGTGTGTGTGTGTGTGTGTGTGTGTGTGTGTGTGTGTGTGTGTGTGTGTGTGTGTGCTCTCGTACTGCCAGCACAGTGAGGACCATTTTTTACCACTGAAGACTTTTTGACCAAGTGACAACGGTCCTCGCTGTCTCATTACCCCTTTCCAAAGACTGCTGAAGGATTAAGACTTGGTTTTATAGTTAAGGTTAGAATTAGGTTAAGGTTCAGATTAGGTGGTCAGGTGTTAGAGAAGGCAATATGTCAAGTAATACAACAGAGATTGAGCATGTGTGGGTGACAGATACTGAAAAAAAAAAAACTGATAGTATCACAGCTCTATACCTGCATGTTCTTACAAGTCATTGTATCTGAAAAACAGTTAAAAGACAGAAAGTATGTAGAAAAAAGGAGGGAAAATATTTAAAGAAAGGTGGATTTAAATAAAATAATAAAGTTAGTGCTTTATATATTTAATAACCTGACAACAAAAAAGAAATAAAAACTCCTTCAATTTATTTTTCCACCGTCATTTGAACTTGTACTTCAATTATTATTGCTTATTTTGCAACTGCAACAATGGCTGTTGAAATTTTATTTCACCATTACTGCATCTGCTACATGTAGCATTAGCCTAATGCTACTACTGTGCTGGTTATAGTACTACAATATTAACTACTACTAACTACTACTATACTAACTCATCCTCCATGACCTCACTACTAGAAGATGATTTGAAGATCATGAGCTTCCATCTCTTTGATTAATGACTGAAGGCATCACATACAGTGTCTAGATGGTGATAACAGTTCTCAGCCCACATAACATGCAGTATTTTTGTAGAAAATACAGTTTGATCCCTTGTCTGATTACTTGGATTTATAAAAGGGACATGCGCTTTAAATCTGAAGTTTTTTCACTCTGCACTTGCTGTGCATCTCAGAGATAATACACATGAGTAGGGGGAAATCCTATCGAGAGAGATTTGATGCAATGTATGCACAAACAAACCAGCACACACTTTGTGCTGACATGACATGTCTATTAAAAATGTAAATTATTCTGTTTACGTGTCTCCATTTCGTGTGTCCACAGACTCTAAAAAACTCTATATTAATGAAATTTGATTCACCATAATGACAACATCTAATATTACCGTGGTTGTTATTCTGTGAAGTGTCAGGGAGGTGTGTGACGGTAGACAGAAGGATTCTCTGGAGATCAACCGTCACCAAGGTGAAATAAGCTGAAACAGACATTCACCTGCTTCCATTACCTATGTGGGTCAGCAGACCACTGCACAAGTTTGTTTGTGTGTGTGTGTGAGCGTGTGCTGGTTTGTTTTAGGGTGGGAAGCTTTAAAAGAGCTGCAGCATATAAATACTATTCATTACTGACAAGCACCAATTTGTGTTTATTTGTTACTGCGTATGGATACGGTTGCATCATTATACTTTCACAGAGGCAGTACTAGTCTTTGTAGCCCCACAAACACCACTCCCAAAACCTTCCTGCTGAATCACTGTTTCCTCTCTTTGATAAACTATTAAAACCAGGAGAGAAAGGGCCTGAAGGAGAGCAGAGGAGAGTGACCTCGGTGCTTCTGCCCATCTATACAGAGAAATTCATTAGCCTGGTTTCCACAGGGCAGATATTTTACTGCTTTGATGACCCAAAATACCCAAATTACAAATGCTGAGAGTTGGAGAACATCTGTAGCAGCATTAAGACATCCCTTCCTTAAAAGCTACAAGGTAAAATAGAATCTGATTTAAGTAGTTACTAGAATTAAAGAAGCAGATGCACTACAGGATACATCTAAGGAAGGCTGCTTGTTCTTTGGATGTGAAGGAAATACGTACGTACACACTCCTTCATTGTGTCTGCTACTGTGTGTGTTAGTGTGTGTGATAAGGAGTGAGGCCTGCTGATGGTCACGTGATCCCCAGTGACTTGGCCCAATGAATGGCCTAATGCTGCCTTCAGGTCAAGTAGGGGTGAAGGCTTGATAGTTAAAATCTACAACTTGGAAGCTGTCACATCTGTGGCAGCTGTGCTCATCTGATCTGGATATTGTGACATCAGCACAGAGGAACTAAGTTCCTGAGTAGTACCGAAGTATAAAGCTGAGGTGGACAAAGCTTTACAGTAACATCTGTGTAATGTTGTATTGTAAATTGCACAATAATTTCTATCACTCATAAAATCAGCACAGAAGGAAGCTGATTTCACCCTTGCTCTCTATCTCTCATTATTCATACATTAGTACATTAGTAAGTGTCAATGATTCAACTCAGTCTGACTCAGTTTAAAAATATGGCAGAGCCTGGGATAAAGGCATGAAATGTGCAAAAATGTCCAACCAACTGCAGTATTTTTCACTAAGTAATCGCATCTTAAACACGGGTATCAGCATAGAATAGACAGCATAGAAACACAAACTCAGTCAATACACATACAAAGTAAACCAAATCAATTCCATTAAATAAGCTCAACAGCTTTCCCATGTTTTTATATGTAATCAAAACAACAACAAAAAAAAATCACATTAGTGATGAAGAAGTATTTAAAGTCAATCTGTAGCACAGTGACTGTTCTTCCAGCCTCAGCAAACTCTTTACTTCAACATGTGCGTTTGTGTGGGTGTGCGCAGACCCAGATCGCACTAAGTGCCTGCATTGATCTGTGGACACTCATCTAGCTTTAAATAACTCCTGCGCTGCCATTCAAAGGCAGTGGGCTCTTACAAATGGGTAACATCAATCAGTGTTTCGTACTTCCTCACAGGTACGTTGAAGAAACGACAAATATTTAGTGGACGCAGCAAAATATGAACATTTTTGTGCAGGATATGGTTTGGACAAGAAGGATTTTTAGTTATTTGGTTGTTTTTTGTGTTACAACATTATGCTAGCATTGCAGTTTGTGTTACAGTAATGTGTGGAGCTTGTCCAGTAAAACAACTAGTGAACCTACAACGAACCCAGACTACAGTTAGAGATGTATACAAAAATAAGTAAGCAATGGATAATCCATCACACGCCAAAAACAACAGTTTGTTTTTACTAATATCTGACTTACTCATTCAACCCTCAAGCCTGTTCTGTTTGTCAGCCATTTTTATTTTCCTTAGTGTAACTATGCCATTAGCTGTTAATCTAGTGTACAAACATTTCACCTCGTACTCTTAGTGCTTTCACTTCCTGCTGTAATGTAATCTTATCTCTCAAGACCTCAGAAAAATCTGTAATTTATCTTTTTCCAAAGTGTTTACTTCTCCAACTTTCCATTGTCTTTATCCTTCTCCCACTGCAGTAATGGCAGTACTTCTCTGTCTTCCCTAATGTTTGTTCTGTAGAGATCCTGCTGCTTAATGGTGTTCATTACAATGTTTGTGTTGTCACTAATTATTCCTAGACATGAGGCACATACACAAACTTAATAAAAAGAAAACAGATGAAAGCAATTATTTTGATTCCCAAATATTTGGAGAAAAATTCGGATAATTATTTGTTTATTCAGATAACTGATTAATTATTTTCCCCACAAGCCAGAATGATGTGAACGTCTAGGATTATCAGTTCATTTGAAGGGTAAATTAGGTGTTTCACTCTGGGTATTCACTGTCATCGTCTGATCTTGTCAATACAGGTTGCTAAATATTTTTTATCAATAATAATATCAATATTCCTGAATACCTTAGAAGAAGAGTTGTTGGTGCCCACCAGGTTGGAAAGGGTTGGGACTCCACCACTCAACTGTCAGGCAGGGTAAGATCTAGGAAAATAAAAGCCTCTGACTAATATCAGACTTCATGATGTCGTCATCAGTGGTATATACACGCAGTCTCCTCAGAAGGTTTTAGTGTCCATTCATAACCAGAGAGAACTTCAGTTTCTTTGCGGTTAGCCAACAAAGCAGTGAAATATTTGGGGAAATGAAAGTTTTATCTTGAATACAGAAACTACAGCCATCCTGTAGTCTGGGTTTATGCTATACTCCTCAGCAGGGATGGGCAATGATTATGGTATTGAATATTTTATTAATAGATCCCAGTGAATATTGAATAGCATTTTAGCTTGAAATGCCGATCCCTACTCCTTAGTACCTGGCAAAACTGCCAAAGAACTAAAGTCAAATCCTAATGCAAGTCTCGCTTGGGTACCTCCCACTCTATCGTCCTCCAGTTTAGAGAAGCTTTTGAAACTCTATTGCTCTATATTAGTGTTTCTTAACAGGCTGCCAGTAAAAAAGACATCTATGACACATTTGTTTGACCTGATGTTACTCTGTTATGTGCTCTGTTCAGTCATTTTCTGTCCTGTCCTATTCAGTCTCACGTCTCCATGAATCCTGCTGTCCTTCTATGTCACCTATAGTAATACAAATTTACACACACACTGTGAGTGTGAGAGGGTGCAGGAGAGGAGAATATTACTATATGTTCAGTCTATTCTTCATCATGACCTCACTAACAATGAGATTAACAGACTTCCTCTCTCACATTCTGCACACTCGCCTCTCCCACTGACCTTATTCATCTGGTGACTCCCTTTGTCTTATCGTTCACCTCTCTCACAGTGTTATACTGAGAGCTATGCTGTGTTATGGTTCATCATAGGAACTACACAGCAACAGAAAAATGTCACATTTTTTAATCAGTGGTCAGTATAAGCTGTGCAACAAGTGGGAATAACACCTCTAAGAGGGTGAGTAAAAATCACAGGACAGATCAGGGGATCCTAAAGGCATCACATGGTCCTCATGAGACCAGTCACCTGATCAGGGAAGTAAAATGAAGGAAATAGCTCTACTGTATGAGATCTTTGTAAGAGACATTACATTTTACATCTGTTGAAAGTGATGTAATGATGACGCGATAACAAGTCTGACATTTTTCAAACTGCGTGTGACTGAAGCATTGTACATACACTGCTATTAAACACACTCACTCAGTGTTTCAAACGGCAGCAACTGCAGGACAAAATAATTGATCATGAAACAAAGTGAAATTACTCCCTCAACAGAAAGCAGTTAAAATATACACAAATGCAGCTCGCCCCTGGCGTTGGCAGAACCACATGCTGGTTTGATGCACAAATTCTGGATGAGGTCCAGTTGACTGAGCACTGCATCGACTCCACTCCTCCCACTAGTGCTACTCTCAACTATTTTTAAGATGCTCCTGTCGTTGGCCTGTATTTCCTGTATCTGAAACGTAAAGGACTCTTAAAACTTGAGGGGAAATTGACTTTACACCAACAACAGTTTCTCCTCCTTACACATTTACAAATAAAACAACTGCATGATTGAAGTCCACTCTGCTGCACCACTGCAATCCCCATGGTAATGCTCTTCCAAGAGTCACATGCAGACAGAACAACCTCAACCTTTGGCCTTGCAGATTGCCACTGCATGCCCTTGACTCGTCGAATGAGGGTGTTACGACAAACAATATTGTAAAGAAAAGAAACATTTGCAAGCTTGAGCTCGAGTATTACACGTATGCATCATAACATTCCTGAGTTTGTTTTTGTCTCTGTGCTATAAATCAACAGTTTTATGACCTAATTCAATCTGGTGGCACACACTGGAAAAAAAGAAAAACAGAAAAAACAAAACAATTTTCTAAATTCTTTGCAAATTGGGGTGGCCTCTTTTGTTTGTGGCAATTACACTTAAATATTAATGTAGTCATTATTTATTCATGTTAAAATGCTACATGTAGCACCTTTAAACCATTTAGTGTTGTCATTTGGGTCAATCTGAGTAATGCTGCACTCAAAATACATTTATGTGGCCGTAGCTGCATTATTTATAATGTTCACCTGTGTTACACTTCTCACAGCCTGTGCATCTCACCGCTCTCATTTCCAACACAACTCTACTGCTGCTACTAAATCAGATGACCCAAACCACTTGAACTTAAAGTCCAAAACCAAAATGAAGACAGCTATTAAGCTACTCTGATATGCCATCTCAGTTCCACACACACATTTCCAAGTGGCTTCTCGTTTCTGATGCATATGCTCAGTATTATGTCACTTGGTGCTGCCCTGTTAAGGCACACTGACAGACTGGTTAGAGATTATCACAGTCCTCTACTTGCTGGTGCCAATTGCATTGATAATGTCACAGAATAATCAATGCTGTTTCATGTGCATGTGTTGTTCAACTATGTTAATCACTTGAGTGCTCAGCAGTTTCAGCTTCATTCTCTACCATGCTCCATATCGGCCACACTTCTAGGCAATAATAATACCGGTCTGTATTTTGTCTCTTGGCAACAAATGCACCTTTCAGACAAGAGACAAGTATCTTTTATAGTTGCTGTACTAACATTTGCTGCAGAGGTTTGAGCTGCAAAAGTGGCTGAGCAAGTGCTCCCATTGGATGTCATTGAAAAGCTTTTAAATCTCTCTCAGGAGAAACTGAAGCTCAACACTCTGTAATAAAACTGCCATTCGTGAATGGAAATACATGAACTATTCTATATTATTCACAAACAAATATCAGATGAATGCACACAAGGATGTTCTAGTGCAAAATAGTTATCACTATGTTGCAGATGGCAGCAAAACATGCCCAAGCAACAACTCAGTGAATGATCTGATTTATCTCAGAGATAGGTTAAGTCAATGCAAGAAAGGTAGGTAAGGTTCATCTTCAATTTATGTTGAGCTTGTTCAACTATAATTAGTTATATATGCACAACCAGAACTGGCTGAAAGAGATTTTGCTTTTCAGAGTAAGTCCTGAATTTCAGCTGAGTTCGGGGCACTGTGGTTTGCGCTTTCATTTATAAAGTCATCTCAACACTTGCATAATGTAAATTCAAAGTTAATACATGCACAATCAAAGCAGCGGCATTCAAATGCATGCAAAGTGAAGAAAGAAGGAGGCAAACAGCACTAGGGCATAAAGGCGTTTGCTCAAGATAACACAGTTTAATGCAAGCTAGAGGTTTGCCTTGTGATGAGAAGCAGTGTCCATCAGCTCCAAAGAATTCAAACTTCTTCCTGGTTGTACAGTGTCTGCAGCAAGAAAATGGCCTCCAGCACCTGCCACTGACATCGTCACAAAGAGTTTCCATACCATTAATCCAAATTATCACTGGTTTGTTTTTAATGATTGCCTGCTAACAAACAGCAAGCAAACAAAGCAAATACGGGATAAGAAGGAGACGTTAGAGGTAAATGGATGAGGGAGAGAGGGGGTTTATGTCTGCAGAGTGCAACGTCAGCAGTGAGGAAGAGGGGGTGTAACCTCTCACTTCACTTTTCTTCTCTCTCCGACATGAAGACCATGGGGAATGGTGTGTTCCAGCAGCGAGCAGACCAGCTATCATTCCCTCAGACAGGGAGAACATTAAGGTGTACCTGCCCCCCTCAGCACTTTCACTGGCAACCTGGAGCAATGTTATTATGATGATCCAAGTTCAAACAACATCTCTCTCTTACTCTGCTGCTCCCTGCATCAGTGTTGTTCTCTTTGGCTGGAGGCCTCTATGCCCATTAACCCAAGGCTATCCATCATCTGTCTCTTTGTCCAATGATCTGTAATACACTGTCAATAATACTGCACACAAACCCTTAATGGGGCTCCCGCTGTTCAGCAGGTACTGTGACCGGGCCAATAACTATATACCCACATTTATGTATGTATGCATCATTATTTTTTAACTGTGTGAAAAATTGATCTCTTTCTTGAATTATGGGATGATGACACTGCTATTGGCCATGAAGACCTTCCCCAATCAAACAAGATTGCTGACTTAAAGCAAATTATCTTTCTTTTCTTTTTTTTTTGCAGAAACTCAAACTTGATTCACACAATATCTTCATGTAAACAAATACAAGACACTGCTGAGTGTAGCTGAAAAGTGAAGCAGTAGACAGTCAAAGCAGGGAAACAATCCCAAGACCGAGTGGCTTAGTGAGAGCCTGTAAATCCTTTGGGTAAACAGGTTAACCCTGGTGCACTTTGTGGATTGTGAACAGTATGGAGTGGGTGGCACATGATTAGCATGAGGCAGAGAGGAAACCTGCTGTTGTTGGCGTACACAGGAGCACACTTCAATATAAGATTTAAATACACACAGACACATCCAGGCAATGTACAGTGCATTCAGGGGACAACTACAATTACTGTTGTAATTCACAAGTATAATTTTGAGTAGCAGTAACTCATTCGAATTCTGCTGTTTGAATCTCCTGTGAAAATATTGTACTAACTACAAAGTAGAGGACAAAGTACAGTACTCTTCAGTCCTGGGACCCCTTTACATGACTGACTAAGTTCTAGGCACCCCCCAGCAAAGAGGTGTCTTACAATTAACTAAATTACTTAAGTTTTTGACCCTCTTTATTTACTGTGTGAAAGCTGTAATTCTGCAGTCTTGTGGAGGCTTTGGGAGCAGGTACATTACAAAAGTCGCTATATGACAAATAATAACAAAACACAAAGAAGACAACCTGTCTGTTTGGTAAATAAATAAAGTACATCAACATAATTTAATGTTAACAACATTCATTTGCTCCTCATTTCGCTGTGGACCCCTTTTTCAGGGACTCCCATCAGGCACTCCTGCTGTGGAAGACTCCACAATAAGCTACTCAGACATCAGCCTGCATCACAGCCACTCTGCTTATGAATTATTGACAACTAGACAGCGCCAAGGAGTTCATGTGATCTGCTGCCCTCTGCATCACCTGACTACTACTGTATTCCACCTCCACACTTATTGGGCCGCATGAAGTAACAGTAACAACACAGAGACAACAATATGAACACCAGCCACTATTCACTCACTCTGATCGTTTATTCTTGTAGCCATGTACACAAAGACCAGTGAAAATGCTTCATGTACAACCTGTTAACTGAAGGATGCACTAATCAGAACATTAGCAGCATGAGATCAGCAACTGGCTTAGATTTGAAAGTATAACTGCAAACTGGATTAAGTGGGTGAAGGTATAGTGAACACCAGTAACCCTTTAATCCACCATGAGGTGGCAGGAAGCCAGACAGAGAGAGGAGAGGGACATTTCCTGTCCAGGAATCCAGATTAGACAGCAGCAAAGGAATGCCGGAAAGGAAAGCAACTGTTGATTCTGCAGAGAAGAGTTCAGAACATTTGAACATTACATTTTTTCAGCAATGCACAAAGGTGCAACTGAGTGTAGATAGTAGTAGGATCACTGTGCACACTGCCTTGACCTCCATTGATTTCCTGATACAACAATCAAGGCCATTCTTCTTACTCATTTAATCGATGGTGAATCCACCACTGAGAGAATGGATGGAAAAGTGAGTATAAATGGTATTCTGAGGTGGAAATTATGTTTCACTGTAATGAACTAATCACATAGTCACTGCAGCCCTAATGTGAACACATTACTTTTACATTGACAGTTGTATATTTATGTTATATATCACACTTTATTACACACACACACACACACACACACACACACACACACTACGTAATCAGTCAATAACAGGCATAAAAACAGTACAAAATAGTACTGAAAAAAAGTCATGTTAAGATGTCCTGTTCCCTCATTAAGAGGTAAAAACAAAAACACAGAAATTTTCCACTTACTACAATCTGGGACACACTGATTCAAACATCCCATCAAAGCCTGGGATATCTGTAGGGCCCTATGATTTCTGCGATGCGGAAAACACGGACGGAATCACGGAATTCAACAAATAACATGGAATCCGGTGTTAAATGCAGAATGTCGTAGAATTCAGTGATATCGGTGTGTGAGCAAAGCAAAACAATAGTTTCTAATGAGTTTTGGCCGCTGCAGCCCCCTGTGCGTGTTACCCGTTTAAACAGGACTCAGCTTTGAAGTGAAATGCATTAGCAAAGCACTAAATGTTCTACTGAACCCCAGCACTGTGTTGAAGTTGAATAACTGATTTTTTCAACTACATAATTAGACACTTTTTAGGTAGTTCAATACAAAACATTAAAACTTTCACAGCTAAAAAATTTAAATAAAGGGAATGAGCCGGCAGGGTGAATACTGTATAAGTACACTAGGTCTCAGTGCTCCTACCCATCACTGTGATCACATTTTGTTCTCATTCTGCCTGGACAGAAGAAGAACTGTCACGCAGAATACAACTCTCCATGTTACACTTTAAAAGAGAACTATGGGATTACGTAACAACCTTTGCCTAATCAGAGATGACAACTACTCAAGAAACTGGTTTTCAACACCACAAAACTCTGCAACAGTACAAGTGGTGTCGAGTGTCTACAATATGACCTCAGCTGAGTTTTAAAATTCAGATTATGTCATCTGGTTCCTCATCACGGCTGTAGTCTTGGTCAACCTGCTCTTCCAGAATTCAAATTAATTAAAATTACATTTAGATGACATAACGAGGAGGAATGTTTCAGATAGAAAGAGAGGGATGTTCTAATCTACAGTGGTGTGAAAAAGTGTTTGCCCCCTTCCTGATTTTTTTATTTTTTTTGCATATTTGTCACACGTAAAATGTTCAGATCAAACAATTTAAATATTAGACAAAGATAACCCAAGTAAACATAAAATGAAGCTTTTAAGTGGTGATTTCATTTATTAAGGAAAAAAACTATCCAAACCTAAATTAGTAATTGCTTCCTAAACCTAATAACTGTTTGTGCCACCCTTGACAGCAACAGCTGCAATCAAGCGTTTGCAATAACAGGCAATGAGTCTTTCAAATCGCTGTGGAGAAATTTTGGTCCACTCTTCTTTGCAGAATTGTTTTAACTTCTGTGCATGAACCACCTTTTTAAAGGTCATGCCGCTGCAAGCACCAATAATGTACATGTAACACCCAAACTACAACTGTAATGTAGGCAATAACCAATTAACATAATTTATTACTAGTTCTTGTGTTTGAGGCTTTTTTAAGTACCTATTCTGTTATTTTTAAGGATGTATAAAACAGCGAAGATGCAGATTTATATATATTAAATCTAAGATTACACCTTTGCAGTGCTGAGACTTGTATCATTTATAGCATGCGTTTCATATTATATAGACACATAAATGAACTTTTACAACTTAAATCCTGAGAGACGTTTTCACATATCTACCTTTACTGAGTTCAGTTTATAGTTTAGTTATTGTGAAATTGCTTTGATATACTGTATATCTCTCCATAAAATCGGTCTACATGCGAGTCACAGCTGTTGTCTTACAGTCAATTTTCTGATAATGTAAATCTACATGTGCCAAGGAGGAAAGTGGAGTAATAAAGAAACATGGAATATTCTTCTCTTCTTCTTGTAGTATGCTGAAAAGCAGCAGCGTTAACATTGTGACACTGTGCTGGGGGTATATTTCCTTTCCTCCACTGACATTTCACATGATCAGCTGAATTCTTTACATGTCAAATGGGCTTTTATAGAATAATCTTTATTTTACAGGTGTGGTCGGAAGGTGAATCTTCCATTATGCCACTACATTGGACTATTAACTGATAATTTTTAAAAGCCTGCGATTGACAAACATATAAATGTTCCTTGCCTGAGTTCTAAGTATTCAGCAGTCTCTTTGCATCTAAGTTTTTGCAGCAGCGACACAATCAATTTAACCCCAACCCATTTGTCTAAAGCAGTTATCCAGCTCGATTACAGCAGCAGACCTCATCAGCATCCCACATCCTACTAGCCACAGGTCTGTGTCTGCATGTTTCTTACTATAAAAGGCTTCATTTCGTCCTCCATGCAGAAGGGTTTGTATTTAATCAGCCATTTGCAACAGTTGGGAGGCCGTGTCTAAGCCTCAGCAGAGCATGGAGCCGGGGAATAAACCTCACTGGCTCTCCTGCGAGCAGGGCTTCCTCTGCCTGGATTATTGTCAAACACGTTACTGTGGAGCCTAATGCAACCCACAGCCATACAGGCCGGCTGCTCCACTGCTTCCCATTGATTTGACTAGCAGGGAAAAAACAACTAGATTACATAATTCATGACTGCTACATTTGTGGTCATGTTCAACTAGAAGACGTAGCACAACAAATGAGAGTAAATGGCACAGGAGCTACTCCATTAGAAATTAATGAGCATTGACCCATCAAATTATTTTATCTGATGTAAAACATACTAAGATTTTCCAAAATAAAAGCTTCCACTTACCATTGATACCATTTTTAACATTTTGGGACATTGAGAACAATAATATAACATTGATTTTAAGATGAGGTCTTGTCAGTGGCCTGTGTCTGGATCTCTTGGCATGTTCTGTCATGACTGGAAACACTGTAAAGAATGCTGCATTACAATAATAGTAGGTGACTCCACCTTTCACTTATTCAAGTGCCGGGGTGATTTGATTGTGTGATTTCTGAAGTAATGTGCTGGTGTGTTTGACAGTACGCGATATAAATACTAGAAATAACATTTTCAGTTACAGAATAATATCAAATTTGATGTGCGCCAAATTAGAAAAATAGGTTTTAACAGACCATTAATTATCAGCAAATAAAAATGTTCTCTGAAGACAACGTGTGAGGATCGACTTCATTCAACAACCAATGAGCACTTTTATTTTTAAAATTAGATTTTAAATAAGTAAGATTTGATAAGATTTTACAGCGTAGCCAGCAAAGATGAATTATATGTTAGATTAAATAAAATTTGAATGGAGTTTTGTGTCATTTAGTGAATTACTCACTTCTGCCTAAATGGTGACTTACAACTTCCAAATGTATGTGGAAGTAAACAGCACATTTCAGGACAAATCTAAACTCTTGTAGCGCTCTGCAGTTTCCCCATTATTTCCCCATGAGTCGCTTTCACGAGTGAAACTTAATCCGGATGAGTAGCCGCTTCGACGGAATTTGAGAGCACTAGTAAGAAAGGTTCGCTCGTTTTCTGAGAATGTGAAGAGTTTGCGGAAATCAAGCAGCCGGGATAATAAAAAAAAAAAACAACGCGAAAACATAAATGCTGTAAAAACTTACATATCTGCTGATGAGGGTCCTCAAAGTGCTGAAATCCAACCCCATCCTGTTCCCCTTTCCTCTCCGGACACTTCTTTCTGCGTCGCTTTTCCAAAGGTTACTTTACTGGAGGCGCTAGCTTCTCGTTAATTCTCCTGCTCTGTCCATGACTTTTTCTCCCGTCTCTTCTTCCTGAATGTGAAAAGAAAAGGCTCGGTCCGGCGAGGCTGCTCCCGGCGACAGTCAGTACTCACCTACGGAGGAGTGTAACAACAGGCTTAACCGAGGAGCGGTTGTCTGTGCGGCTTTTACTACAGTTTCAGGACACTTCACGCAGGCACAGACAAGTAACGCGCTCCTCCTGCGAGGCTGGGACGAAACTCACTCACAGCCTCTCACGCGCTCCCTCTCTCCGCACGCGCGCGTACGAATAATCTTCTCGTCTCGCGCCGCGGTCGAAAGAGCTTTTCTTTCATCTACGTCACGGGAGCCAGGTGGTGGCTCTGATCGGAGGTGAGCGCATGCGCACGATGGTGTTTTGGTGGGGGGCGTAATTGATTGGACGTTTCGGTTAATTAGGAGATTGATTTGTTTGTGTCGGGGGCGGGACAGCGCGTGTTGCAAAATACGGGCTGAACAATAACTATAACTGTATAATAACAGAGAGCATAAAGTTTACAGTGTGTTTGTGCGTGTGTATGACTCTGTGTGTGGTGGGGGTTGGGGGGGGGCACCGTTACAGCACCCAGCGGTGCTGTCCATCAAAATGGTGCTGAAGTCATTTAAAGAGTCCCATAGACGTCGATATTTCCCTCAAATGACCGTCTTCTTTTTCAATAAAGGAAATATAATAATAATAATAATAAATAATTCATTAATTTCTCTAACCGCTTGTCCTCCTAAGGGTCGCGGGGGGTGCTGGAGCCTGTCCCAGCTGTCGTCGGGCGAGCGGCGGGGTACACCCTGGACAGGTCGTCAATCCATCGCAGGGCCGAGACAGAGATAAACAATCATCCACACTCACATTCATAAAGGAAATTACTTAAGTTTAAATTATTGCATTAATTTTAAAGAGAGAATAAGGCCGCAGTAATTAGTAAAAACTATTAACACAAGATGAAAGCTTCCACTTCGTAAAAGTTTACTTTTTGGAGAGGTCAAATTAGGGGTCAGAACCCATGTCCATGGTGCTATGTTTCCGGTGGGAAATGTTTTCGTTCATTTGTCCAACCTCTGTTTCCTGAGACGCTTTTCGGCGGGTTCTGTTGAAACACCAGCGTCAAAATCACGAAAATAACAACCACTACATCCGGTTGTTGTCTTCGTGATTAAATATATACTTATGTGAGCTTAATTTTTTTAAGTGAGTCTCATGAACAAAGAACCAAAAAGAGGATATATTACAAATATTCAAATTTGTATGTTTAGGTCTTTTTGTTGTTGTTGTTGTTTTTAACCATTGGCTTATTCATCTCATGGAGTGTGTTAAAACATAGCACAAGTAGTCATATAATAATAAAATAAAATATGAATATTTATCTCAAAACCTGCAACCTTTTCTAAAAAATATTTTATATTTCTGACTCTGAATCTGAATCAAAATTAGAGGCTCGAGATTCAAAAAACGTTATTAATCCCAAAGGGAAATGATTTAAATTGTATGCTAAAAGGGCATGAGTACAACTTGTGAGTAGCCTGTTGTCTCTTTTAAATAACAGTTTTCCAACTCTGTTTCATCTATCTTTATGTGTATAAATTAGTTTATTTGCATTATTAATTACCTTCTAGTTTGTCTTATGACAGTGTTTCTACTTCTATGGAAAGTCAAAGTTTTACAAAACAAACGAGAGATTCTATGCTTTTATTTTGAAGGACGTCGTCGTCATATTCTTCCTGCGTCGCGCTGACTTGACTTCACTTGTCAAAATGGCGTTGTTGGTAATGAGAGCTTGGAGTTAGTTAATATTACTCAGTGTTATTCATTGATATATTTGGACAGCACACGGAAGTTTGGCCACAGACAGTATGGCGACACTAGATCAGAAATCGCCCAACGTGCTTCTCCAGAGCCTCTGCTGCAGAATCACGGGAAAAAGCGAAGGTACATCAGTGAACGTTAGCACGCTCCGCGCCAGTGTTCGGGAAATGTCAGAGCGAACCTCATTCAAAAACTCGGCACTTTGTTGTTGCTCTTCACATTTGTGATCGTACACATTTTACAGTTAACGTAAAGACATTATCTGAATCCTTATCGTCTACTGGGAAATTCGGCGTATCATTCACTCTTCAGGAAGCTCCAGTTTGATCGGCAATTAAACTTTTTACACTGCTTGCTCAGGCTCAGCTCTGTATTTGAATTAGTAGAAAACGGGTTAAGTTTCCTGCTTGGATTCAAGATGTGTGCCGAACGGAAGAGAGTATATTATTCAAATCCTAACGGTCTTGCGTTTACAAAAGCAGTAAATTTAATATCGGACTGGTTAATAATAGAGGCTAGTTGAGTTAGGTATCACTTAAGCTGTGTTTGATAACGGCACATAGCGGGACTAGCTCCGCTTAACTGTCAGCCCGTCATTTTGGCTAACGGACACTGCACATCCCCTTTAGCTTCATGGTACTTCTTGCTGTCACTGTAATACACTGTTAGCTTCGGTTTGATAAAGCGGTTAGCTGTTTACTTTAGTTTGGTGAGCTTGCTAACCAGTTAGCTTTCAAACAGCACACTGTTTGCATGATGCAGTTGCATCTGCTGCTAGCTGCAGGCCCCTGTTGGATGCAGGCACCTCAATGGAAGCTTAGCATGTTTGATCAGAGATAGCGGCAAAGGTGGAGAATTATCAGTATGATCTTGTGTTTCCTGTATCGCTTTGACGCCACTGCAGCTTAAATCCTGTGATCAAAGTCACACATCTTCATATCTGAAGGAAATATTAGCAGAGTACAAGCTTTATTTTGGAATACAAAGTCAGAGTGTGGGGAAAATCAGGGTGATGGCAGCAGACACACACACACACACACACACACACTATTCAGGTCACAACCGTTAGTTATGTCTACATTATTTTTTCCAGCTGATGTTGCCCACCAGTTCCAGTATGCAGTGCGAGTTATTGGAAGTAACTACGCCCCCACTATTGAACGGGATGAGTTCCTGGTGTCAGAAAAGATCAAGAAAGAATGTAAGTGGTTACAAATACTACCAAACAGTGAGAACACATCCATACTACAGGACCCTGAAGTAACAGAGGGGAGGAGCTCATTGTTAATTATTAACCTACAGTAAAGTCTCTGTAGCATTTTCACTGATCCAAAAAAACAAATCTACCTGATCTGTGTTTCTGTCAGGGGGATCATGTGTCTGCCCCGCCTGTGTGTGCTTTACTTTTTAATGTTGGAGCCACTGCACCGTAATAGCAAATCCCAGTGGACTTTCATAGTATCCAAAGTAGCACCATTAGTGGGGAAACATTGATCCAAGCTTAAAACAAAAATCACTTCCTGTAAAGAATGTTTTATTTATCCCAGGTTTTAAGGTGGACTTATTGGAACTCTAAAAAGGGATTGTTTTTTAGGTTATGGAGCTCAGAAGTTAGTTTTCTATACTCTGTCATGCAGCAACCCCTCAGCTCCTCAGAAGAGAGCGAGCTGCACAGTCTGCATTCTGTCGGCTTTTCCGAGCACAGATGGATCTCACATTCTTCAGTAATTCATTTCCTGCTTTCGTTTGTCTTACTCTGGGGTTTCAGACATGGCTAACTCTCATTAGTCTTGTTGACATTCCAAATAGATTTCAGGCTTCATCTTTTTCATTGTAAGAGATTGAAAGCTATTTTAAAAACCTGTATAAAAATCTAGCGGGGAGAGACGGTCTGTTCATCTGTTAGATTAATCAGTGCAGGAGACTTTGAGGAACATCTCCACTGTAATTCATTCAAACGTCGCAGCTAACAGATTTTGTCTCGATGCTGTTGCAGTGCTGAAGCAGAGGAGAGAGGCAGATGCTGCTCTGTTCTCAGAGCTGCATAGAAAACTTCAGACGCAGGTTGGTCTTTCCCACAAAACTTTATTCTGACCAGTGTGGAAAACGAAATTATTATTTATTTATTTATTTACGGTGTCTTAAACTAAACAAATTATAATGATTATTTCTTGTTTGTTAAGAGCGTTCTGAAGCATCGCTGGTCTGTTCTCTACCTGCTGCTCAGCCTCTCTGAAGACCCTCGAAAGCCGTCCAGCAGGGTGAGGAACACACACACACACACACACACTCTCACACAGTCTTCCCTTGAAGCTCTTGTTTGTTGCTTTTACTCGATCTCATTCACATGGTATAAGATCAAAATGCAAAATGTTTTTTTTTTTGTCTTCTTGTCCTTTCCAGGTTGGGAACTATGGGGCCCTGTTCGCTCAGGCCCTTCCCAGGGATGCACATTCCACCCCTTTCTACTGCACCCGACCCCAGAGTCTAGCCCTAGGTTACGGGGAGAGAGCTGCAGGCCTTTCAACCAGCATGGGGACCAGCGGCATCTCCAGCATGGGAGTCTACACACTCAACGGACCCACACCAACACCACAGTCACTGCTGGCTGGGTAAGCTTCCACACACAAACACACTGGAGTCTTTTAATGGTAACATAACCCTTTAATGAAGACCTCAGAGATTGCAGTTGAATCTTCAGACCTGAGCCACGCTCTGCTGTGTTTATAGGCTCTGGAGAAAACAAGGCTGTTTATCACATGCTCGTCCTGTAAAAGCACTCTGTGCCTTGTCAATTAGCACCAGCATCCATCAATTAACATCAAGCATCAGTTAGCGCCAGAAAATGAGCTCGCATCTCACCCTGACCTTTTTATAAATCTGTTTTACAAAGCATCAGATGGCCATTTCATTCCATTTATCCTTATTAATAATGCAGCGGTCCTTCAGATACAAATGACCATTGAGCTGTCTGGTCTCACCGTTTTAGTCACAAAAGGCCAAATCATCACTTATAAACAGTCTCCTCTTTCTGTGTGGGCTTGGTTATTTAATTGGCTTTATCAAGTTTATGATCATGAGATATATCAAGTGCATCGTTCACATATTTCTATGAGTCATAATGACCTCTACATGTGGCTCATGTGCTTGTTTTGTTTGTTTAAGTCTCTATTAAACTGAAGTGGTTATGCTTCCTTTAATATATACTGTATGTTTTGATGTTTACAACAACAATGGTAAGTGTGTGTGCCTGTTTTTCAGTCAACCCCCTCAGTCCGCAGCTGGAGCCGCTCAGTCTCTAGGCTCTCGGCTAGCCTGGTCACTTCCTGTAAGCGCGTCCCCGTCTTCTGCTCTGGCCCCGCCCACCACTCGACCACTGCTTGGACCTCCAGCTCCCTCCACCAGAGTGGTCCGTCCTCGGAGAGATGGTGACGCAGCTGGTGAGTGACCTGTTTGAACCCAGAATGGCTTGATGCCCTGCAGATAACAACGTGAGCACGATGTCATGAATTTTGTCACCACATGTGCTTTCATAAACACAAACATAGAGGTTGTGTCCCTCAGAACATGTTGTTTACTGTGTCTGTGTAGGTGATGTGAGCGAGGCGGCACTGGTGCGCGACATCCTCTATGTCTTCCAGGGGATCGATGGCAAGTTCGTCAAGATGAGCGCCCAGGATAACTGCTACAAAATAGACGGCAAGGTACCCGGAGATTTGTAAAGCTTATAATCAGTTCAGCAGGTCACACACGTTAGCCAGAGTGATTAGCAGTAAAGCTCAGGTCACCATCATCAGGTGAATAAAGAGAGGGAGGGAAAAAATGATGCTGAACATGATATGATGACTGTTGTTGTTGATTGGACTTTAAAAGAAAGATTCAACAGATCAATAGGAATCTCTTTGGCCTAGAGCCACATCGACCTCTTCTCTCTGCTCCTTCTTTGGTCCTGTCAGTCAATTTCTTTTATTCTCCTCTCCGTCCCGTCTTGTCATATCATCAATAGAAAGGCCTGAGATGTAACCTGTCACATATTCTGTCTGTGGTGCTAAACATAGGCATGCGGTCAATCTGCTGCCACCATCCTGATGGAGAAGGAGCCACTGAGAGCAGAGATAAACGAGTCAAGGGTGGAGATATTTGGAACACTTCTTTGGCCACTTAACCTCTCTGTGAAGCTCTTTGGATGAGAAGTTTAGTTAAGCAGATGAAAATGTAATGCATCATTAAATGTGAACACTTCACCAGCTGAAAAACAAGAGCAGCAGGAGGCCGTGCCAGTTGTAGCATGTACATGATTTCACTTCATCAGAGCTTGTTAAATTAAAAATCTGATGCATCATCACATGAAAATAAATGTTGAAATATGTGCTGTGCTTCTGCAGGTGGTGCTGTGCAAGTCCCTGAGGGATACCAGCAGCAGATTGGCCGAGCTCGGCTGGCTCCACAACAAAGTCAGGAAATACACTGATGCCAGAAGTCTGGACCGTGCCTTTGGACTGGTCGGACAGGTGTGTCTGCATTTCTCATTTGTACTGATTATATATACCATTTGTGTCATATGTTTTAAAATACATATCTTTTCATCTCTGTCGTCCTCCCTCAGAGCTTCTGTGCTTCACTCCACCACGAGCTGAAGGAGTACTACAGGCTGCTGTCTGTTCTCCACTCCCAGGTACACAAATGAAACATGGGCTTCACATGTAATGTTGAGAAGTTCATATAATGAAAAAGACCGTTACAAAAATGAAGGCAAGCACTTTTCCCCACTTATCACTCAGTGTGTGTGTGTGTGTGTGTGTACATTGTAGTTGCAGATAGAGGATGATCAGGGTGTAAACATATGCACAGAGAACAGTTTGACTCTCAGGAGGCTGTTGGTC
>JAUBNQ010000012.1:9067537-9087181 GCA_032353495.1 Ctenopoma kingsleyae | reverse complement strand
TTGTTTGATTTACTGCAGTTTTGAACTGAAGTATTTTTGTGCAAGAGAAATAAATTAACACAAAAACAAGAAGTTCGGTTGAAGCACGGTTGTTGTGCTTCTTGCACACAATGATGAAATGTGGTGCGAAGGAAATAAAGGGAAAATGTGTTCTTTCTCCTGAAATACTGCTGTCAGAAATGAGCAAGAAGAAAAACTAAATTAAACGCAGTGGAGTGCACAGTTTCATCTTGGACTCTGTGTACCTTGTTTTTGGTTCACACTACTCTTTCACATCTTTGCATCAGAATTTCAGTTCAGTTATTCATTGTGTGCACTGGCTTAAAAACTCAATAGCAATTAAAACAATGGGTTTTAGGCTAGCTCCTGTATTTTACCTGTTCTCTTTCTTTTGCACATCTAGGGCCCATCAGGTGTCTCAGAGTGTGTGTGAAGCTGGAAGGGACACTTGGAGGTCACTGAAATCCTGAAAGTGAGAATGTTCAACAGACAAATTCAGGGGTGATATCTATAATCAGTAAGAATGAGTCCAGTCACGCTTTCTTTCTATAAATCTTTTATTCAATATCATTGTTTTCTGTGTGTACAGTATACAATGGATTGGACACAAACTGTACAGTGCAGACAAACTCTGTTTGCATAATATGTATGTAAAGGTAACTGTACATTTACTGACAGACAGAAATCTCCTTTATAATAAGCACCAGTCACATTTTGCTCTTGGCCCACAGCTAGCATGGTTTGCACTAGTAAGATACAACAGGTTGTGGTTATGCTAGTTAGTTTATTTAATAGAACCTCCCTTTACAACTCCTAAAAAACACTGAATCCAAATATGTAATTGTGACATAACAGCCATCTCCAGACTAACTAGCTTTGTTCCAGAAACATCAGCCTATAAATCTCAGACAAAACCTCAACATTTCAGTCACCCATCAACTCATAAAATCTGTTAATGGTTGAGAATAAAAACCATTACCCACTGAGTGCTGAAAATAAAAACCCGCTGGCAGCAAAAACAAAGCAAAACATACAAAGAAACTTCCTAAAGTATTTAGTCTGAAATTATTTTCCATGAATGTAAATTTTAATCATGAAAGATAAAAGCTGGTGTTAGATTTGTTCCAATTACTTGTCCCTGTGTTTTGACTGATGCTCCTGAACATATTCCATGCAAGAATATGTCTTTTTGTGTTGCATTAATGCAATAGTGGCTCATTTGTTCACTGTGCCCTGTTTTCTACTGCAACAGGGAAACAAATGTCTAAGATTTGAATGCAGAAATTAAACAAATACCAAAGGTTGCTGTAGCATCTTTACCAGTGCAAACCAGAGACAGAGATGAGCCAGAGGAACAGTTTTACTGGTGCTAAGCTGTAAATGTTTGACTTGTTTTGATAACACATTTCCTACATTACCACATGCATCACCCCGCGTCTTCTTTCCTCTTTTAAAAACCATGCAACAAGTGGGAAACAGTCCAAACAGAGAGAGGAGGAGGTGGAGGTTGGGGTTGCAAAAGAGAAAAGAGGAGGTTGGGAATAGGTTCTCTGGCTGCATGATTACAAGATGAGCAGCGAGGGAAAGCTAGCATAGTTACAGTGAACAGAAGATTGGGGATCAAAGGATAATTGAAAAGTAAAATAGGATGAAGATCGCATGTGTGGGATGTGAGTGTTCTGAGAAAAACAGCTGGGTGGAGAGCACGTTTACTGTCTCGTTTCAGATTCAGATGTAATAAGGCAAGTCTTTTGTAAGAGGAATAAAGTGGTGCGGCAGTAAGAAACGGCAAAAGAAAACCTGAGGGAGACAAGCTACATCATGAGTCCAGCGCGAACCATTACACGTTCTCGTGCCTCTAAAGAGCACCTGCAGTGCAGCGGCCAGGTCACAAAAGCCTTTTTGTCCTATTATGTCTTGTCTTTGTGTCCATTTTGTGCCTTCTGGTGTCAGAGCCACAGCTCATGCAGGACAGAGTAAGATGGCTACATGTGTGCCTGCCATGAGAGCATGACGGGTGCATGTGTGCAGAAATAAAAAGTGACCCAGTTTGTCATGATTGCTCGCTTCTAATTAAATCAGCTGCTTTATTCCTGTGCAGAGTCCACTGTTAGATATCTAATAATTGTGGTACCTGGACAACCACCAGTGGAGAGAAATCTCTCAGGAGACGCTGACAGTAATTGCGCATTTGTTGTTTGAACCAGGAATTGTGATTACCAGACTGGAAACACTATTGTAGTGTTGTCTTTGCTCAGTAGCCAGGAAACCAGGTCATTTTCCTCTGGCATCAACCATCATTAATTTTTGATTTTTGAGCACGTGTCACAGATCTTCAATGACTGCTTTCACACAGGATGCAAACCTAACAAGCTGGGCTTCTCTGAACAGAGGACGGTTTGGTTCTTTTTCTAAGTTGATCTTATCCCTCTTCCAGCAGCGAGCGTAGAACAAATTAGCTGCTTGATAATCATTCAGCGAGTAGCAGCCGCTGTCCTGGAGTCTTGTTCTCGATGGTATCAAGAACAGAAACATCATCCTGTGTTTGTCATTAAAATGGCTTTTTAGAAGGTTTCTGTTTAGGTTTGAGCAGCTGAGACAACACGGGATACACTGAAAATAAAAAAGGAAGATTACAGACCTGATTGTCAGGGTTTATCTTCTTTTTTTTTTGCCTTTTGCTTTTTGCTTGTGTGACACAAAAACTAGTCAATAAATGTTACATCCACATTTCGTTAACGTGAGACAAGAACACTGGTCAAAAGACGTCTTCCTCAGCAGCACCGCCATCCCACTTTGATCTTAACGTCACATCAGACAGGACAGAGCTGAAGTCAAACATCATGAGTGTGAGAATTGAAACCTTGGGTAAACCCTGCTGAGACTGAGGGAGGCTGAGCATTTAGCATAAATCTACAGCCACCCTGCAACTCACAGCTTGAGCTTGGCTGGGGATGAGAGGCACTCACATAGCAAGAATCTACAGTACTACCCAGCACAAATAACACTTCCTGATCAACCGACAGCAGTAATACATTTACTACTTTTTGCAGTTACAGTTTGGTGACACCGAAACTTGAAATGCTAAACTTTAAATGCATCATGAATCTGTAATTCTTTATACACGCATTTAGATCACTTTTTTTTTCGTCATCGGTGGTCTCAAACATCGGGCACATTAGACTGGATAAGTTCACATAATGTGAGCACGAAGACAAGTAACAGCTAATGAGATCAGAGGAGGAGAGAAAAATGCGGTTTATGTGTGGAAAAGCTCTGCGATATGCCAATTAGAAACACTGTGAGCTGTCTAGTACAGTATTTTCACAGTCTCTTCAGCTGCAGAGTGTATCCTCTGAACAACACAGCGGGACGACATTACAACACGTTAGAGCATTTGTGAGCAGGAGTGTAATGTTTCACTTGCTACACAGACACACACACACACACACACACCTGTTGCCGAGGCTGGGGAACGCAGCTAATTTGTGCCAGTGCTCGTTTGATGTCGGAACAAGCGTGAGCATTAATCACACGGACTTGAGTTTTGCTTTGGCTTGTTGTTTCTTTGTAGTTGGGGTAGTGTCAGTGGAGGTCATTCATCTTCAGAGATGAACATCTGATTAAAATGCAAAGTGGTTATTTTGCACAAAATTGGGAGTCAAAGCAAGAGGGATGCACAGTTTGTGCTTCACACTAAATATAAATATATTCATTTGTGCGTCTGCTTCATTGTCACTGACACGAATATGAAGTCTGGGATCACAGTATTAATATCTCCTCAGTGACACGAGCGACTACTGCTGTAACTTTCTGAGGAGTTAATTGCCGTCTAGTCTTGCTGTCAAAGAAAGACAAGTAAACAGAAAGCCTCGGTGTTGAACGTGGTTCAAGTCCAGAACAGATTGGTGCCATGTTGACTGTCACAGTGAGAGGGTGAAGCATGGGAATCTATTTGGTTTATTTTCATTTAATTTTCTGCCTTGTTCTCAACCTTTCACACAAACCCTTATTTCAGTTTGATTTGAAGGATCATCGCAATCATTTTGTGCTATTTGTGTGTGGTGCTTTTCATCATTTTCTATAGAAGTCACAATACTTTTTTAGTAACCTAAACTGACTTTATAGGCCATTGTGATGGCTAATTTAAAGCCACTATGTGGAATTGTAATTTTCCTTCAGATTAGAAATTAGCTAGCAGCTGGTACAAAACATATCACCTCGGTATGAGATGAATATGTTCAAGGTCCCTGACAAATAAATGTAATGAACTAGACACCGTCTCGTGTCAAAAATCAACATTTTTTCCAGCGAGGAAAAAGCATAATGATAGATGATCTCAAATATACTGACGCACAGACTGCAACCAGTGCTGGAGAGTAACCACATCCTACACATCTACTCAAGGACTCCAAGTACAGTTTTGAGGTACTAGTACTTTACCTGAGTACTCGCTGTTTCCTACAGATCATATTTACATTTTACATAAAAAACATCTGAGTGGTTAGTATTTGCTCCAAACAGATCAAACTCCTGACCCCTCCGATGCTTTCAATGAAATATGTGTTTTACTAGGTCAAAGAATTTAATATTTCACAAAAAACAGCAAAGATTAGAGGAAATTCTGGAGAGAGAATAAACATTTTTGCTCAGTAGCTCAGAACCTTTTTGCTTCTCTTCCTCAGTAATGATGTCAGGATTTGATCCCTTCCCAGGTCCTGACCCCTAGCACTGGACTAAACCAACAGTGGGTTTAAAGTAACAATCACTATAGTAAAATAATAAGTGCACATTGATTCATCAGTATAAATCTATTAACATGAAAACACTGAGACAGGTCATTTTCTTTTATGTACTGTGTACATTCTGCTGATAATAAAGTGTGTGTGAACTTTTGTTATGTACAATTTGTCTAAAGACCATTTGACTTGTAATGATGTACTCTTCTTTGTGGTATTAGAACTTCTACTTTAGTAAAGATTCTGAATACTTCTTCTAACCAGGTCCTTACCTGACCTGACTAGACCATATCTGGGTTCCTAGGAACCAAGTGGACCTGTGCGTCTCCCACAGTGCCTTTTTAAAGGTACCACAGGGACATTGGAATTCTACACATAGTGGCTTTAAAATCATTTACCCTGTTCACTATTACCCTCACTCATTCCTTTATTTTCAAGTACTTGGGAAGGCAACAGAAATAAAAACTACTCCCACTCCTCATGACTGAAAACGCCATCTGATCGATGGTTTCGCCCTCAGTCCGTTAAACACAATCAATACCATACAATATCTGCTACTCCATGTAAACACTGACTGCTACCGGGCTGTGTGGTAACCAGCCTGCCTCCTGCAACGCTCCATGTTGCTACAAACAAGGAATTTGTGGAAATCGTTCCGGTTTCAGCTACACGCCGATTTAAGCAACGTGATTCCAAAAGCTCTCCATTCGTGCTACGCTTGTTTCAGCGATGTGGAAATAATAGCGGTTGTAGAGAGACAGGAAAAAAATAAATAAATAAAAAAGCCTGACAGACAGGTAGAAACTAGAGAGGTAGAAACTAAAATCTGTTTGTGTCTGTACAACAACGTAGCTCTATAATCATTAGTGCTTTGTGTGTGCAGAATAATAAACCACTTAACAAACAGATAAGAAAGGAATAAGGAGAAGATAAACATGCTTTAAGCTATGTGGTGTTAAATAAGAACTCTCTCTTTATAGCAGATATAGAGTATATGTTCAAAATTAGAGACAAGTCAGCAAGTTTGTGTAATGCACAGGGCAATTTTCAAGTACACGTCATTGTGAGCTTAGAACACAATGTCCTGTGCCAAATCTTAATTGATCGATGACTAAACATTCTCAGAATCATCAGTGTTTGGTGTTCTGTGTTGTGTTTGCTAATGTTTTTAATTTGTTCTTTATTTATTCGAAGATCAAATTCCAAGAGGTCGATTTTTTGTGGGAATTGTGTGTGTGTGTGTGTGTGTGTGTGTGTCAGAAGCCACCAGAGAGCAAGTATACCTGGCAACAGAAAACAGTACTCTCAGGGAGGAAAAAGGGAGCCTCATTCTTACAGATTGTCACAGAAAAATACCGGTGAAGACGACATTTTTTCAGTTTTTTGTGTTTTCTGTAATATTTTAAGAAGTCGTTTTGTCTCCCATACGCCGCAGTCCCAGTCCCATAGTTATCTGGCTGGCATTGGCCCATCTTCTTCCTCCTTTTCCCCCGCCACCAACCGCAGCGCTCTGTCCCTCTGTTCCCAACACCCGTCCTGCTCCAGTAAGGACAGAGGTGAGGCGTGTGGCCCCACTGCTGACCAGTCAGAACTCAGAGCTGTTTGTTTGTTACCTTTTGTTGTAGTTTTGGATTTTGAGAGCGCAGCAGTGGGACAAGTCTCTAGCTTTTTCTGGCCTCCGGTTGGCCAGGGGGAGGGTAAAAGCGAGGGGGCGGGGCTATGTCTCCTCCTTGTCTGGTTTGTTGACTGGTTTGCCGCCATTCATGACCACCGGTTCGCTGGTTGTGCTTTTGGAAGGCGGGCCCCCGGCGAGTTTAGGCACCGCCTCCCCTACATCGTGCAATGAAGGCTCTCGGTACATTGCAACTAGAGGAGTGGAGGAAGAAAAGAGAAGAATGTGGAAGTGCAGGAATTACATACTTTGTAAATTCAAAAATAATTCAAATTTGAAATAAACCGTGGTTTGTATGAGTTCACTGTATGTTACCTTCTATAGGTTTAGGCAGGAAGTGAGCAGCTGGTTTGGTCTTTTTGACCCTGTTGCCCTTCATCACCTGTCCCTCTTTATTTAGGCCCAGGAACCAGGCCCGACCCGACTCCTTCTGTCTGTACAGCATGGAGCTGTAGATCACATAGTAGTTCTCGAACACTGACTCCTTAAACTTACACTCGGCTGTAAACAGTTCCTGAGGGGGAACAAAGACACACAGAAACCATTTCAGTCACATTATTTTACCACACCACAAAATCCAACACGTTTAATCCAGTTAAAAGACTGAACTGCATGAATAGTGACTCTTGCCAGGATCAAAAATGCTCAAACAGTATTTAAACCATCATCATCACAGACTGATGCTGAGACTGATGAAAAAGTTACAACTACATTAGCAGCTGCACAGTACACTGACCTTGTTAATGGCATAATTTACAAAATGTATTATTAAAATATTAAATGATTAAATGAGCAGAATGTAATACAGACAGCATTTGGTGTAGAAATCCATCATTAGTCAGGTTATCTAATCAAACCTATTCATAAAAATCCCCTCACGTCACACTGGAGTGATTTCAGTGATCTGACATGTGATATAAATAATAAGGGAGGAGCAGCACAACTCTGTCTGAATGATGTATTGCTCTAACCTGTGTCATTGTCCCCCCGACACTCTCTCTGTATGCCCACGAACAACAAACTAAACAGATAAAAAAGCAGATTGATTCTGGTGACACAAAGCCCAAAACGTCTCACCCTCCGCCCCAAATCAGCACTGCTGTTATGTGTCAGAATTCCTTTTCATGGATGCCCACGCCTCCAGCGCAGCATATTTCACCACAGAAACAAGGTGTTATTCTTACTGGGAGAAAAATCGTCTCTCCCTGGTGTCCGCTTGCCTTACTGAGTCACAGCAAGTATAAAAGGCAACCTGACATAAAACATTCTTGTCTTGAGGAGGCCAGAATCCAGGTAGTCTCAGAAGTAAGGTTTGAAATTTTAGATTACAAGCAAGCTTAATATAGGCCTATAATGTATATTAAAAAGCTACGATCTGTGAGAAATTGCAGCTTTTCATTGTAAACTAGTTTTCTTATATGATGGCTTGGATATAAGGCTTTTAAATAAAGGTTGCAGCTCATAATTATCACCTAATCTCTGGGGGTTACCGTATGGACAATAGCAACATAGAAACAGTTTATAGTGTACATATAGATGCAAAGAAACATATCTATAAAGTCTGTGCAATATATAACCGGTCTTCACTGGTCACTGGTTTTAAAACTGCAGTTGACATTCACATTAAGTAAAAGCTGGTTCAATTGATTTTTTTGCTGAAGAATATTTGCAACCAACAACTAACATGTCACCTCATAAGTTATGTCGAACAAGGCAGCAGCCAGTTATCTACTTGCGGTCTGTAAACGCAAAGCACCACTGACACCGATTTTTCTGTCCAATATTCACTTTTTACGTAGCTCCAGTTTAATCAATTTCTTCTTAGCTGCTAGATGTTACAATCTGTTAGTGGCTAGTCTGTAAATTTGCCATTTGGTACTTTGCAGGTAGCAGCATTTTTTAACTATTTTTGGCTGAAAACAGCTGCGTGAAACCAAAACAATGAACTACAAGAGGCTTAAAAACTGCGATAGAGATGTGGGAAACTACAGAGTTCTGCTGGTTTATCACTTTCAGAAACACGTTACACATAGTCACTGATCCATTATGAATACATAAATGTAGACTGATGTAGCTTTTAATGGAGTCATATTTATTTCTACTGTGATGTAATCTTACAATTATTTAGCATTCTTCCTTGTAGGACAAGAATCATCCTGTGTAGGGTCAACATTTCTATCAAACATTTTTCATGAAGGAACTGATTCAGCATACAATAATGTACAAATTTTCTCATTGAGACTGATGAGGAAACTACTCCTCATATGGCTGAGGAGGCTTCTGCCAAACCAAACAATTACCCTCGAGGTCCCCAGGCCCCAGATTGAGAAGTGTTTGTCTAGACTGTCTCTTATTGGTTGTTGTGGGTCTCTTGCCAGAGCCACAGACACATTGTCATTCAGCTCAGGTCTGTCGGTCCGAGTCTCATAGCAACATGAGGAAGAGAGGCGACACTGTAGCCGTGGCAACCAACCAGCACTGAGAGGGAGGGGTCAGTGGGTGGGTGGGTGGGCGTGTGTGTTTTGGAGAGAGGGGGGGTTGCAAAAGAGAGAGAGAGAGAGAGAAATACACACACATGCATGCCTGCATTGGTAATTTAACATTTAACATGCTACAGTATATCTCACACTCTACCCTATACACTCACTAACATAGGAAGACATTTATTAAATGTCTGGGCTGGGTGGTACCAATATGCAGCTGCGAGGGATCAGACACTGGCACACACAAACAAACACACACTTGTGGCTCTAGGGGATGAATGGAGGGCGGTGCAGGAGGGCTTGCTGGGATATGAAATGTGACTAAATGATTGGCTGGCATCAAAACAAGACAGGTGATAATGAATGAACGCTCTATTTATTGACAATGTCACTGACACACACACAAATCAAATCTTCTCCTGTGATGACCATGGCGTTGATATATATTAACACGGTGGTAATGTGCTGTAGAGATTCATATCATATTTTTCATGCCCAGATTAAATTAAGTTAATAATATATATTTAGTCCTGACCTGCACCCATGTTCATTATTCATTTCTTGAGGAGGATGATATTTCCTGGTGTGCAGAGAGCACTTATTAGTGTTGGTCAGTCAGGTCATACATCATTTAATGGTGCTTTTAAAATAAAAGATGTTTGATGTCTCTTCTGAGGCAGCAACATTTATTCTTGGCTGAATTGGCAGAGAGGAGAAGTGAACTGTAAGAATAGCTTCAGATGAAAATCTCACAGCCTTACAGGTGAGTCATTTTAACAACACAGCCTGGCTGAATGTGTTTCTGCCGTCATTTCTAAATAGCCATGTTCACAAGCTGCCCACAGAAAGAACAGAGGGAGAAAGAATGAATGAAAGAAACGAAGGGCGAGGTGGAGGGGTGGAAATTGGGACATGAAGGAGAGGAGAGCGAATAAATCACCCGGTGAGGAGGACGATGCCTTCTGATTGGAAAAACAGCAGGGGATTCTCTCTCTCTCTCTCCCTCCATTCTCTTATCTGTGTGTTTCTCTCATCACTCTCCTTTTTTTTCCCCCTCTCGCTCTGTCATTTCTCTGCGCTTTGCAGAGATTTAGTGGAAGTGAGCACCCTGCACACATGTGCTGTTATCTTTTGAACGGCACCCACACACATACATGCGTGTGTGCTAGGCTGTTACTGAGACAGCCGCAATCAGACGGAGAACAGCCCGTTAACACGTTCAACATGCCGCTCCAAAGCAGACTAAATTCATACAGGCAGCACTTTGCCACTCTTCCATTAAAAATCCAAATATAAGGAATTCAAAAACAGAGTTGGGAAAAACACTCTCAACTCGGCACAGCACTAGATTGCACTAATTACAAAACTTGGCAACTAGCTGGTCAGTGGTACCACAGCAGGAGCACATTCACAGTACAACTATAAACTACTGCTAATAATTACTTTAGCAAATTTTTTTTTAATCTCGTGCAATTAACCAAACCCCGTAGGAACAAGTCTTGTTGTGGGAAACTGGATGAGCGGTTAGAAATAGATGGCAGGACAAAGAGTTCAGGCAGGTGACTTCACTTCTCCCTTTGGCATCTGACATCTACTGTCTCGCAGACTGAAGGCAGGTTATTCTTTTAACTGATACCGCACAGCAGGTTAATAGCAGCAACAGAAATACCACATGGGCATCAGGTCAGCTTGGCAGTTTCTCCTGTCAGATTTGAAGGCTGGTGAATGGAGATTTTAGTTTTTTTTTTTAGTCACAGTGAAAAGAAAAATACAAATACCATTACTTTTTCAGCACATGTGAATACTCCTGTTCAGCATAGAGACAATCTAAACACTGGGTGTCAAGATTTCATTTTACAAGTTCTGGTCTTGCGTAGATCTGAAGACCTCACTTAGTGAACACTACTGTTCAAAGGTTTAGGGTCAGTTTCCTTGTTTTGCACAATAACATCACGAAACGAGTAGAAATACTTATCTAACAAAGTATAAAGTAATCATGGTCATTTCACAAAATGAGAAATTATTATTTTATTGAATTTATTGGCTGACTGAAGAGACTTCACCCCACCCCTCCCACGAGTTGGATTGGCTTGATGGGCACTTCTTACAGTACCTTATGTACCATACAGTCAATCTGCTCAATCTCAACAGCTCAATAGGGTTGAGATCCAGTGACTTGATTATAGACACAATACCAGCTGACTGCTTCTTTCCTACATAGTTCTTACATAGCTGAGCTGTTAGATTCATCTGTCCATTACACTTTCAAGATGCATGAACCACTTCTGCCGCCACTGCTTTTGGCACAAAGGAGCAGCGGCTTTACCCCGAGTTCCCTCTGGATGTCTGAACTGTGCACCCTCTCTCTAACGCTGAGTCCGGCCACTCTGCAGAGGAGATCTCATTTGAGACCTCATCCTTCCAGTCACTACCCACAGCTCATACATGAGGGCTTCAACGTAGACTGACTTAAATCAATACAACAATACCATGAATATTATTTATATGTAACAGTAGTAAAATCATATATAATAATTACTTAGAATCATTGAATCAACCTACAGTCATTTTGTGAAACAGTAACACATTATGACTCAGTGTTAGTTTCTTACTTCATTTTTGGTTAAAACTAATCAAAATAGTTTAATTAGTGACAATCACAATTTCATTATCCATAAACATAAGGAGGCGTCGCTCCGATTTATTCTCTCTCATTTAAAACTAGGGGTGCAGTTGCTGCTGCACTACTTGAAACATTACTTAATGTGACTAAGCTCAACATGAATTGTTTTTCTTCCCCATCTGAATGTATATGTGTGCATGTGTTTGTTGGTGTGCGTGTCAGTCTGTGTGCGCTGCTCAGTGAGTGGGTGTGTTTGTTTCCAACACCAGTTATTATCACAGCACTAATTACCCATGGGAATTGTGGGTAAACAAATCATTCTAAAGAAAAGAAGCCCACGGAGAAGAAGGAAGAGGAGGAGTGGAAAGAAAAGTGTTGGCACATGAAAACAAAAGATTAAAGAGCATGGTTAGAGAAGGGATATGAAAGGATGTTCTCCAGTCCAGATCTACTGAATCAAAGTATAAATCGGAGTCACTCTCGGCATCTTCACAGAAAGTCACAGCGGTCCTCACTTACATCAGAACCGCACACTTGATCCAGTTACCCCATTAAGAAAACGTGTGGCTATTAATTGGATCAGACGTTTTAGAGCTGTAGCAACAACTCAAAGTGCAGTTAGAGACCGGTGTGGAAACACAGAAATGCTGGATCATCCCGAGCACCTTCTGAAATATAAGCTTTGATTACTTACTTAAATACTTCGTAGACACTGAGCAATTTCTGATAAACAGCCAAATGTAGTTTCTGTCTCAGGGTCTAGATTACGTGGCTGTTAATGAATATTTATGTGTGTTACATATATATAAATGCAAATATAAAGGCTAGTTTGAGTAACAGACTTTTGGTTTGAAGGCTTGATAGCACTAGCACAGGGTTTTACAATACTACTATATTATAATATAATTTAACCAATTAGTTAACCATGTCATGTTTGAAAAGGTTTTGTGTTCAGATTGACTCCAGCAGCTTGGACCTCTACTGCCAGCACAGTGGCCACAGCGAACAAACGAGATGGTTGACAAACCAACTGGCACCATCACAGCACGACATGAACACGTTAGCGATGAAATGGTAGTTCCAGCAGATTTGATCAGCTCGAGTCAGGTAAAAACAGTGAATCATCTGCTAAACAAAAGGTGTTCTACTATTTCAGTGTGTTACTGTGGTACCTCAATGCCATGATTCACTGTACGACACCTTTGAAGAGGCTCCACAGCTCAGTAATTCATTCTCTAGTCGCCAGAAAAAGTGTGCGTCTGTGTGTGTTTGTGTCATGACTCACATGGCTAACATTTATTCTCTCTGCCACTCCTCTTCCTTCTCATCTTTCTGGGTGTAGACATCACAGGACTCACTCTGTCTGAGTGCTGTACCAACTGCGATATGAATGGAAGTCCACGCCCACGTACGCAGACGTGTGCCAGACACACACACACACACACATCCAGCACACACATCCGTATGTTTGTTGAAGACATTGTGTTGAAAGAAATAGCTCAGAAAAAGAAAAAACGAGTAGGTGAAAAAGAAACAAAGGACAGATCCACAGAGTGGGAAAGGATGAGTCTCTCTATGTCGATTTGAAAAATTAACTTTAGTATATGAAATGCAACTGAAATCATCAGCAAATATATTGATACTGTTTTGCATACCAAAAATGAAAAATGACTTAAGCTTTAAAGTAAACTGAATAAATCAAAATCAATAACTGAAACTGAGTGCAGCAAATTTAAAGGATTTATGTATAATCTAAAAATATTTTTCATTACATTTAAACATTTTAATGCTGCAGCTGTGGAAACTGTATGTGTTTTGTTCTTGTTCATATATTATACAGTTTAACCTACAGGGGTCCATTCACTACATCTGCTTTTAAACCTTATTCGAAACATCACTCAGTAAAAGTATACACATCATATTACATGTTTTAACTCTATTTTCTACAAAGTTACATAGAATTCTACCATGCATGAGGCACAAGATACCATATACTGTTTTTATAAAAAAGAAATGATTTCTTTTCTTATCTTATCTTATTCATACATGCTGAAAGGAACAGGAGCTGTCTAAAGGGCTTGCTCCCCACATGAGGGTGAAAATAATTATCACATGATAATTAATTCAATTTACTGCTAGATTTTCTAAAATTGACATTTTAAATTAAAGAAAAATAATAGATTTTCTTTACGGAGATAAATCATTTTAGTAGGGGAACACATCTGACCGTAGGCTATTTGCCGACCCCTGCAGTACTTTAAAATGTTTCTGTGGCTTGAAGATACCTGGACCTTAAACTCAGGATGTAGAAAAAGGACACAAAGAATCAAGAGGAGCAACAAGAGGATGAATAGATGGATGCAGAGTGGAACTGAACTGATGGTGTTTGGGCTCTCAGGACCTCTCGAGCAGACAGAACGGGGCTCTAACTGTCTGACTCACAGGAGCTGGCATGAAGGAATACATTTCCATTTCTAATCTTGGCTGGTGGACAGTCAGCACAATTCAGATTTCAAGAACAAGCAGATTTTAAAGAAGCCACTGCTGTGCACAAACCTCAGTCATGATTTAGATACATCTCACGACCACACTGGTGCATACTGGTACCGGTGCTGCTTGCATCTATGAAAATGCGCAGCCTTTATTCTCGACAGCAGAGCTGTGCTTTTATCCCTAACATAATATTGTCTTAATTTTTTCCTAACCTGTAGCAGTAGAAGTAGTAGAAGTAGCAGCAATAGTGGTACATTACACAATGTGCAATTATTTTAATGAAAAAGTCAATTTCCACTTTCACCTCTCAGTTAACACCTACATCTACCTAACAACCCTGATACACCCCCACACATACCCAACACACCAACGTGTGTATTATACACACTTCTGCAGAGGAACACACTCTGATCGTTCCTAGTCTCATTCACACACAAACACACACCAAGTCCCAAACTCATCAGCACTTTTTTTCCCACTTTCCCCAGCATGCTCCATAATTATCACATAGCAGCTCATTGCACACTGTGCCATCTGCTAGTTGCACGCACACACTCTCAAACTCGGACGTGCACACACACCACACGTAAGTACATGCACAACCACACACTGCCAGATGCTTGGGATCTGGGATTAATAAGACAGACCTACCATGTATAACTAAGTTTGCAGCATATCATTAACAATTTATATAAGAGGATAAAGAATCTCATTGAAAGCAGAGCAGCATAAATTTAGGAACAAGCTTCACTGTAACTAGCTCTGTTGCATGGAGAAGAAAATCTCCTAAATTAAAGATTTTCATAAAGAGGCAGGCAGAAAATCATTATTGTATTAATGAAAAATGATCTTGATAGCACTAACAGTGTGAGAATTTGCAGGTTTTTATGTTTCATATTATTATATTATTAAATATTTTTAGAATTTCAAGGCACCACTTTGACCGGTAAAATGCATCTTTTACTCTTTTCTGACAATTCACAAAAACATGATTAACTGAAATGTCTATTGAGAATAAAAATAACAATTAGTTGCAGCTCTAATATAATCAAAACTTTTTAAAATCTCATAGTGTTTCATATTTTGTTAAGATTGACTCTGTTAATATGCATGTGGAGATCAGCTACGTGAGCCATGATATCTCAACACGAGAATTTTGCTAGCAAATATAACCACCTGGGCTTCACAGTGGCAATGAGACACATTTATCTGGGGTTCTGAATGCACAGCATGGGCTGTGAAGTCATGTGAATCGCTCTGGCAGTCTTATATTCAAGACTGAAAATAAATGCTTTTTTAATCTACTAGGGACACAAATAGCTGTCCTATAGACAAATATTTTAATCCATAAGAGACAGGAAACAAATTAAATCCACCACATTAGCACATTTGCCTGTTTACTCAACACCTTTTCATTTAAAGTGTACCGAATATTCAGTACATCATGTTCTGATCAGAATAAATGCAGTGTAGTCACCGTGTGCTTAAAATGTTCTTACTTAATGATGCTTCGTTCATATGAGAATGTCGAGCTATTTGTTTGTGCTCCTTCAGGATGTGTTTGGACCTTTAGTTCAGGTCATGTGGACAGGCGGGAGTTCAACTACAATAAACAGACCCACAAACATAAACAGGTGATGTATTAACATTTTCAAACCAACATATTGTAACAGATATTCTTCTGAGGGTGAGATTGCTGACAACCGCGCCACATTTGGTTGAAGTTCCAGGACTGAGAATCTGATTTGTATCGACTTCCTGGCACCTCCACAATAACTAATCTGGCAGGATGAAAAATTACCCAAACTGCGTCCAATAAACAAGCTGCTCAGTCAGTGTGAACCTGAACCAACCAATTGCTAAAATACATTCAGGTAAACATCACTGCTCTGGTTCAGATCAGGAACAAAAGTATCATGATAGTGCACTAGTGATGTTTAATGAGTATCTCCTCAGTCATCATCCCTACCACACAATACAACACACTACACCTGCCAGGATCTTTGCAGCAGCCAATTTAACATCAAGCACAGCTGACATGATGATAAATTAGACTTTGTGTACGTAATTTATACATACATGATCAAACATTCTCACTTACAGGGGATTTCTACTGTTTAAGTGTGTGTGTGTGTGTGTGTGTGTGTGTAGGGGGGGACTCCCCCTCTTCAATTATTTACAGGAAGCCCTCATGCATCTGTGACTTTCAGCGACAGGCTGAGAAAGCCCAGCAGAGCAGCACAGATCCCTTTCTTCCTCTTGCTGATTACTCCCTCCTCCTCTCATCCTTTTGTCTGCCGCCGTTTTCCTTCTTCCTCCCCCCATCTGTCCACAGGCTTTTCCTTTCTCTGTCTCCCCCTCTTTCGTCTCTTTCCCTCTCCCTCGTTACCTCTTCATCCCCCCGTCTACAACCTTTTGCTTCCTTTCTCTCTCTCTTTCTCCAGCTTTTCTTCTTCTCTCTACAACTCTTTTAACTCTTCATCTGTTTTCCTCCTCTGTTTTTCTTTGTCTTCTCTCCTCCACTGTCTACAACATCTTTCCTCTGCATCTTTTTTTTCCCCGTCTGTATACAACCATTTGTCTGCTTTCTCTCCATCCTTCTCCTCTCGTTGCCCTTGTCCCATTTCTTCTCATCCTCGTCTCCTTTCTTTTGCCTCCACTCAGATCTATTCTTTCTTCTCCCCTCTCCCTCCTCTTTTTTCATGTGTCCTAGTCTCACCTTTACTGCTCTCGCCTCTCCCTTTCATTTCCCTGCTTTCATCTCTTCTCCTCTCTCTGCCTTTGCTGTTGTCTCCCTTCTTTCTTCTCTTCATCTCCCACCACCTTCTTTCTCCTCCTCTGTCGCTCCTGTCATCTCCGTCCGAAAAAAAAAGTGGAGAATAGAGGGATGATGTCAGTGGAAGAGTGTGAACTCTCTCTTCAGAGTCAGCATGGAAATAATTCATATTCATCTCAGCCCGACTCCTCCACCTCACTTCCCCTTTCTCCTCTGCTCCACTTGCTCTTCACCATCTCCATCTTTTTGGCACCCAATCTTGCCTTCCATGTTCTTATGTATATCAAGGAAGACTTTCATTTTCCTTTTTATTTTATTTAGGGGTGTGCCGCCCTTCACACAGAGCAGAAGAGGATCTGCAGACAAACGCGGGTTGCTGGATGCAGCGGTCTGTACACTGAGTAACTACAATAAGAGGTTTGACTAAAACCAGCAGCATAATGAGAAAACAGTTATGTTTATCAGACACTGACTATTTAGCCATTGGCTCAGATCCTGTTGTCAGTGTGATAATAGCTACAGACAAAATGGAAATGCTACTTTGCACGAGTTACAATTAGAGAAATAATCAAGTAGTTGATCCACAGTAATTTAATCTGCAAATATTTTATAATTAGTGTTTTTGAGTCTTCTGTGACAGTAAACTGAATGTCACTTTTAGTTTGCTTTCAGACTGTAAATTGGATAAAACAATCAACTTAAAGAGGTTATTGACTGCTCTGAGTGCAAACTCACATTTTTTTTGACATTAAGAGATCAAATGATGTGAAAATGAATAGTGAACATAATCACTCATCTTAGAAAATGTTTTTGAAAACAAAGGCAGTTCTTCTCATGTCTTTCATCACAGTTGAACAACAGGATAAAGTGAAGCCTCACAAAAAAAGCAGGAGCAAAATAAAATAAAATGCTCGTTCTTGAATGTTCATCCTACATACTGTACATACTGTGTTTCTGTGCACGTGCGCGCGTGTGTGTACATGTTGGTGCTCACCGAGGAGTAGAGATGACCCTCTCCGTTCATGGCAATGTAGAGGCCAGTCTTGACTGACTGGATGGCCACAACTCTCAGACCCACGGGAATTAGGTTAAACAGAGCTGAGGACAAAAAAAAACAGACAAACTGAGTTCATATGTGTTTCCAGTGCCAAGTGTGCGCGTCTCCTCTTGACAACACACACTGCTCCGAGAACTGAAATGTTCGTCTGTTGCTCAGTTACTTTGCTTATTTGGTGAGGTGAAGAAGCAACGGGGCCCCATGGGGCTGCTTGCAGGGCTTTTAAACTCAGAGTTTTGCAGAAGAGGATGCTTGCAGAACAACTGAAAATCCACATCATCATACTCTCAACCCTACTGATAATTCACCTTCATATCTTTATATTTTATTCTTTGTAATAACAAAACCAACTTAACTGTGTGATATGGGGAGCATCCTTCATTGCGCCTGACACTATAACAGTTTCTTGTCCATCTCTGTAACTATCCCATCTCCCATATGAGTTATGATTCACTTCCCTTCTGCAAATGTTTTTTTTTTTTGTATCTAACTTTATGTCAAACAATTCACTCTTTATTTCTGTCACTGTTCAGCTCTGTGACAGCTCTAGTCATACGGGGGCATTCATCAAGCTGAAGCAAGCAATTTACTGAATCAGAACACTTGTACAAGAGCACAAGTGGAGAAATTGAGACTCAGCCTATGAATATGAAAATGATCTTGAATGAGGCATATTTTTTAGATTTTAACCAAGGTAATGCAGAACATGACATTTTCATATTGGCCATGTCTTGTCTGTTTTGTTCAAAGGCTCTTGGCTCCTTCAGGTCAGTGTTATTTGAACAACAGCAGTCAGTGATATTAAAGGGAGAGACAGCTGATCACACCCTTACAGCCTTAGGCAGGGAATTTAAAAGATAATGTTAGTGTCACTAGTGTTTTTGTTCACTTCCTGCAGCCCCATTACTGTCCTGATTTTTTTCTTTTTAGGTTTGTAACATTTGTCTTTCTTACCGATTGAAGGAAGCATTTTGAGGGCAGAATAATAAAAAACAAATAAAAAATTATAATTGAAAACATTTGCAATTGAAATCATGTACTGAATGTCAAAATTGTTCAGGCTGCAAGCTGATGGCTCTCACAGCGTCCTATGATGTTCTGATGGTCTTATCCCAGTAGATTTTGTATTTTCATAAAGAAAAACAAAGGTTGTGACCTTTGGAGGTGGTTGAACATTTTACTGTTCCTACACAGGTCAAGTGAATTCACGTGCTGGTATCTTGATATGCGGCAACAGTTCAGGTTTGTTTTGTCTGTTTGCGTGTTTCTGAAGCTTGGATTTTCTATACGTTCTGTTTAGATTCTTGGATGCTTGGAGGTGGTGTTTTGAGACGTTCTTCACTCTCTCTGTCTCATTTATAAAATCACTTACTTTACAACGTCTCAGTTTTGGGATGTTTTCATTAGTCACTGATGGTGTCATTGTCACAGGTGTTGGTGACTTGACTCACATTTTTGCTCGCTGTTGCAGCTATGACTTTGTTGTTTTTTCACATTGCAAGTTTGATTGCTTGGCTTTGAAATATCCACCTCTGAGATTTCTGCCTCCACAGCAGCGTGTCTTTCTTAAAACAATGTCCTAGTTATTGTGTATAATCCACAGACCTCACTGCCAACAGTCTGATTGGGAATTTTTCTTCACTTTGTCAAACAGTGAGTGCGGTAGCACACACAACTCATTTCTATCCATGCATGTTGCTCTCTCCAGCAAAGATCATCTGATATGATGATATAATTATATCAGATTTGGAGTTGATGTGATGGTTAATTCACTCTCTCGCCAATACATTAAAGAATTATT
>JAUBNQ010000012.1:9045082-9067437 GCA_032353495.1 Ctenopoma kingsleyae | reverse complement strand
TGATGATATAATTATATCAGATTTGGAGTTGATGTGATGGTTAATTCACTCTCTCGCCAATACATTAAAGAATTATTGTAATTCAGTACCAGTTTTATACAGTATAATACTCCATAATAGACAATGAAACATACACTTGTATTATTGTAACTGAGAAATTATAAAATCTTGCATAACAATGATCTGTAAGATCTGTAGAAATGGTTTACTCTCTCTGACAACCTACTTTTACAGTGAAACAGTGTGTAAGTACACCTGCAAATAATCATCTTCGATAAATATCACGCTTTCTAAAACCATCACCACCACAATCACGTCCAGGCTTCATTAACATAAACATATGCACCCAGCTGATTAGAGATGTAACAAGCGTCCTTTTAGATGCAGCAGGAAAATGTCACTGAAGTCTCCTCTCTGCTGAACACAAGTGACAAATAAATGAAAAGATGAAGCTTGTAAACAATTGTGAACTGCACTATATTGAGTGTACACTCTGGCAGACATTAAATGTAGAGGCGTTTGCCAAAACAAAAAAGAAAATCATAGTAAACAAGTGGGACATTGGCGGGTGGCAGAGAGGAACCGGCTCAGCCAATGTGGGATGTCCTTTCCGTATTGGCTGAGCTGGTTCCTCCGTTGGACCAGTGAGTTGTCTGCTGTAGTCTATACTGATTTGCATTTGATTTTCGCCAAGACAAGCACATCAGAATATACTGTACATGTATCAGTAAGGCGTCCATCTGCATCTCCTCCCTGAAGGCAGTGACCGGTGCAGATAAAAAATCCCACAGCTTTGTTCCAACAGTTGGTGCTCTCTGAAAACACGCTGCCTGCTCTGCGCGAAACATCCCTAGCGGAGCCATTATAAACAAACTGCTTTTGCCTCGAAATCAATGACAATTCTGAAAATACAGTAAGTGCCACTTAGATCAATATGCTCCATGGTACAGCTTGAGGAACTTTTCAAATTTCTTTAATTTTTCTTACTATTTTTAAGATGAACTAGAATTTAACATGTGGTCCTTTTCTTTCCAGGTGGTCTGTCCTTTTCACAGTGAGAAGAAAGTCCCTCCCAACCTTCTTCAAGGTTGACCAACCAGATGAGGAACAAAGGACTGACACACGGCTTTGTCTCTAAATAACTATTCAGCCTTGGGAAAGACCGTCATGGCTTTAGCTTTGCTGTGATGAAATTTGGGGTTTGGGCTGCAACTCTAACTCTTTCTCTTTTAGCTATTTCTCCCATTGCTCTCACATTCACTCATTGTCAAAAAAAAATCACAATGCTGCTTTTCTTTGAAATGGTTGAAGTGTTTTAACACAAGTTGTGTTTATTAATGAGGATCCTGGTGAATACAACTGACTGAAGTAGGGCAGAAAATCAGCAGAGCTCCATGCGCTAGGTTCTGGGATTCAGAACTACTGTTTTATACTGAGTCCCATGTGGTTAGGTCAGTGTCTGTCAGTGTGTATGTGTGTGTGTGTGTGTACTAACAGGAGTTGGTGCTGTCGTCTTTGGTCCCATCCAGACTTCCATCCTGGCCCATCTGAAGATAGAAGCCTTGCCTGCAGAACAATCTGGTCACTATGCCCTTCAGCTGTGGTTCTACTAGCACAGAGAGACAAAAAGAAAAAGAAAAACCTTGAATAACATCTTTACATGAGGACATCCCATACATCATACAGTCCTTAAATGAAAGAAAATGAAACTAAAAGGAGGCTATACTTGAAATTGTGCTGTCGGCTTCAGCTTTGTAAATAAATTATGTACAAATTCATTGCCATAATTCAATTTCGGCACACATCCCAGAGGCCACATGTGAGATGCAAGAAGGACAATGTGACCACCTGTGACCCTGCTGCATCCAGAGGGATTTCCTGTAGAGAGACTAGTCAAGCACATCCAATCCATTACAGGATTCTTGGACTAATCCTTCCTTTGTGGTCAGTGTTCCACTTGAATAGTATTGATAAATTATTTCTAAACCTTTGATAGTAAAGAGTCTTAGTATGGCTTTGTAGCTGCATTTTACTATTTATCCACTGAACAGCATGTTGGTTTGCAAGTGTAGGTCCACATCTACATAAGTTGAATCACTGGATTTTGATGCATCCACAATGGCTGAAACAGAAGCACATAATCGTTAAAGATCGTCGTTAATATTTGGAACCAGATGCAGGTGCTTTTAGCTATTTCATGGGCAGCAAGAGTCACTTTTGCCTCTTGCTGCCTGGTTCTGCCTGAATCTTGCAATGAAATACGAAATATCTAAAAGAACTACAGCTGCTTGGAAAGAGAGAAAGAAAAGAGACAGCAGGGAGCTGAAGGACAAAGACTGACTGAGTCACTAGAGAAACGATGGGGAAAGAGAGGATGAGAGAAAGACACATCAAAGCCTGACTGGACCTGGGTTAGGAGACGCCATAATAGCAGCGATTCTTCAGCAGGTACAGACAGGCTTTTTCCATTCTGTCATCAGTGCTCTTATCATAACTTCGTCTGTAGTTTGCACACTTTTTCCACACACACACTTTGGATGTTGACACTGCTTACTTAATATGGCTCCTGACACACACTCACGAGACCACACCCATTCTTCCTCTATAAATCACCCATCAGGGACCTTGCCTTTGTGGCTTCAGCATAAGCGGAGTGGGAATCCCCTCTCAACATGTGCGTGTGAGAGAAGGAGAATGAATGTGTGAAGGTACATCCTTATACACAGAGACAGAAAAAAAGCAAAGACTGACCCACTTTGTGAAGAGACTGAAAGAGAAAAAGAGACAGAGAGAGAGAGAGAGAGAGAGGGAGGGAGGTGTTTTCCATCTTTGTGAAGGATCCATCTTGTGCAGCAGGAGAGAAGGAGGCAAGAGGAGCTTGTAACCAGCATTCAAACTGACAAAATTCCCAGCACACTACTTAGCATGCCATGTGGTTGTGTGGATGATAAATCTCAGTTAGATTAAAAGACAGCTATTAAAATTAGCTGGCAGCGATTTCCCACCATTAGGAGTAAGTGCAGTTAAATGTGTATCACATGTAGATGCCAAGCTGATCATCTCAGCACTGTAAACGTAGACGTATTTGTGGTATATATTCTAACCACACATTTTCATTTTCAGTAGTACGACACAGCCTATAGCTGCATGCATTAAGTAAATATCTTTCCAGCTGGCAGCTGTGGCATTTCCTGCCACGTTTCTTTATGATTCAAAGAGTTTACCTGCCCAGCATCCGTCTGTCAGAACACAACAGACAGATCAGAACACACTGCCTGCTGCAGACGGACTGAAGTTGATCATATTTCAATCTCTCTGTCCTTGTTTGCGTGACGCACAGTCTGAGGAAGCTGCTGGAGGTGTTATTTATTGTCTTTAATGTATTTCTAGAATCTAGAAATACAAGACGCAGAGGCACAGCACAGAGTGTACCTTTAAAGCCTGTCTTTCTGTTTGGTTTAAAACGCTGTCTGATATGGATATATTACAGCAGGTGCATTTCAGTGGCGGCGTGCATCAGAATATCTCTCCAGGTTCGTGTTGTGACTCAGCTGATGAGAGCACTGAAGGCCACGCCCAACCATCCACACTATTCAGGCCCATTATAATTACAGACTAACTGTGAATCAAAGTTTTGATTTTTCATATTAGATCATTTACAAGGCAAGCAACATTTATTACTTATATTCCTTATTACCCATTAGTGCTAGACAATGAATAAATTAAATATGTCTACTTCCAATTATTATGGATGTAGTATCAGCTTAGATTAATATTTGAATAAGTGTGTCTGATTTCCATATAATTAAATAGACAAAATGAAAGGAAATACAACACTCTGATGTGTTTAAAGAACATTTATCTTATGTGATATCAATTATGCTAATAAAGATTTCTTATGCTCTGTATATTGAGAATTATTAGTCTCAAATGGTGTTATTGTTGGTATTTGCATAACTCTCTGCTCTAATGGTTGAAAAATCAATAATTCACCACAGGAGACAGTCCTGCTGCATCAACTCATCATCTATTTATGTGTCTATTCAACCATCTAACATCCAGTTATCCATTTACTTATTCTCCAACCTGGCCAGGCCAACTGTCGCCAGAGTGACATTCCCACAGTTGTCAAGGTGATATTCCCACTCTTCCCAGTGTCTCCACGTTCTGTCTGTTACTAGGGAAATTCCCATTCTCGCGTTGTCACGGCAACAGCCTCGTGATTCCAGACTGTTCCAGTGGAAGGGTATTCCCCCGTACACACACACACATACTCTGAGATATATTTTCATCATAATACGATGTGATTCAATCAGTCACCCTGTCGAGCAGCTCGACAAAAAGTTGTAGCAAGTTACATTGCTGAGTTAATTCACCTCAATATGAGTCTCAATGCTGTGTAAATACAAGCTATGTAAAATCATCATGGGTGTCTCATACCAGCGATGCATGAAAGTCCTTCAGTATGTCTCTCTTTTACGCACACACGAAACACAAAAGCCCCCAAGTGAAGAATTCACGAGCAGCAGCTGAATGCACATCAGAGTGATTAGTGATTAGAGAAACACTTTGGGTGCTGAAAAGAGCAGATTTCTTGTTGAACTCTTGTTCAACGAGATCTGGTTTAGCTACAGTACGTGTCCTTCACATCTCACATGGCAGCAGTGAGGTTCTGTGATTATACTGTATATCTACACCAATAAATAATAAAATCAATGACTATCAATGCCCTATAGATACCCCACACTGAATATTCATAATAAATCATAATCACTAATACACAGTACAAAGAGATTAAGTGTTAAAAATATTGGCATTGGATTTAGAGGAAGACAATTAAACCAACAGCGATTCTTCATCCATCCATTTTCCAGCTCTGTGTCTGGGTCAGGTCCACGTAGCAACATAGCAACAGAGCAGCTGAGATGTGTTTTTATTTATCCAGCCTTGTGTTCCCCCTGGGGGAACTGCTGGACATCAGAGGCAAGTTGGTTCAAATTACGGCATTTTCTAACTGAGTGCTTATTCAGATTCCTTTACTTCTCTAATTTCTAATTCTCTCATTTTCACCCAGTATTTTATCTTAGCATATTTAAAATACCAGTTGCCTGACAAACTGCAATGTATGTGAATTAGCAGCAACCCGACGTTGAGGTCAGCTCCTCATCTGCACAGTGAATCCTCATTTTGGCATATCCATAACCTAATTTTCTTGGTCACTGTGCAGAGGTCATGATTACAGATGAAAACAGGACACTACATCAACAAATCAGCAAACTGAGACCTTTGTAGTTCAGTTCCCAGCCACTGCACATAAGCAGCATTTACTTTTGTGATCCTAGTTATCCTCAATTAGACACTTGAACTGTCCCACCACCTTCCTGGACCTGATACACACACACACACACACACACACACACACACACACACACACACACAGTACAGTTGTTGTCTGCAGGTGTTTTGCTCCTTTCAGGGACATTCATGACAAACTAGTCTCAGGTAAGGAGCCAGAACACGTAGCAGTTGCTCCAGGAGCCAGGGCTGAAATGAGCACTCTGCCGGGCCCTTGAGGTCTACAGATGCATCTGGCAGCAAAACGCAGGGAAGGAGCAGACCCAGAGCTATTGGACACGACGTTTCCTGTGCACCGACTGATTTCATGCGTTGAGAACAATACTGCATTACACTAACAGATTTGTTGCTTTTCTCTTTACATCATCCTTGGGTTTTTATTGTTAGCCAGCCAAAACAAAAGCATATTTTCTGATGAAAAAACAGCTCCAAAGCAAAGCCTACGTGAAGCAGTGATCTCTGTATGCAAAGTACAGCACATTCAGGTACACTGCCATTAACTAGAAGCTTTAATGCTCTCCTTTTGTTTGTTGTGTGATTTAGCTGTGATTGAAGCCTCTTGTTTTATTACTCATAACATAATGATTTAAGTGCTACACCATTTAGTCAAAAAATGTAGTTGTCTAACATATGTTTCATCGCAGTGGGCACATTTTTGGTGTTGTAAAAGGCAGTATGGACTGCATAGGTAAATGTGCAATCAAATAACTATTTAACAAACAGACTAACAATACATTTGAATACACCACCTCAGGGCCATGGTAAATAGTGATTTTACAAACGAAACAATCAAAAACAAATTGACATAGAGTGTTAATCAATAATGACAATAGTCACTTGTTGTATCCCTCATAGGCACACAGCTCTACGTATTTCCTCCTGTGTCTGCAAATACAACAAAGTGTATTTTCATGCATTAAGTGAATATCATTCTAACTGACAGCTGTGGCATTTCTTGCTGCTTTATGATTCAAAATAACAGTTTACCTGCCCAGCATCCGTCTGTCAGAACAGAACAGACATCAGAACACACTGTCTGCAGCAGACAGGACTGAAATCAGTCACATTTCATTCTCTCCCTGCTTGTTTGTATAATGTACAGTTGAAGCAAGCTGCTACGAACGTGATTTATTGCGTCTTATCTTTTTCTCTCTTTTCTTCCATTTTTCATCTGTGACATGTTAATTTATAAAACATAATGCAAAATGTATGTTTGTGCTTTAAGTGTTACTGAATAAGACGTGGAGGCACAGCACAGAGTGTACCTCAAAGCCTGGCTTTGCATTTACATCTGTCTTCCTGTTTGGTTTAAAACCCTGTCTGATATGGATATATTACAGCAGGTGCATTTCAGTGGCGGCATGTATCAGAATATATCTCCTGGCTCGAGTTGTGACTCAGATGTTTGAAACTATAGAAAAACTATATTTTGTGGTAGTTATTTCAGTTTAATTTGGTGGGGAACTCTAGTTTATGTGGAACCTTTTAAACACAATGACAATTGGAGGTGTGCCACACCTACATGAAGACAGAGTAACTATAACTAACAATGTAAAATGTCAAATGTGAGCTTGACAAGCTGCTCCACAACAACACCCTCTGTCCTTACATTCTCGAATCGGACAAGGTAAAACTGAGTTCACTGGAGGAGTAAAATCCTCCCACACGCTCAGATACAACAACATCCAGAGACTAGCTGTGGCCACGAAGGAGCCTCCATCATGTCAGAGGGAAACTCATGTGACATTTCTCAACGTTTTCAGCTGTTTTGGACCACATCTTTGATGGAGTATTGAAGGCTGCAGATGAGTTTGAGTTGGGTCCGCCTGTCCTTCACAAAACCTCTGGAAGACAGTGCGAGATGCTGGCAAATCTCTCGCACACAGACAGAGCATAGAAAACGTGGACGTTGCCAAGCTTCCACCAGCAGCTCTCACAGCTGGGAACGCAGAGGAGGCAGAGATAGAAGGAAGGAAAGGAGGAGGCAGGAAAGAAGGGAGAGGAGAAAAGTAAAATGAAGCTGGAGGAAGGGATAAAAAGATCTAAGGTATGTGGAGGGGGGCAGGGTGAGCCAATGATCAGGAGAAGAAGAGGGTTAAAGGAGGCAAAGAGAAGAGTGGAATTAAAATGCAGAGAAGCTAAGACATGAAGAGAGGAGCAGAAAAAAAGACAAAAAGAAGAGGAGGCTGTTGGGTTCTGCTTTTTCCAGAAAGAAAAAAAGGGATGGAAGAATGAAAAGATAGGAAGAGACAATTCAGATGGAAAGGACCAAGTAAAATTAAGCTGAAGGAAGGGATGAAAAGAGGACTGGATGACAAGAGAAAGAGTGGAAGAGTGAAGAAATAAAAAGGGGGGGGAGAGGAAGTTGAGGTAGTAAGGTCGAAAAGGTGACAAAGTGAACATAGGAAGAAGGTGGAGGAATGAAAATACAGAGGAACTATGGGTAACACATGGCAAAAAGGAAACAGGAGATAAGATTAGGGAAGATGGAGAGAGAAGTAGTGATGATGCTGTGAATACCGTGTATACAAAAGAGGAGGTTGTTGATGAAGGGTGGAAAGAAAAAAAAGGAAGACAAGTAGGTAAAATGTTAGATCATGAGGGGGAAAAGGGGAAAAGGGAATACAATAAAATTCATGCTATGCGAGGAAGAAGAGGTGACATAAGGAAAAGGGGAGGAAGAGAGGAAATGGTGACGAGAAAAGAGGAGAGATCCAAACCAAACCAACTCCCATCAACACGACTCCTCACGTTCGCCTGCCCTCTCCACCTCTTCCTCCTCCGCTCCTCTCATTTCCTGCCTCTGTCTCTCCTCCCTTCATTCCTCCCGCCCGTCACCTGAAGGTTTCTCACACAATCAACTGATTACAACAGCACTTATCGCCTCTGCCGCTGAACGCTTACCACGGCACACAATCATAACATTATCATTATCTGCATTCACTTCCATATCTAATCACTTCCCTGTGTGTTGACGCCAACATCCATCCCATGATTTAACAGTGATGTTAAGTGTTTGGATGTGAGTGGAGCAATGTGAATGGTGGATTTTTCTGACTTACAGTTTTTGACCTCCACATGAACACAAAAACACAGTTCCTGGTTTTTATTCTAAAAAAACGAAAAGTCAGTATAACTTGGATCAAGGTGTAATTTCAAAATAAGAGAGATGTGGTAGTTTTGCTGCTGTCTGCCATTTTGCTAATAGTTAAGGCAAAGTCTGATCATGTTGATGGAGCTGGAATGATGAAGTGAAAATGAGACGGCGAGGTGGAAACGCACAGACAGACAGAGAAAGACTAGACTAATCTGTGGCTTCAATAATGGATGTACGTGGAAACTACTGAACCATAGGGCACTACAAGACATGACAGTGTCTGTGCTGTGTGTGTGTATGTGCCACCACAGAGGACAGAGAGAGAGAGAGGGGGGAAAAGGGAGGTAAAGGGGCGAGCCTGTCAGCCTGTGTTTATGTATGACTGGGGCGTGCGCGCGTGTATGGGCGCACGCGAGGGTATATGTGGGCACCAGCACCAGGTGGGGCGTGCGCGTGTGAAAGCGGTTGTGTACTGACGTGCGTAAAAATAGGTGTAAGCGCGCGTGCGTTTCCTGCACGCGCGCGCCCATATGCATATGAATATATTTGTCTGTGTGTTTGAGCATGCATGTGCGCGTTTGTCCGCCCTTCCCGTCTTTTTTTTCCTCTACACACCTTGTCTCCGTAGCCTCCTCTTCTTCAAGCCAAATATCCGGACTTTGGAGAAGATGTCGACCAGGTTCCCGTTGCACAGCCCCTGCTTCTTGCCGGGGCTCTTCCGCCGCCGGTGAGCGGTCGGTCGGTGGGCGTGTTGCTCCCTCGCCTGTCGCTTCTGCCGGATCAAACCGCTGGCGATTGCCGCTGCCATGTCTCCGCCGAAACAGCCGACACAAACACAGCCCTGTCTCCGTCCGTGTCTCCAGTCTCCTCAGCTGTGTCCACCGGAACGGGCCGGAGCGCAGACAAACCCAGACACAAACCTCCAGTCTCCGCTTTACCGGCTACAACGACCCCATACTTCAGCCACAACGCGGTAAAGTCCAAAATAAACACAGCACTTCACGTTACAGCATATTTTCTGTTATCGTTATTTCCCTAGCCATTTATTTGAACCGTACAGAGGTTTACCTGTCCGTCACGTTTCACCGGTCTGTCTGTCAGTCAGATAACAGCAGCTGTCACTGAACGGCACCTCCAACCGATTTCACCGGACGCCGTTTGTCAGTGTGTGTTCCCATGGTCAACAGACGAGACAAACAAACACACGTAGAAAGGAGAATATTGCCTCAGAAAGCAACTGTGTCCTCTCCTCTGGAAAACCTCCGTTTGTATTCCGCTGACAGAAGCGCGGGGCGCGCGTTGCCGCCGCGAGCCTCTCCAGCTGCGTGAAACCAGCGCGAGTCACCGCGAGCATCACCGGAAAGAGGGCGGTGTGTCTTTCAAAGTGAAAGCTGAATAATTATTGTTTGTTTGTTTGTTTCCTTATGGATTCTACACATTATTGCGTCACTTTGCAGAGATAATGTTTACCTCCTGACAATTTAATGTAGGGTTTTCTATCCTAAACGTCCTTCGTCAATTTTCTACCTACCTGTTGCTGCCACCAAGGGGCCAATTTTGATCATTTTTAATTTAGAGATTTTAATAAAAACAGCTCATAGTTTTCATAAGCTATGTTAGACAGCACCCCCGTTAATGGCTACTCCTTTTCAAAATGTATAACATGGCCTATATTAGCTGATTTATCTTTATGATTTGCTTGTTGTGTTAGCATTGTTTGCTGCATTATTACATTTCTCCCACAACAACACAGTTTTAGCTTGTGTGACTTAATGGCCCTTTAGTGAATCTTTTAGTCCTCTTTTATTATGTACCTGCTCCTATTCAACATTGACCTTTTAGTTTCTTGTTTAAGGCTGCAATAAAAAGACATTTCAGGCCGACAAAAGTCATGTGGTACAGAGGACATTAGGCTGCATTTATGCAAAGCAGCTTGCGCTTCAAAGCTACACGCTCCTTGACAGGTTATTGTTATTTTGAAAGTAATGACCGGAAGTCTCCGTCATTCTTGTCCTGGGTAGTTTGACTTTCAAAAGCGCGAGCTCTCTGTGGAAGCACACCACTGCTGGAGCCACGCGCCGAGCGAGCGGTCACACACGCGCTCTCAAAAAAAAAAACAACTTTGTCATCCTCGCAACAGGCCAGTGGGGGTGTGCACGTGGGCTGGGGCTGGGGGGTGGGGGGTGTAACAGGTAGCAGGTGTCATTCTTGAATGACGTGTAGGTGACAAAGAAATTAGTGAAACACTGTTCTCTTCTCGTATGTCTCCAGTAAGAATTGGATTAGGAAAAACTAGAAAGACAAAGCTTCATGAACATCACGAAGGTCAAACATTAAAGTTAGAATTTTTGAGCAGAGAGAGAGGTTTTAAATTTACCTATGTTTAGTCCAGGGGTGGGGCAGATAAAAATTCTAACAATGAAAGCATTTTCCAGGCTTTATTTTGTGTCTGAACTATGTTGGCATTTTGAAAATCCCATCTACAGCTCTGCTTTCTACATTGTTCCTTTATCTTTTGTAGCATATGAACGATTTTCCATGCCTGTCGTGCTGATTTGATTTCAGTGTGACATAAGTGAAGAATTAATCTGTGTATATGAAGACTACCACACATTCTGTCTGTGGGCATTGAGTAAATACGTTTAACAATCTGTTTTGAATGTTGTGGTCAGACTAACTACTATTATTTTATAAAGGTAATACTCCAGTGGAAGTTTTGCCTAAATTTCATAAGCCAGAATGAATCGTTCTTTTCCAGTGATGCATGTAGGTCAGTCGTGTCTGCACAATAAAGAGCTGTGCCGGGACCCAGCTGGACACAAAGACCTCTGAAATGCAATTTTTTCCTTTCTTCTTGGGGAAACTGATATCAAAGAAAATCCCCAGTCCTTTTCCAATCAATCTGCCCTTACAATGACTTATGAAAAATAACAGTGAGGTTTGGCAGCGTGGCTTTTAGAGGGGCAGAGAGGAACCTCCATCATCTACAGGTATTCTGGCTGTTACTGAGACTGTGTGTGCTTAAAAAAACTAAAGAGGAAAATACTGTATGTCTGATTATTACCTTTGGATATTTATTGTTCAAATTAGTCTTTAGTGACGCCGTGACAATTCCCTTACAACCAGCAACCAGGCACAAGTTCCTCCTCTGTGCACGAAATATCAAAATGTGATAGACAGGCTGCTCTGAAATGTATTCGTCGCACCATTACCCTTAAAGGTGTGAAGCATTTCCATTACTGTCGCTTCCAAATGTCAACTCTGCAGATAAGATATCTCACAGTCTAATAGGTTTATTCTTATCCAACATCATTTTCCCCCAAAATTAGTAATAACATATGTGGCCTGCTTCTATTGTATTTCAATTCTTTGTTTTAAAACTATAGAAAATAACAAAAGTCTTTATTTATTTATGTTAAGTATTTCTGTCTGTGTTGAGTGGCTCTAAAAAGGACTTGAGGGCAGCAGGTGAAGCATATGCGATTAAAAAATGATCAGATGTGGCACAGAGGCTTTGTGACGTCACTTGGCTGAAAATATTTCAGCACCACAGACAGTGATGAGATACTTTTTCTTAGTTTTTTTTTTTCCTCTCTATGATTTCACAGCAATATGATGCATGTCTTTCCTCGTGGCCACTAGGTGGCACCAGAGCATGTCTGAGAACATGAGCCCAACAGCGGAAGCTGTACTCACTGCACAGATGAGATAAAAGTGAATGTTTCTCATGTTAACGGCACAATATACAAATGAAGTTCTGTATTCAAACAAGAGCTTGTCAGATCTTGGAGAACTGAAAATATGTTTGTGCCATCACAGTTAGCTTACTGATATATTTTCCTTTGCTTTGTACTACTTTAGCATTGATTCAAAGACACAACAGCAGCAGCACTCTGTCATCCCTGATCTTCATCTTTTGTCCCATTACAGCAGGTAAAACCAGAATCTTCCAGCCTTTCCTTTTTCTGTCCTTGATGTTGCTGACACACTTGTATTTCAGTATCTCTGCGTGTCTCTCTTGCTCGTCTCTCTCTCTTCCAGACAGCAGAGGGGAAGAAAGAAAAGAAAAATAAAAGTGTTTCAGCGTGTAATTGTGTGTGTGTGTGTGTGTGAGGAGTCGGTGTGCACGCTGTTTTATCCAGGTCAGACCAAGTGAAGGAGTTATGAATAAATCAAAGCTACATTTACATTAAAATTCATATCTTCTGCTGCTTTTTACAACATCCCAGGAAGGCGAAACGCCGCTCTTAAACTTCAAAAGAAAAATTCTTTGCAGCCTGTCCTTCTTTCATCCACTTATTCCACCATCCGTCACCTCACACACACACACACACACACACACACACACACACACACACACCACCACTACACAAAACCACTGTTTTTATGGTGCATGGTTTGTGAGAGAACATACACACTGTCAGATAAACACAAGTCATGCAAGTAGAAATATGGATGCTAATTAATTTCATCAAACACCCAGTTCTCTCCTGAGAGGACACACACACACACATTTCTGTTTTATTTAAGGCTTTTCTGCATGCATTTTCTGGGTCTGTACAGATTCGGCACTGCCCTCTACAGGGGGTAAAAGAGAACCACACTCCTCCTTCACACTCCTTCTCATTAATATCTGTTTTCACATTTAGTTTTTGCATCACTATTTCTTTACAGCAATAGATGTAGATGTTTCTTTAACATGAATAAACCCAATGAACCAGCCAAAAACAGTAACACTGAGATGCTGATTGCAACAGTGTCTCTGACATTTCAAGCCTTTTGTTTCCAACACCAAGAAAGAAGCGCTGCCTACGCCAACAAGAGAAAAAGAAGGAGTTATTGTACAATACTGACACCAAACCACCAAAACTGTAGACTAGTGTGCCTTGAGAGAAGTACTGAACATGTTGGGTGTGGGAGGATGACTGTTTGGTTCTGATCTCTTCTTTTTTTTTTTTCCCTGTACATTTACCAAGAAGCCCACGAACAAGATTCGATTTGCAGCAGAGAAGTTGTGCTGAAATTAACTTGTTTTTGAAAAGTACTCTCTACTGTCCCTTGGTTAATGACGGGAAAAAATAAAATCAACAGGTGACCACGATCAACAGGTGTCAGAACACAAAGTGCATTGCAGCTTGCTGTGTGTGAAGCTGTGTAGCCGGTGAGAGTAACCATGCTGACCCGTGTCAGCAGCATTAATATTGTGGCTGATCGGTGACCTCACATATGTTTAATCTACACACAAACATAAAAACAGAGAGTTTGCATGTATGTTCTTGATGAACAACAACTGAGCAGCATCAGCAGCATCAGTATCCAGGCCACAGGTTGCCAGGTTTCACACCGCATAAAACTCTGACTCACAAATTGGACTTCCCAGAGATTATGTCGTGAAACAGCATCTCTGTAGGTGGCGCTCTTATCTTTGTTTGCCCAGCCATGGAGAGCGTGGTAGCTCATCCTAATGAATGTCAGCAACAGGTAGACATTACATTTATGTTTAAATACTTATTCAGTTGTCAGTTTGTTATATACACCAAGGTAAAACCAATGCACACACATTAAACTAAAACACTTTTTAGACTCTGTTTTAGCTACTATAAGTGTGTCCTTTAGGTCAGGGCAGCAGTAGAGAAAGAAGTTGGCAAAAGTGAGGGACGAGACATTTGACTGATAGGAGGGGAAAGAGAGACAGACAGGGAGGTAACAGATGTGGGTGGGTTTTCCCCAGACTGGAGTGTGAGGATAGCCACTCTGAACCGAGCTGGATGACTCATAATTCACGCTCAGACACCCGCCCACACGCTCTCACAGAAGCCCAGACGTGGGGAAGACCACTGTTACCTAGGTAACGAGTGATTAGTGACGCAGGTGGGTCTCCAAAAGGAGGGAGAGAACACCTGCAGAATGCTGAGAGGATAACACACCGACACACACACATAAACACACAGACACAGAGATCTGTGCATCAGTTACATTCACCCTACTGCGTCTTCATCTTTGTGCTCTGTCAATAAGTTGCCTTTCCCTCTCTCTCTCTCTCTCTCTCTCTCTTTCTCACACACACACAAACACACACACAGTTGCGGAAATGTGCAAAACACACGCACATGACGACACACACCTATGCAATCACACTGTTAAACTATCAAAAAAAGGCAGACACAATCAAAGCTTTGCTTTTCAGAAAAATAACAACAGCTCCTCCTTGCCTTCTTGTCCCCACCACTCTTTAACCTTTTCTCATTTCCTTGTCTTGTCTCCTCCAACCTCTTTGTTTCCTTTCCTCTCCTCTCTTCTCCTATCTTTGTAACATCACCAACTCAGCAGGGTGGAGGAGAAAAGAAATGGAGTGACTAAATTATTCATCCCCCCCCTCATCTCTTTCTGCCATCTCTATGTCTTAGACCCCCCTCCCCTCTTTCTTATTTTTTTCCCCTTTCTGTTTAGCTTATTCCTGTCTTATTCCAAATGTCTTTCCATCAGCTCTTGCTCGCAGCACAGAGAAGTTGAGAAAATTCACATACGTGTACCACAGCAAAACATGGTTTTTTTGGTTGACATATGAGGATAGATGAGCCAGACCCTGTAACCTAGCAACTAAAGACAGAGTTGTGTGCATCATTATACATGTAATTTGGAGCAGTAGATATGAGGTTTCTTTATTAGTTTGAAGTGAGATATCAACTTAAAAACAGCACAACTAGAGAAGAGTCATAAAGTCAGGGATCTGACTCCGTAATATAAGTTACGCAACAACTGAACTGGGCAAGGCTACTTTATTTTAAAAGATCATTAGCTCTTTTAAAATAACTGCTGAGTGTAATGAGGTGGGTGAGATGTGTGAGCCAATGCTCTGGCGGTAAACTACGGGCTTCTGCAGCTGCAGGAAAAGCAGGTTTTACCTATGTGTGTGACTGGGGCATATGCTGAAGTATAGACATAATCAGTTGACATGACTATTAAAGTTGTGGGAGGACAGAGTGCTGGGGACAAAGTGTGATGCATTGTTCTGGATGAGCTTTTAGAATTTGCCAATATCCTGTGCATACAAGAGACCTCCCTTGGGTTAGGAAAGTCCACAACAGATTGAAATATGAGAATAGTGCGTGGCTATTCTTTGGAAATAAAAATATGATCCATTGATTAGTGTGATTAGGCTACAGGTTGAATGGTGTAAAGCAATTAAAACTGCTTAAAAGAAAATACTGTTGTAATTGCAAATGTATACACCTCCTATAATGTCATCATAATGAGGATGAATACCTCAATAGTACTTTCATCAAAGAAAAGAAATGTACATACAGTACATATTTGTAGTTGGTGATATGAATGCTGATATTTCGGATAATAAGTTAACATTTGATTACATTTTGTCTAAAAAATAAACTTGTTCTTTCTAGTGAAGTGCAGTTACCAAAAGTTATACATACATTAGTGATGCATGGCATAAGACATCCTGGCTGGACCATTGTATACGTACAGTAGATGCGTCTGATAGTTTAGATAAAGTTGAGATTCTGTATAATTTGACCATAACTGAGGTATTGAGAGCCTACCTCAGCTGATTAGACATGAATTAAGGACAAAGTGGGAAGGTTTACTGAACCAGTGTCACTAAAGATGACCGTCAGCATTATAATTTGTTAACTGATAAGAGCCACTTGATGCTTAACGAAAGAAATGTATGTAGATAAGATTGTAAATTATTTGAATCTTAAACGTCCAGGCCAGGATGGAATAAATATGTGGCTGAATTGTATGCGGAAGTTAAAGAAGCTTATAAAATAATACTGGAATGAGAAAGAATACTGGAAGAAATGCCTGTATGTTTTTTAATCGTAGCGTAGTGTAGTATTGTTGTGCTTTTTCTTCTGTTGTTGTTTGATGTGGAGCCTTGCTGTCTGGAATAAAAACATTATATATATATATATATATTTTATTTTTTTTATTTTATTTTTTTTTTTTTTAAATCTCCCGAGACCTGTCTGCATATCAAGGTTAAGTGCTTCAGGCTGCTCACAGCGGTAGGACCTGGATGTTAATAGGAGGTTTCATGGACCGTGGTCCTCTAAACACCTCACATACTACTATTGATCTTGCTTTTAAAAGCTCTCGGTTTAGCTTCTGAGACATTTCAAGGGGATATTCCCAGGAAATGCTGTTCTAAAAAGTCTGCTGTTGTTGGTACTTTGAAGTGTGAAGCAGTAACAGTGAAAGTCAATTCCTGTTAGTCATGCCATTTCCCCACAGTCACCAACTGTAACAAACACTGGACCGGTCTGAAATCGTCCCGTCGGCTGTAACTTAACTTCATCCTTCATGGCTGCCTGTTAAAGTAGCAGCTCATTATCAGAGAATGCCAGTGGGAAAGGAGATGCATTCACTTGCCTGATGTTTGTGGGACTATAACCACACAACTTTTTTGTATACACATTCCATGTTCCAGAGAGGTCAGAGGTCAGAGGTCACAAGCGGTCGCTCAAGACTCAAGTTATCAGTGGCAATTTTCGACGCAAAGTGATAACAGCTGAAAATGGAAGACTTCTGCGTCAGAGCAGTTACATAAGCGCTCCAGATCTTTCCCCCCAAAAAAAGTCACAGAAAAACTACAGAGGAAGATGAGAAGGAGGGGGAGAAGAGGAGAGAGAGGGCGGAACTATGGGGAGGAGGGGGGCGAGATAACTACAGAGACTGAGGGGAGAAAGCCTTCAAGCAAGAGTTTGAATTAAGAAGGTGCTGAAAGTCAAAGCTGCGTGGAAGTTGCATGAAAATGTTTATATAATGATAACATTGTGGGCAGGGGAATGGAGGGAAGGAAGAAACTGTACAGTTTGTACCAATGAGTTACAATATATGTCTATAAAGATATAACCGTGGACCCGGCATTTACTGCACAATATCTTAGGCTGTGTTGCTTTTGAGTTAAGAGAGAATGGGAAGTAAAAGATGGAGGATTTGTGACTAACGCAAACTCCTGTTGCTGCTGCAGAATGTCAGCGTAAGCTACACCACAATTCCCAGCCCCCTGCTCCTCTGCCAGCGCTACAGTTCAGCGTATTACAGAGCCCTTTAATGAGTAATGACATTGATTTTCTTCTCATGCCCCTGAGATGTTTACATCACTGTAACCTGCTGGCCTTTCTGTAATAAATCAGTCACATCTCAGGCAGGTTAGTGTTTTATTGTGTTGGCAGAGCTTTCACAACACTCTGGCATCATATTAAAGACCGTGCAATATGTCGACTGTCGGTTTGCTCCAGATTTTCCCAACGAAGGAGATTAGAGCACAGCGTGTTGCTGTTGATGACAGATGAATTATTCTTCTTCAGCAGCGAGCTTTATTCGGCTTTCAAACGCGTGCTATGTGCGGCTGACTGAATAAGACACATCGTTAGTTTGGAATAACGGGGATGCAGAGCGTAGGTTGACAATGTGACAAGAGACTAAACTTTGTTAAGCATTCAAGGCTCAACAAAAGAGAGTGTTTTCAGTGCCACCCACGGTAATGCACATGCTGGGCGAGAACTTAGTGGGCAGCCATCGTCTGAGTAATAAAATGCCTAATTTCAGCTATTGTGGAACGAAAAAAAACGTGTTATTCCTCACACTTCTCTGCAGAGAAAAGTTCACACAGTTGGATGGAGGAGGACGAAAGACCAGGTGGTAGATGGTTGAGAAAAGCATATTTGCATTGTTGTGGTTATTTGTGAGTGCTGCCCGTGCTGCGTTTAAATCAAGCTAATGAGATGTCTTCAAGTTATCAGCATGTACGTTTAAATAAGCAACACATTTTCATGTGATATAGACTGGTGTGACAACAGGCAGCACATAAAGCCAAAACTCTTAAAATAGCACCTGATCTAGATTCCCTCAGAGTCCTGCATTAAAACAGCGTGTATAGAATCCCTCTGACAATGACGACATGAACCGTGAAACTGCAGCACGGTCCATTAGAAGATACCACTGAGGCCGTGGAGCTAACATAAGCATTTCATCCAAACCTGGCCACAATACAGCCCTGAGTGCATCACTTCTCACAGGTGAGGGGCATACGACTACAGCACACCTACTCTCTGCTTAATAATTGACAAATTATTGACAAATACTACATAAGCATTCACTCCCTGTGTCCATTATTTAGTACCTTAGAGAGGACAGGCTAATGGATTTCAGATGACTGGGTATTAACATGAATTAGAATATGTTACACACTGGCATGAAATTGCACAAGAGCAACTGTCAAAATTTAAAAAAAATTAAAAAAGAACCAAAACCAACAATAAATGGATTTATCTAACAAGTGTGACACAGCTTATTGCTCTGTACCAGTCCCACACACACCATCTTGCTGCTGAAAATACTCACTAGAGACAAACATGTGCTAATCCACAGCTAAAAATAGTCCCCAACAAATGCACCATTTACTCCCGTTTGAGCATCTTTTTCTAGACACTGCAGAGGCAGCTGTTTGAGGAGTGACTGAGCATTTCTAAGATGAAATTACGTCTTCAGTGTTGTACCCAGTGGGCTTGGGCCACAGCGCTATAGAGAGTGTTGCCTTTACAGTGTTTGAACATAAGAAGAAAAATAAGACGTAGCACTGGCCTTATGCTTTAAATGATGTTGCACTGTTACCTTTTCAGTCCATTCATCTAAACTACTTTAGTTTTGATCATATTAACTATTTAAATGTTCTCCTGAACTGTTGATATACAGTATGTTGGCGGTCCTGTGCTATGTTCCAGGTCTTTCTGAACAGGAGACAAGGAAGTGGACAAAGTAAATGATGCTAAGGAGCTAGCATTAGTGGCAGGCATCATCATATCTATTTACCCCCACCCCCCTTTTCCCCAACCACACACACTGTCCTTCAGACAGATAGCAGAGAGTGATACCTGACTTATCAACCACTACGGAGAGCAGTTAGCGTAGAGTCGTTGTGTGTGTTGTAAGTGTTGTTCAGATTAAATAAACCTGTAACCCACAGGTAAAATAAGTCACAGTGTGTGTTATTATTTTGCTCTCTATTTTCCTATGGGTGGCATGTAACAAAGTTTTACTCAGATACTGTACATTTATCATTCTTTCAAGTGGTAAGAGTATTAGTGAAGTAGTTACTAGTAGCTTTGCAGACGTACATTTTTAATACAAAGTATTATGGATTAACCATCAATTAGTTACAGTAAGCATCATCTTTACCAGCTGCTACAGTGATGTTTATATAGTAATACACAAATAATTATAATCCAGTAAGATCCTAGATTGACCATGATGAGTTATTTCACTTTTGGTAATGTAAACATACTTTTATGCTAATACCTCTCTTCACTGATAACAAATAAAAGGTTAACATGCCAATGAAATATCATTTAAAAAGCTTTTATTTTTTGTTCCTATTTTTAAGTTAAGTTCTCTCTTTGAATATGAACATGAATTAAATTTGAGAAATGTTTTAGATTTCTGGAGAAAACTTATTTATAGGGCACATGTGGAACAAAGATGAACTAGACTAGACTAACATTCACATTATCAACAGCATCGAGTTCAACACTATTTAAAATATTTTGTCTTTATCAGGATTGATTCCCAGAGAAATCAGTTTCTTAGTGGAGCACTTAAAGTAAATTTTAAAGCATATACTGAGTAGTTCAACATGGGGAAGGAATTTAAATAGTATTTTTACTTGTAGTGTAGAGTACTTTTTAGGAACTAAAATAAGAGCTCACATTGTTACTTGTTACTTGATTATGGAGTTTGTGTACCTCCCTCATTCACATAAATCAAAAGTCTATCTCAGGACACATTTCCAGTGTAAAGAGTATCTTACCTGGTTCAGCTTTGCCCAAAGCAGCCTTAATTCTCCTCTCTGCTACCCTCAGTATAAACTCAAAGTCCATGACTGACACACACACACACAGACAGACATACCTGTAAACACCAGAGTGATGGGCTCTTTGGAAAACTCACTTCTTAAATTGCCTTGACTCCCCCAAACTGGCCTCACACACACACACACACACACACGCACGCACACACAGTGAGTGGGACATATTATGTCATGCAAGGCTGTCATCAGACAAAAGGTTAACACAGACAAGGAAAGTCTAAAAGTCAGCTCAAGTATGTGGGATTGAGAGCCACAACAATGAGAACAGAGATAAAGAGAAGAGGCACTAAAAAAATGGACTGAAGGACTGTACTACAGGAATATCACCCCATCACAAATCTAAAGCTTATATTTAGTTTTACTCTGAAACACTAACTGGTTGAATTTATATTTGTGTAGTAGAAGAAGCAGCTGAACACGACTGAAACGAGCAGTCATTATTAGCATGACAGAAGAACTAAAACACAAGTTCTTACAATAATGTGAACAAATAAGTAATGGTGTTGTTGTTCTAATCAGCGGAACTGATGTTCTGCCAAAATGTATTTGCAGAAAGCAGAAAGCATGGAAGCATGGAGATGGCGCCAAATAGAGATGAGATAAACAAAGCTTTTTTTAAAACTAAGGCCATAAACCGTCTACAGACTGAGATTAAGTTTACATGTGATGTGGTTAAAGCTCTGGGAACAGCTAGAAAGTGCACCTTAAGTTGGGAAGAATATACTGTAGAGTATCACCTTTCAATACTGTAGCATTACAACACAGTGCACTGTTTATAGGGCATCTCCAGTCTCTCCAATTAAACACTTTTTATGCAGTGAGTCAGAAAGAGACTGAGTTGTTGTCAAGTGTTTCTCCGCTTCTTATCATCCAGTCTGTGAAAACACTTCTTAGTGGAGCCTTTGATGCCCTGCTGCTTTTTAAGTGCACTTGGAAAAGTAACACTCAGCACTCGCTGTCTCTTGACAGAAACCTGGAGCGAGAGCTGTCCAAACACACACATGCCTACACACGCACAGACGCACACATTCCCTCATTCACCTTTCCTCTTGTGCTCATTTCTTCATTTTGAAAATTATAGTGTTCCCACAGCAGAGCAGAATCAACACTGTAATCAACAGCGCTGGTTTCTCATCATATTTTTCCCTTTTTTAGACAGTGACACCCTGCAGTAACTGCACTAATTTCCTTCTACCTCAGTACTGTCCCCTCAAAGCTGAAATACAGTCATATAGCAGATGGCGGTTTCAGGGTCTAGTGCCTAAACATTTGCTGCTGAGACATATAAGGAAACATTGATGGACGGGTGGAGTTTTAGTCATTTTGGTGCACTCTCTCCTACTACTTCTGCTTCTACTAGCTGACACCTGGGGATGGTTACTGGGAGCAGTAGGTTCAGTAGGTGGCCAATAACCACAGTATTTTATAGTATTGCCCTCGGGCCTCTTAACATGCTAATCCAGCCATGACTAGAATCTAAATGAGCATTAGCCAAGTATGCTAAGATGAGATGTAGTGTTGAATGCCACACTCCACAAACATCCATGCAGCTATCCCAGAGTCAATGTGTTGCATGATAAAGCGCAGTCCTGTATTGACCATCACCATCCACTCCCTATTTGACCAGTGGGTCTAGCAGGGGCCCTGTGATGGTTTTCAGATGGGCTATAGACTAGTCATTCAGAAGTCTTTATGAGCACAGACGTCAGAGTGTCAAGCCTTGTCAAGACTTCAGTTCAGTTTGGTTTGTCCTGATGTGATTGTGTAAGATAACCTATGTCACTGCGCTGCACTGCGTGTGCATTAGCAGTGTGATTAGTTGGCAGTTCCTGTGCAGTGTGTGTGAAGTATGACGTCCATGATGGGTTCAGGCGAAAGCAGGTCAGACCAGCAAAGTCATAATGTCTTTCTGCAGACTCAGTGTGTTTGGACAATGAGGCCGCGAGCTAATGAGCGCGCTCTCTCTCTCCCTCACACACACACACACACACACACACACACACACACACACAC
>JAUBNQ010000012.1:9023170-9038151 GCA_032353495.1 Ctenopoma kingsleyae | reverse complement strand
TGAACTCGACGCACGCGGGACGGCTTAATTATCCTAACGAGGCGCACGTGAGCTATAATTACAATATATAATTAACACAACCACAGAAACTTTGCAGAATTGCATTGTTTAAGATGATACCACATTGTGTCCCATTATTAATGTTAGTGTTTGACAGGAAACGTCTGAAAATCAATTAAGAGTGATGCGTAAACCTATCGTCCATTCTCTAGATAGGTTTATGCATCATTTGCCTTTGAATCGGTTAATTTAAGATCCTGAACACTGGAAAAAGGAAAGACTTTAATGTGTAAAGTGCCTTTGATGCAGTCTAATAAAATCCTCTTTGTGTACTGACATAGATGAAGGAAATGTGATGTATGAAGACATGTAACAACAACGGGAATTTATATTTTTCAGGATGAATTGTAGTTAAGTATAATTAAAATATATTTAATTATTTTTTTACTAAAACAGTAAACATAATAATATATTTATTATTATTGTTATATTAATTATAATATCTTATTGTTACATTATTATATTAATCATCATTATTATTATATGATAAACCAAAGTTCAGTAACCCAATGTGCTCTGGTTGCCTTCCACACTAGGTTACATATACAGTATAAAGATACATAGCATAAGTAATTCACTTGGCTCTTGTTCTTCTCTTCTAGGCAGCAGATGACCAACTGAAGAAGCCCTAATCATCATCATTTCATCCCCTCTGCTACACCTTAACGCCCCTGCAGCAATTCATCGAACCACAGGTCATGCTTGCTGGAGAATCAGATGGATTGCTTTATGGCCAAACAGAAATAGATCAGCTGCTGTTTTGTTAGTGCCAGTGTTAAAAAGAGTGAAAGATCAATGGAAAAGACACTCCCAACATTATTCTTTTCAAAATAAGGAGCTGGTGGCTGGATAAGCCACTGTAGCCACTGTCCAAGAAGGGTTTGTGGGAATGGAGCCGTAGTTTTGAGAAACAAACCAGGATGAATATATATATATATCACACTAAAAAAAATCAACCATGGTCTCATTTGTCCACAATGATCATATTGAGCTATCACAGCTAATCCTACAACGGTGTTTGAAAGTTAAAATTTTCTGCACACTGCACCCGTCATCTTTAAGTCAGCAGCTACACGCAGCTGTATTAATGTTGCTCTAATGAGTGAATTTCTGCAGTGGCACAAATTACCAGTCACACAAACACTGAACTTCCTATTTTAAACTCAGTTCTCAGCTGCACTGCAGCATAGGCAGTCAGGTCTAGAATAATGGTCCTCAGAAACTGCCATGTATATTGGTATATTGCATATTTTGTCTTGTATATTGTGACATTTGGATCAAAACAAAAACCACACATACATAAGAGAGACACACACACACAAAGTCATTACTGCAAGATGACGCCTGGCAGATCTTTTTCACACTCTGTTCACGGCTTGTATTGTTTTGAGGAGCTCAAGGCTGCAGCATGGGATTGCTGTCATCAAGGGGCAAAATATCATCTGTGTGCAGAGAGCTGCTTCAGCTCATTGAGCAAACAGCCACAGCTGCATGTGTGTGCACAGTACGTGTGCTTGTTACACAAAGCAAATGATGTAGCTGGAAAGCAGAGCACTGAAGAAGGAAAAATGAAAAGAGCAAAGATGCAGGAACAAAGAGGAAGACAGTGTGGGAAGATGAAGGGAGCATGAGAAATAAAACGAGGGGAGTAGTAAAAGGGAAAACTAAAGAACAGAGCAAGAAAGTAAAAGCAAATGAAAGAGAAGGGGGTGACTTTTAATTAAACAAACACCCGCACCATTTTTTATTGTTGAACTCAGTGTTTCTCAGAACAAGTTTCTTCTCTCACAATAAAAATAATTGATACCTTCTAGATAATGGCAATAAAAAATGTAATGGCTTATAACTGAGAACAATAACATTCACACCAACTAAAAGTTAGCGGTTAGTAAGTGAACTACAGTTAAAAGCTGGTAAATTGCTAGACTGATGTCTGTCACCAGGTTATTGTGCAGTGGGAGCTGGTAGCACTAAACCTGATGATGTATTGATCTGCAGCTTTGAGGGAAAAGCACAACATGGCCTGTGCCCAGGTAATATCATATAATACCCACTAAGTCACAGAACAGACTGTAACACAAGTGCTGCTGCACAACCCAAATTGGAAATGATCCTGGTTTGCAAGGCTGATATGATCCCCTGTGCAGTGACAAGAAGCTTATAGGCAAATTGCCATTGAATGGGGAGACTTGCACATATATCATTAAATCTTTATAAAATATCTATTTATGTCACAGATCTAGAGCAGAAAATAGAAAGTAACTAAAAATGTCTGATTCTGCTGAATGAAGAATGTTAGTACAATGAAATTAAATCAAAAGAGAACACTGCAGCAGTGTAGCTGTACAATTACAGTTTTAGGAATTGAAAAGAAGGGTGGCAGCTGGGGTGGACCCTATTATATCAGGGGGCAGCTGCACCACTGTAGTTCTGTTCTTTTGGAAACAGCAGGGTAAATTCTTGGACCTTCTGATTGGCTCAATTTTCTTAATAATCAGTGAAATCTTTCTGCTCTGTCCAGTTTTGCTGAATTTTAAGTGGAAAGCTTCGACTCAGCAGGTTTACCTAATTTAAACTGCTGGAAAAAAACTGCTGTTGGTGGTCAACTAGAGTCCATTGTTACCATAATTGAGATGTTAATCAAAAATAATTTCATAACAACATTTTTATGTGTTTGCAAACCATCATGAATATGAGTCTAATGCAGCCTTTAATCATGAAAACTGAACTGATGCCACATTAAACCCTAATGCTTAAAACCTATTCTCTGGCACTGTCTATAATACCTTCACAAATTATGCTGCATTTCCAGGCACTGATGGTTAGATCTACAGTATACAGTACTACTCCACCTGCAGGCCATTATAATAAAAGAATTTGAGAGCTTGATTGCTCACCGCAGGATTGTTCTTTTATTTCCATGTTAAAATTTATGTTTTTTGTTTTGTTTTAAATTTTAAAGTTCAATTATTTAAATTGCAAAATCAATCAAAGCTTATTTAAAATATAACATGATAATAATGATACATGGTTTACACCATCAAGTAACTGAACAACAAAACCAGATGGGAATTTAATGGAAAGAAAGGAAATTAATGAAGTATCAGTTATTATTATTAAAAGGTCTTAATAGAAGTATTTACATTTTTCATATTTTTAGGAATCTGATTGGAGACCATAAATGTGTTTAGGAGAAATAGTTGCAAAAATTAGTGCTCCTTGTTGTTGTCTGAGGTCTCTGTTGTCTGCTGTTCTTTTCTCTCTCCTCTGTCCACTCACCCCAACCAGTCGAGGCAGATGACCGCCCACCCTGAGCCAGGTTCTGCTGGAGGTTTCCTTCGTTAAAGGGAGTTTTTCCTCTCCACTGTCGCCTAGTGCTTGCTCAAGAGGGACTGTTGGGTTTTATACGTTATTCTGTATATACTTATATTGTGTAAGGTCTTAAACCTTACACTGTAAAGTGCCTTGAGGCGACTTTTATTGTGATTTGGCCCTATATAAATAAAGTTGAATTGAATTGAATTGAATCAATGTCACAAATAGCACACTGGTTCCGTTTTCATTGTCTTGTTCAATAATCAAAAATTAAAAAAACAAATGAAAGTCTGCTCAACGAAAAATGAAAAGGAAAGCTTTTTCCACAAAATAACAGTTTAATTAATGACCGGAGGGGGCAGTAACGCGCCCATGCAGCTTGTAGTCTGCCAGAAATACAGCCGACGAAGAAGAAGAATTGTCCGGTATCAATGTAGTTGGATCAGGCGGCTACACTGTTGACAACAATTCAAGTCGGGTAATTACAAACGTTACTAGCTTACATATCGTATATCAAGGTCTTTTACTGACAGTGTTTTTTGTAGTTAAATTCTGTTGCTCTCTGTTTTTGTTTTAACAGTTGAGTCGTTGTTATGGAGCGATGCTGTAGGTAGGAAGAGCAGAAAGCGCTTAACTAAGCTATTAGCTTCTCCTGTTTACCTCACGCTTCGATGCAAGTTAGCTGCTCGTGATGCCTCATTAAATGTCCAGATGAAGCTTTGACAGCTTTATTTATACAGCACGTTTTGAGTCACATAATGCAATTTTAGGTATCGAACATAGCTAAATATGACAGCTTTTGGATAGTCCCGAGGGTAAGGACATAACACCAAACTCCATTTAAAAACTGACCAATTTATACGCTCCCCTGCTTATCAGCAACACTTATCTCATGATAAAATGACTCAGAAGCTTTTCTGAAGTGTTGTAAGTCACGTTTGTTATTACGTCTAGAGGTATGTGATCAATTAGCATTTTTAAGGCAACAACGTTTTATCAAAGCATTTGTCCATCTCTATTTGTTCAACAATATGGATATATTATCCTTTAGAAATTCAAGTGTGTTAAATACAGTATAGGAAGAAAATAAGCCTCACTGTAATACATAATTTGCTGCTTTGACTGCATGGCATGTGTCACATACATGAGCTAGTCATGATTTAAAGCATTTATGTCATGCTTTAAGTCATTACTTAAAGCGGTGATTCTGCAGTTGAAGAAATTTAGTTTGAACCAAATTCTTCTGTTTTTCACACACTAATTGAGAACAGCTGGATTTATTTTTGCATGTCATTTTGACTGAACCTGTGTGTGTATGTTTGTATTTGTCCTCCTGTCATCTGGTAATAAAAAACTGTTTTTACAGTGATTTTCTGTGGAAAGCAGACAAGTTGACAACTGCCTCTCATCTTTTAAGTGTCAGCAGGGATGGTTCTGCTCCTTGCTCCCCACCTCCACCAGCATCGCCTCCTCCTTCTCCTCATGTGCCCCCTTCTGCATGTGGCTCTCCTCCTGTACCTCCCTGCTCACCCCCGACAGGTCTGACTCCTCCTCCCCAGCAAGCAAGGCGAAGTTTTGCAGGAGCCATGGTGGACGTCAGCAAGTGGCCCCTATTCTCTCTGCTAAGCACTGAGGAAGTGGCCACAGTCCGACAAGCCTGCATCTTTGGAACCTCTGCTAATGAAGCCATCTACATCACACATGGAAATGAGGTGACGAGTGTGTGTGAGACACCAGTACATTCTGCCTCTTTCAAAAATGCTTATTTATCTGAGTTTTAGTACAGTACAGTATAGTACAGACTAACGGACACTACGCCATGCCTTTCCGTTCTCTTTCTCTTTGGTTTAAAGATGTTCCAGATGGAGATTCACTTGTAAAGTGTCTCTGGGTTCTCCCCCTTTACATAAAGAGGCATGTTTGGGAATGTTTCTTGTATGTGTGTTGTTTCCCAGGTATTTGTGTTTGGGTTCAACTGCAGTAGCTGTCTTGGTACAGGAGACAGTCTGAGCACCATTGTACCAAAGAAACTAGACTTCCTGCGAGGCAAGAAGGTGATCAGCCTGAGCTATGGCAGCGGACCCCATGTCCTGTTGGCAACTGAGGGTAGGTTATAAACCCTGTAACTTTTTATAAGTTGTTCACACCTCTGATCCTGACCCAGTGTGTAATCTTTATGTCGATTTACAGATGGAGAGCTGTTTGCTTGGGGGCACAATAGCTACAGTCAGCTGGGGAACGGGAATACTAGCCAGGGCTTGTCCCCGGTGTTGATCACCTCTAACCTACAGAACAAGAAAGTGAAAGAGGTGGCTTGTGGCTCTCATCACTCCATGGCTCTCACTCAGGATGGCGAGGTAGCTGTTGTGTCAACATCTCTTCCTAAAAAGAGAGAGAAAAAGATGAGATACGTTTGCCATAGAATGTGAACAGCATATTCACCAGGATGTTTGTATTTCATTAGTTTATGTATCTTTAGTTTTACATGGATGACTTAAAAACCTTGAAGTAGCCACATCCCAATTAACTGTTATTTACTAGCTTATTACTACTAGCTTAGGCATTAAAGCTAATTAGGGTGTGTGAGTGTCTGTTGCAAGCAGGGAAGCTGTTTCCATGTTAATGATACTAACTATTGCACATTTCACAGTGTGAGTGTTGAATTGTCTTTCTGCTTTTATGTAGTTTCTAGAACTGCTAATAAAAGTACTGGTGTTTTCTTAGTGGGCATTTGGAAATAACAATCGTAGAAGCCTTTCAGATGTAAACCTAACTGTTATGATTTATTGAAAAGAAGAAACCTTTTATTTAAGACCTTAATCTGGTCAATTTAAGCACTTGATTGTGCTAATGGCTCATGGTTAGATTTTGTGGGAGCTGTGCTTTTGTGCTTTCTTGTTGAGAGTTACATGAGAACATCAATACCACTTGTGTCTGTCCATTCAGTATGAAAGTGGAACTGACAGCTGGTTAGCTTAGAAAAAAGAATGGAGGCAGTGGAAAATGCTTCAAAGGGAGCAAATGATGATGAGAAAACTCTCTGTAAGTTTGTAAAATGTCTTGGTGGTTACTCACATTGAGCTCTTTTCTTTGCACCTTAAGAACTATTCTGAAACAACGACGCTAAACGCTAAAATTAACAAGTCTGTTTTACAGATCCTTGGAAATAATTGTGAAATGCACTTCAGTTTTACCATAACAGTACTCTGCCTTTCTGCTTCTCCAGGTCTTCGCATGGGGTTATAACAACTGTGGCCAGATTGGTTCAGGCTCCACAGCCAATCAGCCATACCCTAGGAAAGTCACTGGCTGCCTGCAGGGCAAGACCGCAGTGGGCATCACATGTGGGCAGACGTCCTCCATTGCCCTGGGTGACAGTGGAGAGGTGAAGATGGCATTACATGAAGTGCTAATGATCCTTGTGGGAATAATCTGAACTTCATAATGTTTTATGTTTATCTAGGTTTATGGCTGGGGCTATAACGGTAATGGACAGCTGGGTATTGGTAACAATGGAAACCAGCTGACGCCTTGCCGCCTCCCTACACTCCAAGGGCTGTGTATTCAACAGGTAAGACAACAACTTAACTTAATTATGTCAGATGTTGTTGTGTATGCAAAGGGAAATGAAATTAATGAATTATATAGTTGTTTCCAAGCACGACTCGCTCATGACTCATCTGCTAGTGACTCACTGTAATTATGTCCGTGTTTCTAACTAACCACAGTGCTCGTGTGCGTGATGGTTTAATTGAGTGGGTAATTTGGAGCTGCTGCAGCCCCTGTAGCACTGAAAGTATTCCCTGCTTTCCAGATTGTATCGGGTTACAGCCACTGCCTGGCGCTAACAGACGAAGGGCTGCTGTATGCGTGGGGAGCAAACACCTGTGGTCAGTTGGGAACTGGGAACAAGAGCAACCACCTCAGCCCAGTACAGATCATGGCTGACAAAGAGAGGTAGGGGGAGCAGGAAGGGAGTGTACGTAGAGCGGATTTTGAAACCAGCGTCTTTGTACTTGTAGAATAGACGTGGAAGTTTCTCCCATATCCTGTTAAGACTTCACCTTCCTGTTTCCTGTTCTCATTTCCTCCTTCTCTACCTCAGCCACTCCTGCTCTTAAGTAGCTGTTAGTAGGCAAAAGAGACTCCTCTGCTTTTCTGTGAACAGAAACTACAGAGTGAATCCAGCCACAGCAAAAGCACTATTTTATACATTCCTTAAAATGACTCATCTGAAGGGATTAGGTTTGCTTTACAAAACGTGGTGCTTGTGTGGCAGTGTGTTAACATATCTTCTCTGATTTAACAGGATTGTAGAAGTCGCTGCCTGCCATTCAACACATACTTCAGCAGCCAAGACCCGAAGCGGACAGGTATACCTGCAGTTCATTTCATCCATGTTTTGATTTAGTATTTTCTTTTATTTGCTTTTATAATTTTCACGTGTTTAATTGGTAAATCTGCCTATGTTAGGCAGGGAATGTTAAAGGAAAAAAATTTGGAATTACACCTGTGACATGTCATACGTCTCCTGTCAGAAAGATTGTGATGTTAATAACAATGTCTATCCTCCAGGTGTATATGTGGGGTCAGTGTCGGGGCCAGTCCATCGTCCTGCCCTACCTGACACACTTCACCAACACCGATGATGTTTTCGCCTGCTTTGCCACGCCCTCGGTCATGTGGAGGCTCGCGTCTATGGGTGAGAGAATCAGTCCACTGTAGAAAGGGGATAAATTGAATTGTACGTTATCGCTGTACTTTTGATTTTATTTTGAAATTTATGTAAAAAAAAAAAATGAAGTGCTGAGTTTATTCTGTTTTATTTCAGAGCATGACGACTTCTTAACAGTTGCTGAGGCTCTCAGGAAAGAGTTTGACAATCCAGAAACAGCCGACCTGAAATTCAGCGTTGACGGCAAATACATTCACGTTCACAAAGCTGTGCTGAAGATCAGGTGTGTGTGTTCATGTGCATAGAAGGTGTAGATGTAACTAAAAAGTAACCATGCCAAAGATACACAGATAGGACTGAATTACTGCTACTAATAATGCTTTTCTTATATTAAGATCTGATTAAAGAATAAGTAAACCATCAGGTCTTTAAAAAAGAGAGACTGAATACCTGGCAGAGCATAACGTATAAACAGAGCTGCTTTGTTTCGACTAGGTGTGAGCATTTTCGGCTCATGTTTCGCTCCCAGTGGACAGAGGATCAGCAGGAGGTGATTGAGATTGGCCAGTTCCCTTACCCCGTCTACAGATCCTTCCTGCAGTTTCTCTACACGGACGATGTCGACGTTTCACCCGAGGACGCCATCGGTTGGCACACATATAGTCTTCACATGCTCTGCTCTTTCATTTATATCTCATCAGCTTGTGTGTTAATAGAAATGCATTTATACACTACCTGTTTGTGTGCTTGTGTGATTGCTGCAGGCCTGTTGGACCTGGCTACGTCTTACTGCGAAAACCGCTTGAAACGTCTGTGTCAGCAGATCATCAAGAGAGGAATCACTGTTGAAAACGCCTTCACTCTACTGTCTGCTGCTATACGATATGATGCAGAGGTCCAGTATACACAGACACCCTATACACAATAATACAGCAATGACAGGTTAAAGTCTAATGGTTTGTAGCCTCAGAAACATTACGTTGAATTCCTGACAAAAATATTTAGTCTCTGTTTTGCCCCACAACAGCCGATTTAGTTCTCCTGTGTTAACCAAAAGATAAAGTGACACCCAGTGTACCCCCATTGAACTGCACGGACAACACCGCATTCACTTGTATTCTAGAAATAACTCCTGTACTGTGCTGTTGTGTGTGTCTTGCTGCTGCGTCACTGTATTCTCCACAGAGATCATGTTAGTTTGTTCTGTTCTGTTCTGTATTTTACATGGTGTTATATTTTGTATTTTCTAATCCTGCTTCATTTGCCCTTTTTTTCCAGGACCTGGAAGAGTTTTGTTTCCGCTTCTGTGTCAACCATCTGACTCAGGTGACTCAGACTGGAGCCTTCTGGCAGATGGATGGAGCCATGCTCAAGGAATTTATCATCAGAGCTAGCCACTGCGGAGCCTTCAAGAACTGATGTGGTACTCTCATCATTTAACAAGCATACACTCTAATCTAATTCAAGTGGATGTGGTTGTGCTTCCAAGTGTAGCAGCACTGAAAATATCACATTCTTAGGAGGAATCGATGGCTCTGCTTTGACGCGTGGATTTGCATATGTACTGTTGTTATCTTGGCACATAAGCAGCATCACTGAAAAGACTGTGGACTGGAATTTAAGCCGCATTCTACAGTATGTGGATCTGAAATCAGCACTTTGACCACTTCCTGGAGAGTCACACAACAAAGTGATGGCGCCTTTTCTGTTGCATTGTGTTCTTTACATACTGTACGTATACTTGAATTTGTTTGTTTTCTCAGGCAATGCTTAGCTATGTAATTTTTTGTCAGGGGGTCAGTAATAACACTATAGAGAGACACATCTTTGGGTTGAATCTGCTTTCCTTTTCTTTCATTTACAATTTGCAGTCTTTGTATTCAGGTAAAACTTAAATAAATTCTTTTAAACTATTGAGTTTATAAAGAGAAGCATCAACATACACTGACTGAGATAGATAAACTGACTTAGATTCTACTGTAGGTTGTTATAAGGAATTTGTTATTTTTATTGTTTCTTAGCTGGGATTCTCTACATTTTGGAACGCTAAACCATTATGGGATGTAAAATATTTAGCTTTTTATATTTAAGTCTGTTCTTTCTGCTTGACTCAATGTTTTGTTCTTTGGCACTTAAAGAAACTATAGTTGCTTTCTTTTTCACATTCACCATAACAATAATAGTTTAAAAAAATTTAAATGCTGTGGAAAGCTGAGGTAAATATTGCTGCACTTTAAATGTTACAAAAGCAACGGTGAGTCACTTTTACACAGGTTTATTTTTTCCTTTCATTGCAAGTGTAAAAGTTGTGAATATATCTTAAGGCATTGGTTATGTTAGAGAAGCTTTATGTTCCAGTTTACTCCAGTTTTCCATTTACTTATTACTGTCTAACCGTCAACAAACAGGTTCAGAGTGACCGCTTTCATCTGTTTCTGTTTGCTAATGTTAATGGCCTAAATGCAAAGGAACAAATGGACAACACAGCACAAGCAAAAGCAATATGAACAGGTTGAAATTCGCTCTAGATACAAGTGAGATTTTTTTTCTTTAGAATCCTAGGATGACCAAAAACCTGCCTGGGATTCATCGTTCCTACTCTGCTGTATCACTCAGCGCTGTGAAGTATTAATGCTGATGCAGGAAAATGTTTGAGACAATAGTGCTGTTGACCAGGTCAGCTGACGTCAGGACTGGTGACATCAGTTTCTGTTTCCTCTGTAAGGTTTCTGTTTCTTCATGCACTTAGAAGCTTGGTAGGACCATTTTAATTTGGTTTTAACTTGAGTAAGGTCTCTGTTTATTATTAGAGAACAGTCTCAGATGCATGGAGGTAAAATTGATTTTTCAGAGGAGCAGGTTTACAGTTTTCCTCTTTTTTTAATTTGATAATATGAATAGGACATGCAGCCTGAAGCCAGTGGTATTGTTTGCTTACTCTATTGAAGAAAAAAAGTATCACACATGGGACAAATTTATAAAACTGCACCTAGCTTGGTTTATCTAACTGTTTACTTTAAGGTGATCATCTTTACAATATTGAGATTTAAATACTGTTCTTTAGTTGTTGCACTACTGTGACATATTATTTTTTATATTTACTTATGGGAATAATATGTTTCTGTGAAGAAATAAATAACTCCCAAATATGAGTTGTTTGCTCCTGATTTTATTCTCATTGTGTCCATATTCAAAAAGATTGCATTAGACCAGATTGTAATAGGATAACATCAATTTGTATTAGTGCTACGATGGAGAAAATTTGAGTGCTGGGTTGCGACTAATTAAAATGATTAAGATGTTTTTGTTTTTTTCGCAATTAAATTTTTGTAATAAGTTTAGTAATGAAAACAGCGCTTTTATGCTGCTGCTGATGAAATAAAAGCTGTTACTGTGCTGCCACCTAGTGAGAGAAGTGCGCATTCAACCAACGTATCACCGTTGCTCCGCCCACTTGCGGAAATAGCCCGGATGTTGTCAGATTGACCGTCAACCGGGTGAGCTACAGAAGTGACGCCAATTTGTCTTCGAAATAAGAGGTTAACAATGCACCAACACGGTATAAATGACGAGATAAACCAACAGATGTAACCTTAAGTTAGTGTAGCAGTTTTACAGTGAGGTCTTTGGTCTTTGGTCTGTTATTTCTTCTTCAACGAAGGCCAAAGCTAAATTAGAGTAGCAATTTTAGCTACTAGGCTATCATAATTTAGCAGTGTTAACTTTGCTTTCTTGTTGAAGCTTCGCATGTCCGGATAGTATGTCATAGAAATATATTATGCAAACATTACAACATGTTCGTACTATGTCAGTACGTGCCACTTCTTTCTCTGTTTTTGGCTTTGTTAGTAAATGCTTTGAGTTGTTAGGTCGGCTCTTATTTTGGAAGCGAACTCCGGAAATAATTGTCTTCCTGTGTACCTTCCCCCAGGTTAACGTTAATTCTGGTTGAACTCAGCATATTGCCAGTTGCTCATAATTTATTAGATATCATTTTGGTTCAAACTAGTGAGTTGAATGGAAGGAAGCGAGACAAGGAACCGGGCCGACCCGGACCAGTCCAGGGCAGAACGACATACGAAAGACAGTGGCACCCAGACTGACAGCAGAGAACAAGGTGAGCCAGATGAGCTCTCTTACGTTCATGGTGTAGCTAGGTTTTGTTATGTCATGTCAAACAACAGCTGATTTACGAGAAGTCCAGTTTACCAATACAACATAACGTAGTATCGATATTTGCAAATACCCTCAAGCCAACAAGTGTAATTACACCTCTACATGAAAGCACGGTGGCAGAGAAACATGGACATCATGCTTATGTCATTTATTTTATTATTTGTCCTCCAGGTCATGGCCCCAGGTTATCGAAGGTAAACCTGTTTACCCTGTTGAGTTTGTGGATGGAACTTTTTCCTCAGGAGAAACCTGAAGAGGATGAGCACAGTCAGGTTGGTGTAAAAGCAAAAAGAGACTCTGTAGATTAACATCCACAAATCTAGCTCATTCATTTATGTTAATCACATGCTAATGTACTAGCACTTGAGCATGTTCTCTGTCGAGTACTGTAATAGATATGAGTCTGATGTTTTCCAGATTCGTGGGATGGGTCTGGTGGTGGTGCGGGACAGTAAGGTGATAGGACTCCACTGTTCAGGAGCTGAGCTTCACGCAGGACAGGCAGCCATCATCCAACACGGTACCAGCCTGTCTGACTGTGAGCTGTATTTCTCTAGGAGACCCTGCGCTACCTGCCTCAAGATGATCATTAACGGTGAGAGAAAGGGACACAGAGACGAGTAGTGTGAAGTAGAAAAGGTTTGGGAAAATGCAAAATAAAATGTCTGCAGACAACAGTCTATGAAAAAATGCAAAATATTCAGTTAAAAGCAATCAACAATGTACTGTAAACCTTAATAGATCAGTATAACACCTTCCTAAAAAAGATTTTTGTGTGTCACTCTTTGTTAGTGCATAGGAATATTTATTTAGATGTTATTACACATGGCATCTCTTTCACGGTTTTCATACCTAGCATTGACTCGGCACCTTGGCCTAATGATCGTTTTTATGGCAGTAATCAATGGTAAAGTGATGTTTGGGTATACAGTCCAGTTCCTGTTCCCACACTGTTGTAAAATACATAATACTGACTTTTATTAGACTTTAAACACATAAGCACTGAGCTGAACTTTGGAACTGTGTTTCTCATTTCACTCACTCCACATCCACTGGGCAAAGTTAACTTCCAGCAACCACCAGTAGTAGGAAGAAATACTGATGATGCTGTTTGCTCTTCTCCAGCTGGAGTCAGTCAGATCTCCTTCTGGCCTGGAGACCCTGAGGTCAGCATGCTGAGGTCCGCGTCTACAAATCATTCAATCTCCCAACACCAAACTCCCAGGTGTTGCCCACCTGCCGGCATCACAGAGGAGGCCACACTGGACGCCATAGCAACAGAGAAGCTGAAGTCCAACAGCCGCCCTCACATCTGTGTGCTGCTTCAGCCGCTGGCACCCGGCCTGGCTCAGTTTGTAAACGAGACGTCCAGAGAGTGTGATTTCATGGAGAGAGTGACTATTGACGAACCAGAGCTGAATACAGAGGAACTCTTCAACAGGTACCCCACTGTACCTGCACACGTTTGCTTATTCAGCAGTTACAAAAAATGATTAAGAAAAGATTTCTTTCTTTTCAGAGAGCAAATAAGGCAGCTGAAGATTTTCTCCGCACAGTTTCTGGTCACAACATCTCAGCAGCACCGGGAGATTTTGACTCAAATGCATCTGGAGAACTTCTGTGTGGAGCCCTACTTCTCCAGCCTGAGACACAACATGAGGGAGCTTTTGGAGGTTCTGGCTACAGTAGCTGCTGGGGTCCCACTGCTGAACCACGGCTTCTACAGGTTCAAAATGCTCTTTAAACCCCCAGTCCCAGTTCTCAGTTTTGTAAATTTATTTGGGAATGAAAACTCCATGCAGTTGTCATCCACATTTGTTATTTAGAATTCATTGTGTTGCTTCTGTAACGCAGGGAACAATCTTCAACGCGTGATCCATCACTGGCCAAGACCTCACCACCCCTTTGTGATGAGGAGCTATCTCAAGAAGTAGCTCGTCACTGCATCATCCAAGCCAGACTGCTCTCCTACAGAACAGGTCTTGTTTGTCTTGCCACAGAGAAAAAATAGTACTCAAAGGGGTTTCAGCGCACCAGTCAATATCCTGTTTCGAGTCAGGGTGAACAAAAAATATTAAAACAGATCAGAAATATCAGAAGCAGTAACCATTTAGCTTAAATTCAGTTCAGTCAACAAATATTCATCATACAATAGAATCAGGGGAAAACAGTTTTTAAATAGGCTAAGCAGCAAGTCAAGATGTGTTTGTCAGGCTAGCAAGTAGCTGTCATTCAAGAACAGAACATTCAACTTTAACCAGATAATGTGTCATGCTCATCTCTAATTAGTTTAGACTCTGCAGCTATCAAATGATCAATCTGAAAGTCCTTTAACAGCATTTTAACAGTGATAGAGTTTGTCACCGGCTTTTCTCATATGGAAAACTCATTTTCATTGCAGAGGATCCTAAAGTTGGCGTGGGTGCTGTCATCTGGGCCAAAGGACAGTCAGTGAGTCCATGTTTCTTCCTGTTTGATTTGACTTGTGTGTGTCTATGTGTTCATCTAGGGTTGAACACTCTGTATGAGGGCTACAGATTAAAATGAAGGTTTTTGCTCAACTCTTTATGAGATTAAATAAATCAATTTATGGACTGATGCTTCAGTACACGTGGATGCAGTGTGTCACGGTAATGGTTTCTGACAGTGCCACTCATCCATGACTCAAAGTCATGCACTTGACTGCACTGAAACCAGTCCAACTCATTTGTCAGTGGTGGTGTTAATATGCTCCTTTTTATTGCATGTTCAATTT
>JAUBNQ010000012.1:9009196-9023070 GCA_032353495.1 Ctenopoma kingsleyae | reverse complement strand
ATACAACTTGAACAATGAAGATAGAACATGTTAATTCTAATAAGTAATAATATTTCCTTTATGCTGAGACAGGCTCACTACAATATATAATACTGTAATAATAATAATAACCAATACTTTAATAATCCCCTTTGGGAAATAGTTGTTGACAGGCTGCCCCCTTAAGACGCCAAGGAGTCAGGGTTGATGGTGTCTTGTCCAGGGACACTTCAGGAGTTGAACCACCAACTCTGGGGTTCATCGTACCAACTGAGACACTGCCGCCCCACAGTTACCAGACTTTATGCTAAAATCCACACACTGAGCCACAGTGAGGAGGCAAAAAGCAGCTACAGTTGAAGATCATTTCTAGTAACGCTGTAAGATACAGACACTTCGCATTCACTTGAAATATTGAGATTTAAAAACCAAACATAGCTAAATCATTCATTTACAAAATCATTTTACAAAAAAATCAGTAAAAGTTATTTAATTATCTCTCCTTACTATTTATCATTGTGTAGAATCTGTCCAATAAGAGCACATAGCACAAATCTGTTTTGTTTCTTGTCTCAGGCTGGCTGTGATGGAACCTGTGGTCTGTACCTGGTGGGTTGTGGGTACAACGCTTACCCCGCTGGCTCACAGTACGCAGAGTACCCACAGATGGACAACAAACAGGAGGACAGACAGAGACGCAAGTACAGATATATTGTCCATGCAGAGCAGAACGCCCTCACCTTCAGGTACGAGCACTTTTTTTTTTGGTATATGCCCTTTAACACAAATTCATTCTAAATATGACACGTGTTCCTCCTGAGGTGCGTTTAGGAATCGAGACATCAAACCAGGGGAGCCCACCATGCTGTTTGTAACTAAATGTCCATGTGATGAGTGTATCCCGCTGATCAGAGGAGCTGGCATTTCACACATCTACACCACAGACCAGGACAGGGACAAAGATAAGGCAGACATATCCTACCTGAAGTTCAGCAGCTTGAAGGACACCAGCAAGTTTATAGTGAGTAGAAACACACCTTAACAGAAATCTTGTTTGACTCAGCAACCTTTAGCTTACATCTGGAATTCCTTATCTATATTTTTTGCCCTCACAGTGGCAGAGGAGCCTTTCAGTTTGCTCAGCACCACCTCCACACATTGCCAGTAAGTTGCAACTTATGTGTTAAGGTGTTTTTTTTTTTTCCCTCTACAAGAGGTTTATTGGTTCTGCTTCTAGACTTGTACATTAGCGAAATGAATGAATAACTGTTCTGAAATTGGAAATCCTAAAAAAAGACCAGCCTGACCTCTAACAACTGACTTTAACAGTAGCTTCTTTTGTTCCAGACGGTCATGTTGGGAAGCACAGCAGGCAGGCTGAGCAGGAGAGCCACAGAAACAAGAAGCTGCGCACCAGCAGATCCCATGACTCGCCTACTATCAGCTGAACATCAGGCAGGGATGGACGGACTGCTGGATGAATGGATTTACCACCATCGTGTTTTTAGCTCATGTGCCACGGATTTGATTAATACTGGGAGAAACGGATGTTAGTCCTGACTTCCCTCAAGCTCAAATCTGTGGCACATGTAATTTTATATTATTTATTTGCCCCTTTTATTTGCACATTTATGGGAGACTGATTTGTATGTAATCAGAACATACATTAACTCCTTTCCTGTGTCCCCCCCTGCATGTTTGTGTTTGAAACCACGGTGATTCGGATGGAGAATGGCAGTATTTACACCTGAAATGCTATACTTCAACTGCAGCAAGCTGCTTCTTATCATGCCGTGTGATCGGAGGACGGTCCACCAAGTCCTCCTATTTCTCTCAGAAATAGTAGCTGTAGAAGTTGTAGAAGTCGGACAGAAGAGTTGGACAGACAAGAATGAGCTGAAAAGCATACGCTGCACACGCTGACCTCAAAGGGTGAGCACGAAGAAAGGATGGATGGGTCAGTAATGGAAGAGGTGAAGAATAAATGTAAGGATACCACTAAAATAATATATTTCAACTGGTAATATAAACCGTGATACATATAGTTGTTGATGTCACTTTATTTTTATATAGTTGTTATAGTTTATTGACATGGTGTAAGGTGTTTGGATTGGGTTAAATACGCTCAGTTTGCACTTCAGGCTTGTATTCTCCGCAGTACAGACAAAGACAAAGAGGCAGCTGCATCCTTGTTATGAGTAGAGGTGTGAGGAATATGTATAGGAATCGCTCAGATGGCACTAAATCAAGGTAGAAGGTGCCAGTGATTTTTCAGGTGTTTGATTGAACGCTACACGATGAAGGAGCGTTTACACGTTTCCTCTGAACTTGAGGAAGTATGTTCACTTCCAGCTTTAATTTTTTTGCACTTTTTGCACTTGCACTATTCTACCGGTACATCAGCATGCTGATGAATTCATACACAGTAAGAAAGTAAAGCTGTTCAACGTGACATGACTTAATTAAAAGTTAATTTCAAAGTTAACATCTTTGTCTAGCGTTTAAGGAAATGTTTACATGGCGCACCATCAGTAATCGTACGCACACGCCTATCAACAAGTTACAAATGAGCACACACACACATAACGTGCATTCCCATCTGTTTATTCGCTGTGAATGTGGTACAACAGCATCAGTGTGAGGAGAGAATGCGCAGTTTTGCTTGACCACAGTCGCTCATTGTTTTAGTTGTAAAACAGGCAAAAACGAAAAGCAGTTGGCTCAAGTGACTAGTGTGATGTACGGTAAAGATGGCTGCTCTCCGTTTGCACCTCATGTTATATTCTCATACAGTATAAATACTGTCATAGCTGGTATGTATGTGTATGTTTTATGCCAGATGGAAAAAAGCGAAACAGCAACTCACATGTTTATGATTTAGTTTGACTTGTTTCTGAGTCGCTGTATTTAGCATGAGACAGCTAAACAAGTTCCAAATTAAGAAGCCTGATTTTTTTCTTTTTTTACTTTAACATGTCACAGCTACATCAAACATAAAACAAAACCCCAATGGATGCACATCAAATATCAATTAGGAAATAAATTCTGGATTTTTACCAACATCAGTGCCAGCGTCTTTCTTTTTAGAAAAAAAAATGGAAACATGGTCGTTTTTTCTTTCAATATAAAACCAACTCTGCTTTAAAAGTAGTGTTTTATCCTCGACGAGTTTGCACATTTTATGGTCCTTTAACTACGTGTGGATTTTTCACAGTTACATTTCACCATCAAAACCTGTTACAGATCACCTTTGACCTCATTCTGCGATTTTCTCTGAAGACTTCGGGACTCAAACGTTGAATCAGCTCTACTTTGGCAACAAAATCAAAGTGTGATGCTGGCAGCAACCAAGCTGCAAAAAGAACATTTCTTTGACAGCATAACTCAAATATGGTGAGTTGAGAGGTTCACTGCTTAATCACAACCAATATGCTCTGCCCAGAGCATATTTTCATCAACATAATAATTAAGCTCCCCCTAGGAAGATACTGAAAATACAAAAAACAATGAGAGAAAAGAAGGGGCAGTACTAAACTCAAAAGGCACCTCTGAATAGTCTCACCTGCCCCTTCCTAATACCAACATCAAATCACCTGCTACAGTACAGAAAGAAAAGAAGTGAAACACACAAACAGCCACACGGCAAATGTTCAGTGATCTCACTCACAATGACTCACTTCAGATGAACAAACCAGAAATTGTACAAGAAATGAAACTATATCTTAAAAAAAAAAAAAATTACCATCGAGCAGTGTGAAAACAGTGATCAGCTTCAGATTAACAAACAAACAAAAAACAACAACATAAGAATCATCAACCTTGTTTTTTATCATACAGAAAGTGCTATCAGCCACCAGAAAAGAGAACCAGTGGTCAAAATAATTGAACCTTAGTGTACCGATTGAATTAAAAAGGTCCTTCCTTCACAGATTCCTCAGACATGCTTAGAATTTTTGTTGGCAACTTTCTTCTCTAATGCTCTGAAAGCATTACAGAACCGTCTATTCTCAGCCTTATTAAATCTTACTGAGTTAATTAGACCAACAGAAGTGGATGCGTCTACAGACTCCAATTATATTTGCCTCATGTTGAAGTTGGAAAGCTGTCAGCACAGCCAGATCCGTTGTTATTGACTGTGTAGTGTTGCATAACTTCAGATTTGTGAAACATTACATTTGGACACTATGTTGGTATTTCAGGACTGTGCTTACTGTTAGTTGTATGACTTTTTTTTTTGTTTTAGAGCGTCCTGTGGCAGCACAGCAACAAAGAGACGTTTGGCTACAAGAAGGCAACAGAGCATTAGTGTTGCCATTTGGCTAACGAAGACTTTAGTAAAGACTGAGAATGTTTTTCACTCTTAAGTATATTTTTGCCTGATTCTGATCACATACATTGACACAGCTTTAAAATTAAAAAAAAAAATGCTGAAATCCTTCATCAGCCTTCTTCTTCACCCATGTTAATTTCTAAGTAACACAACACCATCAAATGGTGATAAAATGACAAAAAGGGTCACAGGACCGTTTTGGCTGCTGTTTTTTTTTTTTTTAAACCGCTGGTTCTCCCAACAAAGCAAATCAGTTGCCTCCAACACCATGAGTTGTGGCACTATGTGCTACAGATGGAAAACAAAAGGAAAAAAACAAAAAAGTTCCAAAATCAAAATCAGTGATTGAGAACTACTCTTCAACAAGTTTTTAATGAACCAACAAGGAAAAAAAAGACAAATAATGTCTTGAAGATATTTTTAAATAGAATAACCATTATTGTTAATGTGTTTTTTTTCTATTTCTTCCTATTAATAAAAAGTTGGGGTAGGGGGGAAGGGAGAGATGCTTCTCTAGGAGGCCGGTTTCTTCAGATCCCTGATCTGTTTGATTAGGTAGGTCTTCTCGTCGTTGAACTGCTCGTCGTCCGTGCGATCCTTCTGGAAGTTGCTCAGGAAGTCGATTAGTTTGGTCTGGTTCTTGAGCAGGATGTCGATGATTGGCTGCGTCTTGTTGGGGTTCGCTACGAACACCTGAGAACAGGAGCAGCCAAACAAAAACCACGTTTGCTTCCATCAGACGGTAAGTAGCTTGTCCACACTGTGTCTGGATGTGGTTTTTCTTTTTTTGTGGTTTCTATGACAAAGCTTAATTAATCCATATATACTGTGTTGGCGTTTTTACCTTGAAGACGTGAAAGGCCTCAAACTGGATGTTGGGACTCTTGTCTCTTAGCAGATTCATCATCAGCTTGAGGTTCTCAGGTTTGCTGATGTAGCGTGTCATCACTGTGAAGTTATGTCTGTCCAATAACAGCTCGCCCAGAAGCTGGAGGAGACATTAAGTAGAACAATGAGAGAAAGTCCGTTCTATTATTGAATTGTGGGTATAAGTGTACATTTAGAGAGAAATTAAACTGCTACTAAGCTAAACAGTAAGAGCTGGTATCTTGGCTGCTAACAAACAATCCCTCACTGGCTTCCCACCCACAAATACTTCCAGGCATAACACAGCCAAGCCAATTAAAAAGAGTTGTCCAAATTTAATTCTCATTTGATAAGTTATCAAAGGTTTACACTCAAAATCAATTCACTGTGTTGCAGCATGCCTTTGCTAAGATTTCTGAGACAAAATGGCAACAGACTGAATAAATCAATACGAGTCAAGGGCAAACCTTTAGTGACTGCCTCTTGGTGACGTAGTTCTCAGAGTGCAGCAGCTTCTCGTAGTCTGCAAACACCTGCAATGGCATGAAAAACACACCTTATTATACATTATTAATCATCTGAAACGGAACTGGAGACTTCTGGGTTGTAGTTTCACATATCTAATCTCCTGTGTTTCTGATATTTCTTCATTGACCTTTAAGAAAATTTTTAAAACTTATCATCTTATAAAGATTATCCAAACTAAAGGAATCTACTTGGACGCTTGTATTTAAACATACACAGTACAACAATGAGGAAGTGGATGAACAGGGACATGTCGCCTCATTCTTTGACTTCTTCCACACTTGCAAACACAGGCTCTTTGTGTCAAATTGTCACACTAGTGTGACATTTGGATCTCAGGCCAAGAGTGGCATGAAAACATCTCACTGTAAAATTATCTGGGCAGGCCACCAATATCTAATCAGCGCCATGTTTTGGCTCAGCCTTGTCGCAGCCTCTTGGATTACATCGACTCTATTGAGCCCACAGCACCGTCTCCTGACAGGACAAACAGACATCTGTCAACACACAGCACCCAGGTGAAAGGCCATTTCTGTGTGGGGCTGAGTTCTACAGGTTCAGACCCCTGGGGGCGCTGCCTATGAAACTGGCCCCTCATACATTCCCACATACATTCCGTCTTATTGAACAGTCCTTCACAAGACGCTGTGGTTGCCCATGTGTGACCACAGTGTGTTCAATGACAGAGACCTTTTTTTGGATACATGACTGGACCATTGAGCACCGCAGTGACTGATACTTGATCTGGTTACGTATCTATGTGCAGTATGCTTCCTCTCTTGGGGTCTTCTTGGTCAAGCAGTCATTTAGAGCCCTGAACAGTGTTTATGTTTACACGTCCAAATAGCACCCGGTGACTGCTGTTGCGTGACCTGTGTTGGAGGTTTATGTGTGTGTGTTTGCTGCATAAATGTGGTCAGGTATGGAGGGGATGGAGTAACGTTATTGTGCTTAATAGTGGAAAGATGAAAAAAAAAACAAAAAAAAAAACATTGTGGGCTACAGTGTGTGTGAATCCGTCCACTCACAGCATCGTAGTTCTGTTCAAGGTATTCAGCCACCAGTACTTTGTGTCTGGTCAGGAGATCCTGTGAAGAAAAACAGAAAGTATCACAGAAACTGTGTGTAGTATTCTGCACCCCGACACTTTTTACACTCAAACTTAACATTCTCCCTCAGAAGAAACTGGTTTTGAATCATAGAAACAGTTTAGACTCATCTATAAAATATGAACCAAAGTCAATATGTCACCAATAATGTTTTTATTTCAAACTACTTCTTGCCCATCTCTACAAAAATCTATCTGTCTGAGCTCATAACTTGACTTAAATGCTAAATAATAATTTCAGTCTAGGGATTTCCTCCTTTAAATCTACCTCATCCAGCATTAAGAAGCTCCTAATCCATCTTAAAGGATCAGTTCACCCAAATTGGAGAGACAAAAAATAAATGTCCTCAGAAAATATGTTGTGGTGTGTAACCAGACAGATTAGATTTTATTTGTCTACCCTTTTAGATTTCTAGGTTTTTTATGTTAAGGGATAAAAATTTAATTAGTGATGCCCACACTGTTAACAAAAAGCAGCAGTGTTTCCAGAGAACAGGGTGTTTGTTACACTGGATAATAAACAAAGCATGCAGCTAAATGCTGCTATGCAAATGACTCAGATATGACTTAACACGTACCTTGAAGGTGGCGAAGGCATCAGAAGCGATGTCGAAGGTGGACATCTCCACGTAGTTGAAGAAACTGTGGAAATGATCCGAATGGAGAACTATCTTGGCGAGTGGCTCGTGGCGGATGCACTCCCGCAGCATGATCCCACAATTCAGCGCTACCTGAGGTGTCTCGTACCTTCACGCGGAGATAGATAGTTTTTGTGTCACCTCTTCACCAGTCATCAGACTGTGTGCAGTATGTACAGTGTGGTGTGTTTATCTCACCCTTTCAGCAGTATAAAGAGGACCTCTTGATGGGAACAGAAGTATTCAACAGTGGGGCTCCTTGTCCCAATCTGCCTCCTCAGGATGTTGTTAAAGATCTGACACACGTCCTTCTTCCCCTGGAAGCAAGGACAAACTCATATTAAACAACAACAAGTGCTAAATTCAGAGATTAGAAGCCGTCTCCTCCAAAACTGTCCTGTACTGCTGTAGATCCACTTTGTGGTTAAGGAGCAGCTCATAAAGATAAGAGCCTAAACCCATCTCTGCTTACCTCAAAGTCTATGACCTGCAGGTTCTCTACCAGCGCTATCAGCAGACCACTGTTGTACAGCTCCTGAGCCAGCTGGGCCACAGTCTCAGTATGAGGCTCCTTATCATTGCTGCCGTACAGAATCTCCTTCATGGACACCAAGCACTTTGACACTTCCTCAGACGCCTGCAGAACAGAGAGGAAGGGTGGGAGAAGACAGGACAGAGGAGCAGGAGGTAAATGAATACAAATCTAGACCAGGGCTGGGCCATGCTGGTCCTCGAGGTCCACAGTCCTACTTTGTTTTCCAACAATCACTGCACTGCCCACTGCTGATCACCTGGGTCAGGTGTGTTCAGCCAATCAGAAACTGTAAGTGCAAGGATGGTTGGAAAACAAGCAAGAGAATGGCCCTCGAGGACCAGGACTGCCCAAACGTGATCTAGATAAACAGTGGAAAAGGAAGAAGACAGAGAAAGCTGGAACTTGAGCCTGAACTTGTTTTGTTTGGCTAAGATTATGAAAATATGCGTGTGTGCATGTCAGGGACAGAGGAAACTGTCTTGACAGTGAAGTGTCAGGAGATGACAGAACCAGGATGTTCCATGCTCTAATTTCACAGAGGGTTGTCACCCTTAGGCCCCTGGATACCCAGGCACTAACAGTCTCACACACAAACAAACACATCCTTCTCTACCTTGTCCGTCTTCTTGTCCTGCTTGACCAGGATGGCCAGGTTTTCCTTCAGGCTCTTGACAATGTCTGCTGGACTCTTGTGGGATTTACCAAATAGCGGCATGATGGACACACAATCACCTTGGGGCCTGGAAACAAACACACCCACATGAAAGCAGTCAATGGGAAGCTGGTGCAATAAATAATATTCTGTATCATTTTTCATGTGAGTAAGATATTTTTATCTTCTCTCCTTCACAACAGTGTAGACTCAGTTCATGAGATACTCTTCTTATTTTCCCCCAAATCAGAGGACTCTGGGTTTGTTTCTAAACTACAATAAAAGGTAATACCATTCTGGATCATTCCAAAGTTAGCAGGTAGCAAAATTGGTAACATGTGAGGGTGTCATGATTGAGGAGCATCCACTAAAAGCTCAGTGTTTGCAAGCAAACATGGGTGGTGGTCAGACAAGTCCATGTTTTCAGTTTCAGTTTGTTTTCAGAAAATAAGTGACGTGGAGTTGAGCACCTGAAGAAAGATGAGCAAATATTCACCAACAAAACTGCGACAGTAAGTATCCTCAGCTCCCAAATGAATAAAGACAGAATTAGTTAAAGTGTAATTATACGGGAAAGTTATATAACACAGTGGTAAACATCTGTCCGTAATAGGTGGTGATCAAAATCTAAATTTGGTCAACAGTGAAAATCTTTTGGAATTCTGGAAATGGGGTTTGTATATTAAATAAGCATACTGCACTATGCGCCTATTGTACAAGTCCACAGATCCTAAGGTCAGCTGATAACAGCTCTTAATATTTTAGAAACAGTTAAAACCTAATTAAGTTTAGCAGCAACACAGATTCAGCATTTGAGGTCCATTTAATTCAAATAATCGAGTTTTGATTTATTATACAACATGTGAGCTGGCCTCAGGCTGTGTTTTGCCCTGATGCTGCCAGAAGGTCAAAGACTGTTGGAGCATTAACAGTTGAGAAGGCAGCAGCAGATGTAGGTTACAGTATTCTGTTGCAGATACTATATGGGCCTACTGACACTTAACAGACTCAAATGCTAACCAGCTTAAAAGTCCCGGAAATGTCAGTGTCATGCACGTACCACGGTGCATGCAGGACGTAAATACAGGAAAATGCATTTCCACTGTGCAGAACTGTGCAGGTTATTTTTAACTTCTCGACCTTTCATCATATTGTCTTGTCAACAAGAACCTCGTGAATGCTGTTTAAGTCACATTTAGGGGAAAAGCAGAAGTCAGCGCAGGTTAAACCACACCAGCATCAATCCAGCTGTCAACAGGCGGTAAAAGAACAGGAAAAACTGCCAATGGAAAAGTACAAAGAAATGACTTAATGCTTTGAGATTTTCGTTTAGTCGGTGACTTCGTGTGTGAGCTTTTCAAAGACTCAGGAAGCAGCAGCGGCCTTCACAATCCAGGCCAGGTCAGGAACAGAGAAGCAGAGAACTTGTGACTGCTAATCCTCATCTGGGAATGTAAACTGGCATTACCCTCCCCCTTAACCCTAACTCCCACCTTCATTCCTCTCCATCCAACCATTCCTCCCTTCATTCACTCTATCTTTGCCTTTGTCTTCATACAAAGTTAACAAAAAAGTCAGAGAAAAAGTGAAACAGTCTTTGCAAAAGTATATTTGATAATAACCACACAAAACTGCCTGAGCTCAGACCAACCTCCGTGCACCTGTGGTCCTGCTGGCCACTCGTCGTTCTTGAATCGTCCTGGCACAGTCGTGACCATCGAGAGGCAAATAACAGGGGAACTAAGAACAGCAACAGTAGAAGAGCTGTGTGTGTGACCAGCGAGGAGGAGACAACACTGACACAAAGTGATGAACTCAGAGCTGCACAATCGACTTATTTCAACAATTTTTGTTCCATTAGAAAAAATCTAATTATAAAATGCAGTGATAAAGGGGCCATCCGGCACAGGGCATCAAAGTGATAGAATGCAGCAAATAACCTGCGAATCCTCTGCAGAGATATTTAACTGATAATAAAGGACGTTGGTTTGTGTGAGTCTTTGATGCCAGCAGAAACGAGGAAACAGCTCAGATTGGAATCACAAGGTCTTCACCTGATAAAGACAAAAGCTCACGAGTGTATTCACTCTCCTCAACACCGACTCGCAGTATTTTGTCCGTAAAGGTTTGATTTATAGGTATTAACGAGAACACTGTTTCCTCATGTTGTTACCAACGATCCAGATTTTTTTGTGCTGAGGCGATGTTTATTTTATGCTTTTATTCTGACACAGAGGGAAAACTGCTGATTTGCATTTCTCACATGGAGATGCCTCATAACAAACGCACAAGTTACAAAGTGCACAAATATTTCCTAAACACACCATCAGAAGGTCAAACTGGACTCGAGGAGCCAATTTCTCGACACAGAGAAAGTCCTGAACGATGTGTGGAGCATTAACTGTGATGTGTTGTTAACATTTGTCCGAATATCTCGTGAAACATGCTGAAGAAAATTCACTTTTAGGAAATCCTATACTGCATTACTTGTTCCTCTTTGCTATTCGCGGCTCGTGCCTCTCTGAATACATATGGAGGTGGTTTACAATATTTACGGCAAGCAGTAAAGTGGATGAAAGGTGCGCCTTCGACTGCTGCATGTCAAAGAACATGTGTGGTAAAAGTCGAAAACTACAATAAAGCTCCCTCTGTTTCACTTTGTGGCTACACTTCAGTCAATATTTGTCAAAGGATCAACTGACAATGAGGAAGTAGTTATCAGAAGCAGGGAGCTGCCTTCGCACAAGCTTTGACCGCCTTTGTATCCAATCATATTTCAGACAGCTGTGTCAGGTAATAACCAGTCATAAGTCTAATATTTCCACTCTGTCGTCCAACATTGTTGCTGCAGCGACGTGTCTCAGATTAATAAAGGGTCCATTTTATTCATTTAATAACACGTGCTGGAGTCCTGGAAAACTTAAGCTGTAGGTTGCTGTGAAACCTTCATTTTCACTTAGAGCCAACTTAAGACAGACTACATGTTATGTAATGGAATTATGTGGTGCCCACTGGGTTTCAACACACATGGTTACAGTAGATGGTCCGCTTACGTCCAACCTAACAGAAGCCCAGATATGAATTTTTTTTAGAATAAAGTCAGAGCATCCAATGTAGTCACAGAGGAAACTATTTCAAATCTACAGACTAACATATAACTTACATAAAAGTGCACTTTAATTTTATTTAAGGAACTCTTTATTCTAAATGTATAACGTCTTGTTTTTGTTGCCGTTCTACCCGAAATGAATGTACAGTGTAGGTCACCCTGTTGTGGGATCAGATCATAGTAACACACACACACTGTAGTGAGAACTAACTGCACAGTAATTTACATTTACAATTACAGGAAAAATGCTCTGCACAGTTTGAGAATGTGAGAATGCTTGTTGAGAATTACTTATGTATTACTACAAGTTTGGTGCAGTCCGTGGAAACTGTTTAAACTACTTTTTGCAAGTATTTCATTAAGTAGGTAAAAAAAAATAAGAACGTCGACGGCTTTTAATTTGACAGCATTTTTTCTTGACTGTCTGGAATGCAGACGCTGCCATTCATGATTGGCCTACCGATGAACACATACAACTGGAATTTAAGTATTCAAGGATGTGCAAGGAGGATATTTAACCCGCAGACAGTCACTCGCTCAGTGTAAATATTTAGTATTGGTATTGGCTGATATCACATAGTAAAATAAAATTCAAACATTGAAAAGCTTTTGAAGTCCTGAAAAACACCATGAGTTGCTCCCGATTTTATTCTGGAAAGTAGCATTGCCTTGCTACAAAGTCAGCTCCCAGACAGATGAGCGAGAATGCAAGTGTTTGAAGTGACAAGGCTACCTCACAGGCCGTCTCAAACCACAAAGAGGCTGTCCCCTCCGAGGAAACCTGGAAGGAATGCTCCTCTTCAAGTCCATTCTCCAGAACGATAATGACATAAAGGGTTTCTTCTCTCTTTTTTAACTTTGTTAGAGCAGCCAGCAGCAGCTGCATGTCCAGCTGCTCTGATCAGTATCATTTACTGAGGGAGACTCTAAAAACACATTTGGAAATGGAAACAAGGTTTCTGCTGAATTTATAATAAAAAATGAGAGAAATGTATTATTAAAATGTATTATACACGTTTATTACTACCGAAAGCCTAAGTAAGTAAAATCATCATAGAAGCACATTCATGTCTTTCAACAATAGGCTCACACAGGCTGACACACCTGGATTAAAACGTACAAGTTCACTACCTCGTACTATATACAGGTACTCGTTTAGGGCAGTTTGTAGGTGTCTGAAGTAGTGTGCAGGTTTAATATGTGTTACTTTTCTAAAACACTCAGACAGTCCTGTCTCGACAAGATATGGGAACCAATTGTACCTGATTCTGGTCTATGTGTCAAGGCAGATGGAAAAACCCAGAGTATCACCGGATATAAGAGATGCTGCTTTCAAAATAAAAGCAGAGCAGCTTTAGAACATCTTAAAGTTGACCTCTGACCAAAGGGTCATCATAGCAGACTAAAAAAAATCTGAAAACATTCACATCCTCGAACTTTTTGCTCAGCAAGATTAATGGCTTAACAGTTTTATCTGTTTTCTGTTGATCAACTAATCACTTCTACATGAAAGCTAAGTTACTCCAGAATTAATTTTGTCTATTGAGTAAAACCTAATACAACATAGAACTGCCTCTTATAATATACATAATATCCCAGCCTTTCACATGGATGTAAAATACTACTCTGCACGATACTGCACAACAATGACAATACAGCTGCACCAAACATAGTTTTTTTTTTGGTATTTATAATTAATTGGTCCAAATAAAAAGAAGAAATTGAAAGGTGGCCATTACAATTTTGCATCCAACACCAGTAATTTTTTTATTTTATTTTTTTTAATTTTTAATCATGGACCTTAACACAGACCAAAACAGCAAATCGTCATAATTTGAAATACTGGCACCAAAGAACACCTAAATAATAATCACAGTTATAACTCTTGGCAACTGGCAGAGTCGAACTCATGCTGACCGCCCAAACTTCAACTCTAAAATGTTCTGACAATCAACTAAACAATGAAACAGTAAGTACACCATAAATTATTATTATTATTATTATTATTATTGTTTACTGCACATAAAATTACATAGGTTTTGTTGGCATTCGATATCCATACAGAAAACAAAACCAACCAAATTCATTCTGTTCAGTTTAGTTTTTGGTCAAAACAGTTTGTTTGTTTTAT
>JAUBNQ010000012.1:8946328-8977864 GCA_032353495.1 Ctenopoma kingsleyae | reverse complement strand
TAATAATAATAATAATAATCACTGCCAGAATAATGAGATCAATTTGATCTACTTCTTGTTGAGTGATGTGCTGATATCCTGAAGATTTTGTACTAAAAATATTTAGTTTTAACTCAATGTGGAGCACATTTCATATTCCAATGCCTGGCATACATTCACCACTAGCTAATATTCTTTTCCCAAAGATATTTACAGTAAAACTGGTAATTTTACAGTGGTGCTACAGACACCTTGACAGGAGATGGAACTGTACTGGGATATAACAGCAGCTGCAATATATTCAAAGCCATGCTTTGTGTGTAAAATGTGATTAATGACACTGTTCTGCTTCTTCACTCCATTTTGCATGGCGGTACTGAACAGTGGATGTTATATTGTTTCATCTATATTTTGCTACTTCGTGTTGCTCTACATCATTATGAGTTGTCTTGTTTGTTGCTTTTGTTGTCATTTAGGTGTCTTACCATCTTCAGTTTGTATTTATATTTGTATTTATTATATTAACATGTTTTATACCTCTTACCTGGAAACTAGCTGCTGGCACATTTATAGGAATGCTGAATAATAAGAGGTGTTGTCCGTATAAATAAAGAAATGAAACTTTCACATTTAGTAACTGGATATTTTGAGATCTTTAAGTCAGTCTACTGGCAGTTTAACTCCTTTTACCCTACTTTAGGTGAAACCTTAACTGAAGTTAGAAATGCCAAATTGCATGATCAATATCAGGGCCAATCTTCACATTTGACACAAAAACCTGACAACTTTGTGCCCCAGAACAACGAGGACTGGAAACCTTTTCCTAGTGCACAGCAAGCGACACTACTAAAAAGCTATTGAAGAAACCTAAATGATTCTGAAATAGGAAAACATTTGAAGGAGAGGAGTGTGTGTGCAAGAGTCAGGGTCACTTGCAACTCAAACGATGGCCAAGTATCAAACATGTCAAAGAAGCCAAGAGTGCAGCAGTGAGAAAGTGAAAGATCTCATTGGAAATAAAATGATGAGAAATCAAATGAAAGAGGATGTTTTGCCACAGAGGGGAAAGACTATCATCAGTCACGTTGGATCACAAGTCAGGAAAACAGCAGAGGAAGTTCCAAAGAAGCCCGCTGATCATCATAATGAATGTTTATTCCCAGCTACTGCGAGCACGAGAGTTTATACATCAACGGCAGCAAGGAGAATAAGCTCAGGAGCAGAAACGCAGCACCTGTCTCAGGTGACACAGCATTTCTGGAACAGCTTACTAAAAATACACATACGGTGTCTAAATACAGACCAAAGCCCACAGGAAATGGATGAGTATAAACCAAAATAATCACTGACAGCTATGAAGATCTAAGTGCACGCTGCACATCTCTCACATGCACAGACACCCAGAAGTCTGTGTGATCAATGCTGAACAGGCACACCTCTCCTCCGCTGGCTGTCACACACTCACTCACACACTCACACACAGAGTCAGATAATTTTGCCACCTTGTACTGAACCACCTTGAGTAAATAAGGATGTAGTAGTATACTGCATTACTCCCAAACGCACTTTGGTCTCCTCTGAGCAACTGCAAATTTGGTCCAAACATTTATCAGAAGCATAAAAAAAAGTCAGTATGTTCTCATGTACAGCTTTGTATCATTCAGGAGCAAAACTCTACTCAAAACCATGAATAAAAACTGACAACGAAGGCACTGATTGTGCCAGGCAGCATCTTAGTTTATGGTACAAGACTAGAATTATTTTCAGGGTGATTTGTAGAGCTGAAAAAGCATCTGCAAAATATTTCATGTAACAGACGCTTGTACCATGTGATCATCGTGCACGGATCCAAAATGCTTGTGATCAGCATGTGGCAGCCTCAGCTAAGAGAAAAGACTTTTCCAGAAATAAAGAAATTGTCATGAATTTCATCACAACACTGACTCAACATGACACACCTCGCACACCACATTTAATGCTCCATGTCACACACACCCTTGCAAAACTCACTCAGCAGCTGCTGACAGGAGGTGCTGTATCTGTAGTAGCTCTCCATCTCCCCCAGTGAAATACAAGCAAACCTCTCTCCTCCATATTTCTGTTTTCCTGTGCACTCCTTCATCTCGTCCTTCAGTCCGCTCTCCTCTGCATCCCTCGTCGTCTTCATCTCCACAGATGCAGTGGAGAGAATCGCCCGTCTCATCCTGATCGCCGCATTTGTAATTTCCAAACCCTCTCTGTCTGTCTCTCTTTTGCGCGCACACACACACACACACCTGTCAAAGTTTCTTGAGTGATTACACCACCTCTCTTTCCTCAGCTCCTCCCTCTCGCTGTGGAAATCTGTGTACCTACACCTGACTGACTGAAAGAGATATGAATAATCACATGCATTGCTATAGAAGCTACACATGCACATATGCTGGGAACAAATGTCCAACCTTACACTTAGTCTTAGTATGTATAAGCTAAAATGTGACAACGTGGATGCAATTTGATGTAATAAAATCTGCCGTTTTAAAATAATTTCAAAATAAAACTACTGTTTTAAAACAGGAGCACAACTTCAACGGGTCAAAGGCCAGTGAGCACCTGATTGGCAGTGCGATTCCTCTAACACAGATCTAATTTGCTGTTTTTCCATCTGTATCATTAACACAGCTACACAAACACTCATGGTTGCTTACATTGTGCAGAACAGTAAACCAGACCTACTGTATGCTTGTCTGCATTTTATCACATAACACAAGTTGCGTTGCTGTAGCTACAGCTATAAAACACTTCCTCATTACAATGAATCAGCTGCCTTTCAAAGTCAGATGTCTTTAAAATACATAAAGAGCCTGAAGGATTTTTTTGTTTGCTTAGAAAAAGTCAAAATCAACCTCCCATCTAATGTCTACAAACCGAGATGAGTTCTGTGATCTGTCCGGTTTTTTTGGCCTTGTCAGACACTTGCTCATATGCACAAATATTGATCAGGCTGTGACGCTTGACTAAACACAAGTTTACAACAATCAATGCTTCTTTAACTGCCTAAACTTGAAGTAACCTCAAAATGACCCCATTACAGGTCGTAAACGTGTGCCTGCTTCCTGTATAAGGAACAGAATAACACATCAGAACTTCATGCATTGAGATGACACTCACCTCGGCTGTTAGTTTGGGTGTATTTGTGGTTCTGTTGCTTGTCTGCAGGCTTGAAGCCACAGCAAAGGCTGGCAGACATGGTAAATCCAAACACCAGTCTAACAGCGTGCTTGTTTCTCTAATCAATGGCTTTGCTTATATGCGGCCGGTGAGCTCATATTTCTGCTGCTGCCGGACACACAGACTAAGTTATCAATTAGCCACTCACAAGGGCTATTCTATGTAATCAGTTACCAGGGTCAAACACCGTGCTCAAAGTATCACAGTTGAGAGAGTACATAAAGTTACAGCTAGTGCCTCTGCTGGTCTGCAAACAACTACAAATACACTGGATACTATGCACAGACACACAACGTACTTGCTGATGAGAAAAACAACACTACACAACATGAGGACAATGTGACGTTGGGTTAGAGGCGGGGTACGCTCTGGAGAGGTTGCCAGTCTCTTACAGGGCTTAATCCTGGCGTACCACTTTTAAAATAATGCATTTAACAATTACAAGTGATTTCAAAATGGGATTTGCTCCCACATAATCAGGCAATTTATAGTTCAAATCATTTGACTGAGTAAATTGTTTTGCTGAATTTGTACCTTCCTTAACTTTTCAATGAAGTTGCAAATGCAAGAGTGGCTTTAATTTTCCACAGGAAATCATGTTTTTTGCAGAAAACGTCTTTACATTCTTTAGCATATTTAAGTAGCTCATTTTAGCCTAGAGTGGGGGTAAAGTTGGACGTCTTCACTGATTTTCACCTTGTTCCTGTGGTTCTAGTTTGGGGAGTAAATGTATGTGAATGGCATGAAACTTACATCTGCTTTAAATTACTTCCCTGCTTCTAGCTGAAATGCAGAGAGATATTCTAATACAGGGAAGCTGGAAACATGATGATGCCCAAACTAAAACCATAGGAAGCAAGTTGAAAATGCATTATCAGACCTTTAATGTAAACTACTTTTCTAAGTAACCACATTGATTTCTTCAAAAAAAATACCTCAAATAACATGCATTTGTATCATCTAGAGATAGAAATACATGTACGTTCATTTCTCTCTGTAATCCCTAAGATCAAATTCCAAGTAACCCAAACTAGTGCAGAGGTACTGCAGCATCAGCAGAAAACTAAACAGTTAGGTTCTTCTATTATGTTTGAAAAATGAGGGGGAAAAAACTGAAGGAGGAATCTCCCTGGTGATAGGAAATCCTGCTCTGTGTCATCCTGTCACACTGATTTAAATTACGCACACTCCCGAACACAAGTCATACAAGAGAATTACACCTACGACAAAATATCCACCTGTGTCTTTACAGTCAAAACTAACACTAACCTCTTCTCCAGATGTGTTGATTGCTGCTGCTGTGCTGCGTTTGTCGCGTCAGCACACTAACAGATATGAACAGGCTGTGAAGCAGTCGATCCAGCACTTTGTGGCTCTCTTGAATTAACTCCAAATGAGACATTGTGATATCAGACGGAGCTCGTTCATGGAGGGACCTCTTCAAGCTGCCTGCCTCTCCCCCTCCATTAAGCTGCTGTGTTTCTGTGTGAATTGTTTATCTCCAGTCATGTCTGCTCTGCGCTTATCACAGGAAGAAAGGGTGGAGGGTGGGCTATGACATAAACCCCCTCCTAAAGCTTACTGTACTATATTGGAAAATGTGTGTGTCTGTTAACTGGGGATAAACACAAAGAATGAATGAAGGTGCCAAAAACTAATTAAGTGCAGCATAGAATAACCAAAGACTGACATAATCTAAAGAAGAAACTACCAATATAATGTGATAAGCCCTGTTTGTTATATATCAAGTCCATGATTTCTGAGAAGCAGTCTCTGAGAAGATGAAGACAGATTCACTGTCCAAACCTCGGTGGGTTTGGACATCTCTTAGATATTACTGGTGATGGAAAAAAAACATTCAAATTACAGTGGTGCCACACATAAAGGTTACAGAATCCTTATTTCACCTAATTTAGCATCACACAATCACACAAAAATCCTCATATTAAACTTAAAAGGTAGAGAGCAAAGGCTGTCAAGCGCCTTAAATTAATGTGGCATTCTGCATTATTAGAATTATTCCAGCAAATCTAAACCTGTGGCCTCCTTCTCTGAAAAAGAAAAACTAATAACTCTATTAATAAACTGAATTAGTCTGCCATTTTCTGGGTAAAGCCCATTCTCCAGCTCAGTGCTCTCTTAGAAACTGTGGAGACAGATACTATGACTACGCTATGACTACTATGACTTTTATTATTGTCTAAAAGTAATAAAGTTTGTTTTGGTGAAACTTCCTGAAAGTGGACTACCTCAAATGCCTACTTACATTTATTAGATAAGGCTAAGTGTGGAAGCAATGTCACACGTATGCCATATGAGAGACAAAAACAATGCTGACAAGACATTTTTTCAGGACTGTCTTATTTTTTAAAAATCCCATAATCCCAGGAGGCGCAAAGCAGTGCAACAACACATGCGTTTGTTAGTCTCGATATAAGTCATGACACAGCCTTCTGGTAAAGTCACAAACGGACACTGTGGGAATCCCTACCACTGACTGTTGGCGGCACCTCCGGCGTTTCCTCCAGGTTTTGTGGCACTGACTGCTGTTCTCCCATCCTTCCTGTGGGGACACCAAAACTCAGCAGTCTGTCCTCTTCACATGTACTTCACAGCTCCTAAGAGAGCACAGATGCTAAATATCACGAAAGCAACAATTTAATTATTAGTTGCAATTATTATTATTGATTCTACGTCTAACAACAGCGGAGAACGAGGAACATAACGAGCAGCAGACTCTGGTGAAAGACGACAGCCTGACTAATGAGAAGAGAAACAAACTTAATTTTAATTTGGTCAGCAGTGTACAGAGAGGGAGGGAGGAAGGAAAACACACACACACACACACACACACACACACAGAATAGCACTGAAAGCAGTTCTACAATTGCGTAATGCATAACAACGTCCATCCCTCTGTATCTCTTTCACACACACACACACACACACACACACACACTTCTGTTCTCAGTGGCGTTAACAACATTACTAAGCTAATTTTTTTTATTAAACTGAGAACTGAGCTGTGCAGCAGTTTATGATTTGAATGTATGCCGACTTATGTCAAACTGTAAATTTATGAGTTTCCTAACAAATAGTCTCTCTGCTGGAGCACAGCCTCCTGCTATTTTAACTTTCAATTTATAAAATATGCAAAAAAAAAACCCCATTTTGAACAATGAGTTAAATGTAAAATCAGATCCACATGATGTCATGTTATTGGCACATGAGGAGTACGTGTATCAAAACCCAATGTCTGATAACATGGACTTGGACACACACACACACACACACACACACCTGATGACTTGTGGTAGAACAATCAAACCAAATATTTATCCAATTACCAGTCTTCTGACAGTTGTTCCTTTCATTGCTTTGACAATAGAGCAGCATGCCCTCAGTCATATGCACTAAGATCTTGTGACGTGGTGACATGCCAGGCTAAATAAAGACCAAGACAAGTTCCACATGCAACACAATGTGACACTTCTAACAGCCACATTTACAGAAATTGCCTCTGGGATGTCCACAGCACATGGAAATAAGAGAGTCAACAGATTTCAAGTGCGCTGTTACTTTTCCAACAAAAGTGCACAAACTCACTTTCAGTTTCAATCTTTCCCACTGGTGCAAATATCAGTCTGCTTATGGGTCCTGGGGCACAGACCGACACAGAAGGACCCTGTACTTCCAGACTGAGAGAGTCTCTTTTGCAATTTTTTTTTGTCTCTGAGATTGTTTGTCTGTTTTTGTTCATCATGTTGATCATTTGACTTTTTTATGTGTATTTGGTAGTATTTGGCTTTTTGTTAATTTGTTTGCTCTCTGGGATTATCTTGCATCTCCTTGTGTTCAAGGGCCAAGGGTTCTTTCACCTTTTGGGGCCCCATGGCCTGTGCCTGTGCCCAGTAGGCCTGCATTAATCAACCCATGTACAGAGAGCAACAAAGTGACACTGATAAAAAAAATCTGAACGTTCTGGGTTTCACTGGAAATGAGAAATTTAGAAGAAATGCAAGTTTCACAACTTGATCAGCTCATGTAAGCAATGTCCACCATGCAGGAACAGTTGTACTGAAATGGTTTTAGAGCAAATGGTCTAATGAGTTTTTGTGTTTGTGTGTTGCTCCTACAAGAAATATTAAGTATCTTTAAAAATAGTGAACGAGATGAATGCCGAATTCCAGTTTTAACTGTATTAATTTAAAATGTAGGATGTGTTTTTTTTATCTACTGATATGCAAACATTTAATTGACTGACTAGTAACCGAGTTTGGCGTGACTGGAAACCTAGATTAGAATTATCTGCGCTCCCTCCGCGGACCCTATTAGGAGAACCCACTGATGATACACAAAGAATGACTGCATCATATTTTGATGACAATGATTTTGCGCAAACATTTAATTATGGACGTTTTGTGTATCGGATGATTGTGAAACGGTGCCTCCTTACCTGCACGTTTTCCCCAAATCCAACACAGCTCCGCCTCCATCCAGCCAATCAACCGCACAAACCCAATCCACCTCTGCCTCCTCCTCCGGAGGTTTTTAAACTTTCTGAGATCCAGTAGCGACACACAGTCATTAAAATCCTCACTGCACCTCACCTCACAGCAGATGTCAAGGTGACTGGGTTAGAAGTACTTACACTGTGTGTGCTGAAGTCTTACAGCAGGCTCCTTGAGAATCTGATCTATTTGCTAACCACTGTGGGCTGTATTGATAGACTGTGCTTCATATGACACACAGCATTCATCAGTTTAATCCCTCTATCAACAAATGGATGAACTGTCAGTCACTCCTGCAGGACACCAACAACAGGCACGTGATGACCTCTGGTGGTAGAAAAAAGTGACATAATTATTGCAAATAGTCATATGCTCCTAACGTGCCTTCTCTTTTGATAATATATGTGCCACAGAATTAAATGTCAGTATTGTAATTCAAAAAGTTTGAATTCTAACTATATAACTGTATGCAGTGGTTGGCTCAAAGGACAGCATGAAGAAGCTGCACATTTCACAGATTGTGCAGAATCGTCAGCTGCAGAGATGTACTTAAAGAGATGACATTTCAACAGTCTGGGTGAGATTTACAGTAGGACTATATAGTCTATGTGCATGGATGTTTGGATCAGTCCACACAAATCTGAATTGCTACTAACTAGAATCAGGTTGGATGTGCGGGATCTATGCAAAATGAACAAAACTTCCAGAGGAACATAATGCAGTCTGCCAGCAGGTCCAGAGTGGGGAGCTCTAACACTGATCTAACACATTCAGAAATACTGAAGACTAGAAGCCTCCACTGGATAACTGCTCTTCAATACCAAATCCCTTCATGCAAGTGTCCTTGGTTCTGCACAACCCACATGTTCACTCTCACACTACTATAAAGACTCCACATACACCTCATGACACGATGTATGCCCCACACCTAACTTGCATCCATTCCTCTTTTCCTGACAGCCATGTTGTACATCTCCACAATTTACAGACGTCAAGTTTGTGACAGAAACTGAAAACAAGACCGGAAATCAGACATTGTTCCTTCAAAATGGAGAACAAACAAAATAAAAGTTACAAGCCGATAGTTGGAAACATATATATATACATATATAAAATGTGTATATTGCTGTTTTTCATTGATGTCAGCGTTTGGTAGAAACACTGTTATATAGGAGATGATTTTGGTGAGACTATATTTGTATTGTTATTATTTTCTGCGTTTTCTTCCTTAATATATTTTATTATTGTCGTTCTTATATTCGTTCTGATAATACTTGTGACTATAAATGACTATGACTCTTCTTCATACTTTTTCAAAAAGGCTTTTATTTTGAAGTGGAGAGCGGAAGCCGTGGTATTTTATTCCGGCTGGCTCGACAGTGACACCCCAAATCGCCTTATGGTCGTGAAGCCTCTAACGGTTTTTCTATGTTCGTGGTAATTTGTTTCGGTAAAAAGGCGGAGAGATAAGCTACGGGAACTACAACAAATTTGTCATCGTGGATATTTTGTCACAGTCGACTATACCAAGCTCTGTTATCAATTAGAAGACACACTTCGTCTCCTCCGGTGAGTTGCCTCTCCCTAAAAGACGAGCTTCTCCTCAAGTTTGATGTATCAGCGGATGTCCTCGTGTTCGACTAATTCATATTTTATATGACACCAGATAAATGCTGACTTGCTCGAAGTTGTGCTTCTTTAGCGGTCTGTAAACGCACCACAGCCTCTGAAGTTACATTTTTCTGGCTACTTCTTATTTTTTAGTGGCAAATTTGGTGATTGAACGTCCAACATTTTGACGGTTTTAAAAGTTGACATGTAACGTTACGAGCGTGTCAGTGCTAACGTTTGTACCGTTATGTAGACTAACGTTACACCCACTAGCTTGAAAACGTCAGCCATTCAACATTCACTCTTTGTGAAAAGTATTTAGAAAAGAAGAGTCGACTAACATTACTCTAATATTTACTGAGTACAATTTGATTAAATAGCGTATGTGTTAAATTACAACGTAACGGAACCCAGCTCGGCGGGTAAATAGCCAAACAAGCTAACTAATTGCTTACAAGCTACAAGTGGGCACGTTCGTCTGGAGGAACGTCAAGACAACGTTACAGCACAAGTGATCAGCGTGTTTCCTATCATATTTTATCTAAGCATAATTTCTATCGCAGTTTTTTTCTGTCTAAGGGCGCTGACATTGACTGTTGACAGATTTACACTCGCTTACATTTTGCGTCCTTGTTCTTTTTTGCATGAATTGAAGCCAGTGATCCTCTTGTATTGGACCCTGGGTTTAAAAATATTTAACGTAGTCAACCAACGAGCAGCAGAGGGTTGTCCAGGCATTTATTTTAACATAAAGTAGTGAAGATTAACGTAGTTGGCAACTTCATGGCAAGCTACTCCGTCACTCCTCATATTCAGGATTTGAGGAAGGCCTGAAGTAGTATTAAAATCAAGTATATTTGAAGGATTTGAACAGGCCGAGAGTTCAACCAGGTGACCCGTTATCGAAAATTAGTTGCTAGACCCAGTGATCGAAAGCATCCCATTTGCAAAGATGTCCCCTAGCAAGACACACCAATCATTTGCAAACGTTAATGCAGTTTCTGGTGGGTTGGTGCGCTGTCATTTGCTCATTGAACACTTTATAGATTTTGTGATTGTGATACTGTTTCTATGATAAAGTGCATCAGACCATTGTAGAGCACACAGATCTGATTGATGCAACATGTACACACAACAGAAAAAAAATCCTTCAGGCTGATTTTAGAGTTAAGCGCAGGTAATTGGCAAACACCAGTAGTTATGTCTTTTCCATACTTTAAATTGGCAAAGTCTCCTCCACAGTAATTATGTTTAAAGTAACCTACTCCATAAATAATTGGAATAGTAAGTGTATGTACACTTAACCAAAGTGATAGCACATGTTGACTGAATGCAAGACCATTTCTTGCTTCCTCTGGCTAGGTTTCAGTGCCTTGTAGTCATTAACAGATTGTACAGAGCAAGGGTACTCACTTCAGTTTTGTTTTTCATTGTTGTAATGTCTACACAGTACTTGTTTCACTTGAAACTGTTTTATTTTGTTCTTTATACATTGTATTGTCCACCTCACATCCAGTAATTTATTAGATATTTATATTAAAAAATGGCGTTTGCCACATTTTAAGGATTAATTATATGAATGATGAAATGTTATCTAGTGATTTTTATTAGACCTTTAGGTAACTGAGAGAACACTAAAACGTGAATATGGTACATATGCAGCTTGTTGTATTTATTTCACACATGTATAATGTGATCTCAATTGTAAAATAGTCTCTTTCACTTTCACGTTGTGTGATACAGGTGTTGCCGTCGTGTGACGGATTTATCCTCTCAACTGTCTGGTGTAAGGAGGAGAGGAAGCAAAGATGCCAAAACCGGTAAGAGACTGAAAGAAGCTTGAGGAGTGTTGGCATACAAATATCAATGGCTTTTATCATGCAGTGTTCAATGCAGACATAGGAGTTGCGGAGTTGCAAGGGGAAGAAGCCAGGAAAAAACACTTTGTCTGGATGGAAAAAATGAGTTGTAGTGTTACTCCTTTTAAGGAGTAGCTCAGATATATATGATATGAATCAGAAACATGAAAATTGTTGTTCCTTTCTAGTGTGATTCTATAAAACCTACTTTTTAGAATTGCTCTTTAGTTGTCATAATAGTTGTCATACACTGCTGCCCATAGCTACATTTGAGGAGTCTGTGAAGTGGCAGTTTCATCCCCATGGCTGCTCCCACTTCTCATACTCTTCTTTCAAGTAAACAACAGCCAGAGTGTGAAGTGAACTGCCAGGCCCATGGGCCTTGCAACTGCAACACTGCTGCTATTGTTGCTTAAAGGGGGAGAGAATGCCAGACTCCTAGGATGTGAACAGCGCCAAAACAAAACCAATTTGATGCAGTCCCTTCAAGGATGTCTCATTCCCACTGTTGTCATGCTGCTTTTTCATCAACAACAGACTTGAGAGGAGGACACTGGGGAATGAGGATATTGCATGTTACAGTTAGTTGTCATTTTACAGTAAGAAATTTAAAAAATATGATGGCATCTGACCTGCTTATTACTATGGGTGGGGGGAAAAAATCGATACAGCATAGTATCTTGATATTTTTGTGTGGTGATATTGTATCGATACAGAGACACCAAATATCAATATTTTGTATACAAATTAAAAAAACAAATCAAACTTTTCAAAATAATTGTAATTGCACAGTAGTCCACATATTTGCATTCAGTTAAGTTGGAATAAACTAATACAGACAGCAATAAAAATGATTTAAGTGAAAGACTGAGGACTTTTTTATTAGATTAAATGTATTTTGGCAAAGTTTACCTTTATGAACATAATTTGCAGTTGAAAAAAACATGATAATCACAGTATATCGTATCGCAATACTTGCATATTGCCGAACATTTAAAATCGCAATAATATTGTATCGTGAGTTAAGTATTGCGATAATATTGTATCGTGGGGTATCGTGATTCCCACCTCTACTTGTTACTATACACAAACAAAATGTCACACAGCTAATGTGGGTGTTTGGAATGATTACATCTCTGGATACTGGATGAAATCTAAACAAAACTTACATTAGAGTTTCTCTCATAAAAAAATTTCAAGGTCAAGTTGGTAAAGCTGAAATCAGAAACTTTTCTACTATTTGGGAATGATGGGCTTCAGATGTCACCACAAGTGAAGTGCATTTGCGTATTGTATTGGGAAGCTACAGAAGAGTAACAGCTGAGGCCTGATGTGATCCTCTACTTCTCCTTCTTGTCCCCTGAGCCGCCACTGCATCATCCCAAAAACAGCTCCTAGAGCAGTGGAGCTCTGCTGAGAGCGACATCTCTGTCACAGACAATAAATAACAGTGAATATACAGCTTGTCACAAGAGAAGCACCGACAAACAGAGGAAGCAAGAGCAGGGCCCATCTGACATGACCTTTTCTGGGACTAGTGCCAGAGAATGAAAACTTGTCAACAGACATGAAAACTTTTGTAACAGGCCTTGTATGTCTCAGCATTCATCTGGCTCAAAAACATTTGCAAAGTTGAGTAACAAAAGAGTTTGTTGTACTAGTAGGGAGGGTACTGAGATTGTTTGTGAAGTAGTACTTTTGCAATAACAACCAAAAAACTTAATTAATCCAAGGATTCTCGGTTTATGAAATAAATATTACGAACCCTATCTGAAGGCATCAGCATCAGTGTAGATAAAGTGTAAAATCAATTAAATCAATTTCAGGAAGTCTGAACATATTGTGCAGTGACAGCACCCCACAGGAAGAGACCCTGACCTCCTAGCTTGTGTCTGTTGTCCAGTCTGCTGGAGAGGGGGATCTGCTGTGTATATTGGGGCCCGGTTGATGTCAACATCCTGTTTCTGTGGAACTACAGAAGCAAGGTGAAGAGATGATGGAGAGAGTGTCAGGGAAGGAAGGACTTGGCATAGTTTGAAAATAATGGAAAATCAGGAGAGAAGACAGGAAAGTAGGATTTAGTTGTAGTGCTCTGGAGACACTCAGGAGGAATTTTAAGAGGTACACTGAAGGTTACAGGAAGGGAGGAGTTTCAGTGCTTGTGCTGTTTGCCAGTTGTGTTTGACCATTCACCTCATTAACAATACAAAAGCTAAGCCCATAATCAAGAATAAGCAAGGTCCTCTTTTTCCCATCTATTATCTCTCAAGTGTATATTGTAAAGCCACTGGAAGAATTTCAGATCCTGTCTGTACATCAGTCAGCTGGGCATGGATAAGTAGATTTTTTTTGTTCTCCTGTGAAGGGATGCTTCCCACACTATATTCACAGTCCCTACCCCCCAAAGGATAAATGTTTGTGTTTGGAGGTAGTGGTGATTCCTCTACCGCTCTCACTCCCCCTTCCATTCCTCCCTCTCTCTAATGCCTGCCTCACCCTGCAGGGGGGTTAATCAGAGGGACAGACAGCTGCTCAGAGCCCAGCAGGCCTGATTAGCAGCTCTGTGTGTATGTGTGTGTGTGTGTGTGTGTGTCCCTGGATTTAAGACAAGTTTGATACCTGTTGACCTCACTGTACCACTCAAAAGATGATGGTACATCTTTATATGTATGTCCCTAAACTCTGATACGATTTGAGTCTGTAGTGGCATTACACATAAAGGCGGGAGAACAAATTGTCACATTATTCATTACATATGAGGAAAAATGGACAAACCACTAAAAACCCAACAGCCACTTGCCAAGTGTTTTGCTAACTTTGTCTTCCTTTCTTCGTTGGCTACCTCTGGGCCTCAGTATCACGTGATTGGAGATGGACACACAGTTACCCACACTGTCTGCCAGACGCAGAAGTGTGATCTTTTTCTTCTGTTGCAACTGCCACAGATGATCCACTGTGAGTCTAGCAGGTGTGCTCTGCAACGGCAGGCAGCTTGTGTGTCTAAAGCATGTATGTAAATGACCAAATTTATTGTTGCTTTAATTAATATTTATATTTCGTGATGTACTCATCACTAACTCTGGCTTTACACATACACAAAATCGTTATGTCTTGTTTTTAAGTAAGTAGCATGAGAAACAGCTGAAATGTATGGGAAAAAGGGGACAGATGTATTTTCTGCTTTTAATATACAGTTTTTTAGTAAATACTAGCAAAAAAATTGAGTGGGGGTAGTACAGCAATGAAACACAGTAAAGCACAACCCAGAGTGAAGCATGTTACCACATCTAAATGAGCTGGTAATGTGTAAAAACAAAATAAGCATGCAAACACAAACTGTCTCCAAAAAACATGATTGCAAATGAAATTACTGTAGAACTGACTTCTTTTGATGCTTCTTTCTAAAATGCTTCTAGGGAGCATCGTAACCACAACAGAGAGACAGACTAGAGCAGCCAGAATGTGGCACAGTCGTTTTCAGTTGACAGCCACTGTTACAATAGTTGTAGGTTTTACCTGCTGCTTTCAGCAACTTTTATTTCCAGTTTGAATCATCATGACCTTCTTCCTTATATGTTGTAACAGCACTAAACAAACATACCTGAATTCACAGGTAGTATACATGCCTCTACCTGCAGAAACATCAGATAACTTACAAATTATTCTGTGTTTTAACTCTCTAACCTTTTAATTTTGAAAGGCAACTAGTTGACTCTTTTAAGGATGGTCATGTGTCAGAGCCTGTCTAATGTCACCAGACAGGCAGTGTCATATAAGGACAGGCTTACAAAAGTTGCTCCTTCGAGACTTCTCAGTTGTCGTAGTGTGTGTGATTAGCTGTGTCAGTGTCTCTGTGTGTTGTTGTCCCTCTTCTCCTCCCCCCCTCTCTGCAGGAGGGAGAGGATTAACTGACCGTCTGGTCCTTACGGTATTCCACCTATCTCTGCTCTGTGGGTTGGCTATGTTGTGACAGACACACACTCATGCAGCACAAAGATTGGCTCTGTCACAGCTGATTGCTGATAGCCAGCAGTCCCCACACAAATTTTGGGGAGGGGACGTGTTAGACATTCACTTGGGAGTGCTAGCTCAGCACTACATTCTCTGTAAATACTTAGAAAGTCAGTGGGGCAGCTGCTCCTGAAACCAACACAGTCTGAATTCATCTGTTAGTCCACCATGAAAGGGAGATTTTGCTGACGTGACTTCATATCAAGATATGAGAAGGACAAAATTCTATGATTTATGATGGCACTGTCCTCTCCACCTTTCTAGTAACTGGGTTAGATAAGTTTATTGCAGCTTGGTGTCGGATGACATGTAACCCATGTTATTTGAGACAGCTGCAACATATTTGCAAAAACGTGTAGCAGTACTTTACTCTTTGCCAGAGAGTCACAGGCAGGGAGTATATTGAGTGCTCTGTCACGTTACAGTCTGTGTAGCATATACATAGCATAAAATGAGGCAAACAAGCAAACACTTTATTATTTCACATTTGCCTGTAGTGGTTGATGGTTTATAATGAGATGAATATAAATCTTTAATCTGTTATCCCAACAAAAGTTATTCAGTGGCAACTGGACTTGTTCCTTGAAGACGTTTCATCCTCCATTCCAGAGGGCTTTCTCAATTCTAAAGTCCAGTTGCCACTGAATAAACTTTTTTGGGATAACCATAACCATAACCATGACCATGACTGAGAATCTTTAGCCACTTTAATCTGTTGTTTATAATTTCCATCTAAGCGGAACTTGAACATCCTTGAACTAGTCAAGCTAGCTCTAGCTCTTATTGTGCTGTGTAACAAAATTCATGGTATCCTCATTGAAATTATGTTGGCAGGCTGAGTTGTAATAAGCAGCTAATGTTATTGGATGTTAGTAATTTCTTTGAGTGCCAAGAAAAATATGCCTGTACGCTCATGTTCATAAAGCATCCCAGATTCACTCCTAGAAGTCTTGAGGACATGAGTTATTAGTGAAGCATTGTATGCACTAGAAGTTTTCATTTGATCAGTATCACCCCCAAGAATGATAAAAATTCCTGCTGTTAGGATGGACAGTCAACACATTTAAAAGTAAAAATCTGGTACACAACAAACAAAATAAAACTGAAAATAATGTCTCTGGTATTAAAATTGTATATAAAAATTAAAGTTTGTAGCAGAATGCTCTTGTTTCCAATTAAATGTGAGTAGAAGATCATGTTTTTTCAAAGTGGGTACAAAACTGTGCATTATTGTAAACATTACCTTACCCTGGTTAGATTATAAACCTATAGGGTACAGGTTATCCCTTGTGTTACATGAATACATAATTAAACAATTAAGAATCAGAATCAGCTTCACATTACATGAATATTCTAAGCTTTGCGTGTGTGTTCATGCCAAATGTTTTAGCATTGAGAAAGTACCGCAATGTTTCATGAGAAATTAATGAGAAGAAAGAGGCCTATACATTATAGTCTGAGCTCCATGTTGTGTTGGGGAGTCCACCTAATTGCTGTATAGACCTAAGTTTCATGGATTATTCATTACAGGAATAAGAGAAAAAGGGAGATGAAGACATGAGAGATGATGTAGAAATTAGAGGGGAGAGAAATGCAAAGTAAGCATTCCTGAGGTTTTGTGTATAATTGCTCAGAGGGAAAGGAAAGATCGTTGCCTCAGTTTCTTCTTTCGTTGTCCATTTTCCTTTCCCTCCATTTTTATATGGTTGGCTCATCCACAGTAACCTTCTTGTAACTTAATCTCAGTGAGACTACACCGCAGATCATCTCGCTTCCTGTTGCACTCTGTTGCACTCTGTCTCCTCTGCGCTTTTTTCCCCTCGTGTCTTGCTAAACTTTTGAATTTCACATTCTCTGTTATTGTGCTTCTAACCTTCCTCAGTACACTGCACTTTTGTCTGTCTCTCTTCTGTTTTTTTTTTTAACCACCACTGATCTCAACGTGTACGTAGGTGTGTCAGGAAGAATGTCAGCCCCACTCTGTTTCATGTCATCAGCTGCTTCTGGGCCTACTGCCTGTGCTGCTTAATAGTGCACAGCCACTGATAATTTCATTGGGTTTTATTCTTTGCTCCAACCCCTGCAGATATCCAAGAGGCATTAGTCTTCTCACCCTTGCAGTTTAGGATGGAAAGAGGGCGAGAGTGAGAGAGATGCAAGGATTAGACAGTGAATATGAAATATAAATCCAAGTCCTAATATTATTTTTGTTACATTTTGTTTTTTGCATTTATTTGATAGACACACAAAAAGGAAATGTGGCGGAAAGAGAGGGAAATATAACATGAACCAAAAAGAAAATATATGCCTTTGTTTTTTAGAAAAAACAAAACTGTATCTGCTTAGTCAGATACTTAGCTCTTGTCTGATGGGACTACAGTGACTGCTAGCTTCTTTTACCATCCCTTCTTTTTATATGTTGTCCATAAATTCAGTTGTGAACCCTGTGCAGGAAGTATTGTAAAGTAGTAATGTATTGTAATGTTTATACGAACAAAAACCTAGCTAAAAAGAAAACGGAGTTTGCTGCCAGTAGTGTAGGCGGAGATTGGTGATAATAGTAGTGAACTCAATGCTGAGGTTGGCATCATATCATTACAGTGTGGCAGTAATTGTCTCTGGCATATTTGGTCATTCCGCTTACCCAGAAGTTGGCTCTTTGGCCCAGTTTAAAATGGCTGCTTTAAACAAAACAATGTGCAGTTTAAGGAAATGGTATTGGAACCTTTTTTATTGAGAATGAAGATAGCAATGCTTATGATGTCTCAATGTAAAATCTTTGCCTGTGTTAATATAACAAAGTCAAATTCTTGTTTTGTTTGTATTCTAGATCAACGTCCGGGTGACCACCATGGATGCAGAGCTGGAGTTTGCCATCCAACCTAACACCACAGGAAAACAACTCTTTGATCAGGTGAGCATAAAGGACATAACCACAAATACTGACTGCTTACTTATTTCCAAAATGCAATTTCTACCCTAAGCAGCCTTCAAGTGTGTTAGAAGTTGGCTTTGGGTAACTACTGAATTCACCTCAGTTGTATTACACACAGATTTTATATTCAGGAAACAGAGGAGCAGGATTTAAAAAATGTAATCGGCATACATCATCCACAACATTAAGAGAAACATGTGGTTGTAATGGTGTGATGGACAGGTGTCAGCTTGGGAAAATACAATTCTGGCCATAATGAACAGGTGTTGAAAAACACAGTGCATCACAGCTTGCTGTGTTTGGAGATGAGTAGCTACAGACTGGTCAGAGTGGCCATGCTGACCCCTGTCCAGCACCCAGGTAGATCTATTATTGTGGCTGATCTATGTATTTAAATTGTATATCACATGTAAGAATGATTATCCTAGCTTCAAGAAAGTCATTGGAGCTTATGCTCCAGTCAGCCACAAGGCAAATTCTCCTATATAGTCAAGTAGGTAGGAACGTCAATTATCAGAGAAACAGCTTGTGTCACCTGTAATAATTTTGTTTTGTTCTCAGGTTGTAAAGACAGTGGGTTTGCGGGAGGTCTGGTTCTTTGGCCTACAGTATATGGACAGTAAAGGTTATCTCACCTGGCTCAAACTCAATAAGAAGGTCAGTCTCCCTTTCTTGTAACCTTTTTCCTCACCATGACCTTCAAATTTTGTTCGAATACTATTCTCGTGAGGATGTTTTGGTCGTAGTGGACATTTTAGTCAACGTTTAGTGTTAGGCATTTAATTGTGATGGTTAGGGTAAAGGGCTAGGGAATTCATTACACATACATCAATGAGTGTCTTCACAAGTATACTTAAACATCACTGTATGCGTGCATGTGGCGTGCAGTGCTGTCAGTGTAACTGGTGACAGGATTTCTTCTAACAAGTAGGGCTATTGCAGAAACTATTTTGTATGTTTGTTTATGCTTATGTCTCCAAATGTCAGATCTAACTTGAAATAAAATAAGAAATTATTTGCAGGCTGGCAAGCTCATCCTACCTGACCGGTCACTTAGTGGCCAGGCTGTTAAACAAAGTGTATGGTCTGCTGATGGGTGGATGGGTGGATAGATGATGGATGAGACTTTTGTCTTTATTTTCTAGGTGACCCAGCAGGATGTGAAGAAAGAGAACCCTCTACAGTTTAAGTTCAGAGCTAAATTCTTCCCTGAGGATGTCTCAGAGGAGCTTATCCAGGAGATCACCCAGAGACTTTTCTTCCTGCAGGTAACGAGTTGTTCACAATCGATTCACTAGGATTTCAAGTTTCAACAAATGAATGCATATAACACAAACCGGGAGTGGCGCAAATTTTTTTCCAATCACATTTCCAATGTACAGCTGATATTAGGCAAACGAAACAATCTATTTATATGACTTTAGTGCATTTTCCTTGTTATGTTTCTAGCATTAAATAACATATTTCTACAGTCTCGAACCTTCCAGCTGTATGTAGAATTTGTTTGGAGGCGTCGCGTAAAAGGTTCTATATGAACATTTCCACAATGAGATAGTCTGTGCGTATTTCTGCAGGTGTCCACAGCTCTAACTTAATTAATTATTTATTAATTGTCCCCGACACAGATGCGGGATCGGTCAGAGTGTGACAATTATTTTCTGAAGTTTTCCACACACTGTGCTTGTGTGCTGCATCAGGAATGTCTGCATATTTAAAATACACATTAATCACTGTAAAACGACAAAAACGGAATCAAAACTGGGAGAAGTAGTGAAAGTACGGTGACCGAAACGTTTCAATCCAGAAAGTGAATGAAGGTTTGACGCGCTTCAGCGCTGGAGAAACAGAACAGGGGCTAATCCCGCGAATGGTTTGTCCCGCATCATCGTAAAGGTAATAGTGTTGAATGTAACACTCTTATGTAACAACTCATTCACCCCCTCTCATTCTGACAGGTGAAGGAGGCCATCCTGAACGATGAGAACTACTGTCCCCCAGAGACAGCTGTCTTACTGGCATCATATGCTGTGCAGGCCAAGTATGGAGACTACAACAAAGATGTCCACAAGCCAGGTTACCTTTCTCATGACAGACTGCTGCCTCAGAGGTACAAACACACACATACACACTCATTCACACTCAAAGAATCACAAGCTACAGCATATGGGTCTACTGTGAGCCGAAGTGATCATACTGCTACTTACTGTGGGAGGTTTAACTTCAGTTCTTTCACACCAGATCTGTCAAAACATGTCTCATTCCCTGTTTGGAGTTTTCTGTGATTTCCTCCAGGGGAAACAATGCTGTGCCATCCAACGTAAAAGTCATTGTGTATGTGTTTGTATGCAGAGTCCTGGAGCAGCACAAGCTGACCAAGGAACAATGGGAGGACAGGATACAGACATGGCACGAAGAACATAGAGGAATGCTCAGGTGTGTGTCAGACTTTCCTTATCACACTCTCCACTCAAAACCCCTTGAGAGGCAAATATTCTTAATCTGTGAGTGTTTGAACTTGCACATTAGTTTGTGCGTTACAGATATGTATATATATATGTATATGTTAATTTTTCTTAAAATAGAATGTGTAATGTAAAGTCTTCTGTCTCCTTCTGTTTGTCCTCTTTTCTTTTTTTTAGAGAGGACTCTATGATGGAATATCTTAAAATTGCTCAGGACTTGGAGATGTATGGAGTCAACTACTTTCAAATTAAAAACAAGAAGGGCACACAGCTGTGGCTGGGTGTGGATGCCCTTGGCCTCAACATCTATGAAGACGAAGACAAGTGAGACACAAACACACAAATTGTTGAAGTAATTTACAACTGAGTGATGCATCATTCTGGGGACAAATAACATAATACTATAAAATATTACATGTATTAGTCTGGGAGAGAAGACTTAAGAGTTAGTAGGAGTTGGCGTTAGCAAAGATGTGACATTAAGTCTTCACAAAATGTGTCTTTTTGTGGATAGAAATCTTCTTTAAATAAGCTTAAATTCATAAAGGATTTAATTTCCCAAAAGGCATGTGCACAGATACATTCTTGCAAGCAGCTCAGAGCTGTGGTGTGCAGTGGATAAATAATCTGGAGCATACTGGAGGACAAGTGAGGAGTTGGAGACGCAGCTTGTCTCTATCAGAAGTGCTGGTAAAGGTTTGTCAACACATTATCTAGGGGTGTGAGAAATTATCATTACACCTGAGAATCACAATATTATGTTTTGTTATACCGTATCAGTTGAACTGAATCAATAGTTTGTATAGAAAGATGGTTGAAATTGGTTCATTTTGTGTTGTTTAAACCCCTGACTGCTAGATGGCAGTGTTGTACAAAGAACATAGAGGATTTTTTGCTCTGATTTTATGCATATGGTAGTGGGTTGATAGTGACAGGTTTCCTAAAATTGGATTTTAAAACATTGTGTCACCTTGATGGCAGTATTACAACATTCATATATTGAAACATAACCCCCATTTTGTAATATGTATCATATTGTCAGATTCTTGCCAATACAGCTGCTGTGTCATACAGCCTTAGGACAAGATCAGAGCCAAAGCCTTTGTGTATAACATGAAAAAGGCTGTTGGAAATTTTGTAAATGGCTTGTAACTAATATGATCAGTTCTTAGTCCACAACAAAGTTGCTTTTTTACTTGTTTTAATATGGAGTGAAGGTGGATTTATTGCATTATTTTCAGCCTATATAGCATAGAAGATAAAAAAAAAAAAGAGTGCTGCCACCTTGTATTTTCGCCTGGATATTGGATGAATTCAGACTATAATGCTTTAATATATTTAACAGATTTTCAAGAACTTGAAAGGGAATCAGATACCCAAAAGATGGGTAATTATTTGGGTTCTGTGCAGTCTCTTCTGCTGATCATGGAGCACATACTGTGACTTTCACAACAATTACTGACTTCTTGATGTTATTAGTTTGGGTGATAATTGGTTTTAGGCAGAATCTTCAGAAACAGTTTAAATCAGAACTGTAAATTTGCCCAGATGTGTTTACACCTGCAGTTAGCTGGGCCAAAATCTGAGATCTGATGTGCCGAAAATAATAAATTGTGTATTTAGTATCCATTTAGCTGGTCTTAAAGCACTGCTAAGAAATGTGATCAGGTTATGTTACTAGCTGGGATATTTCTGTGCTCTCTTGGGGCCAACAATGTAACGGACTACACACCACACTGGCTCTATTTTATTTTATTATTTTTTTAATATTCCAAGGCGGCAGCATAAGATGCATAATGTCATAACAATGTAACATGTTTAGTTGAAGATATTTATGTAAGTTGAAACTGCAGAAGAGGTGGAGAAAGTAACACCATCATTGTAGGAGAGTCTTTCCTGGTCAGAGAATTTTTTCTTTTTGGAAATAAGGACAGATTTAATCAAACGTCTGTAGTATTTCCTCTCACTGTCTCACTGCTTTGCTCTTCTATCTGTTATCTTGGTCATCACAGCTGTCATCAGTCTTCCATTGTTCAGGTAACAGGGGAGACACAAAGGATAGTTGTATCTCTCAGTAGGCAGCAATGAAGAGATCCTATCAAATCTTAGTAGGAGATGATATTTTGAGTGTCAGCCACCTCCTTCTTTTTCAGTGCAAGTATGCAAACCCTCTTTGCTAAAAATGTAAAAGTAAACAAAAACTAAGTGAAAGCTGAAAAACACACCATTCAGTCTATAATTTCATTCAACGTCGTCTGTTTATGCAAGGCACAATCTGCAGGCAAAATGTTATAAAACATGTTACAACTAACTGTGTAGCATCGTGGACTGTGTATCCTCATGGGATTGGGATGCATGTTAGAAAATTTAAAATGAACCACAACTTGATATTTTTTCCAGGTTGACACCAAAGATTGGATTCCCCTGGAGTGAGATTCGAAACATTGCTTTCAATGACAAGAAGTTTGTCATCAAACCTATTGACAAGAAAGCACCTGTGAGTGTCAAATTCATCAAAACTATCAAAACCTTTTATTTACATGGAGAATATGTCATGTGCCACATCAAAGGAAACCTTTTACACTTCTGTCTTTTTATCCATGTAGGACTTTGTGTTTTATGCCCCACGGCTGCGCATCAACAAGCGTGTCTTGGCATTGTGTATGGGTAACCACGAGTTGTACATGAGGAGGAGAAAACCCGATACCATTGAAGTGCAGCAGATGAAGGCTCAAGCCCGGGAGGAGAAGCACCACAAACAGATGGAGAGGTACTGCAGAACAGCGCTCACAACCCTCACAATAACACATTGTTATTTTGTAAAAGTCTTCAGAAAAAGCTATTAAGTATTAAACAATTGTTTCATGTTTGAACTAATAAATGTGCCAAATTAATATGTGGGCTAAAGTAATACTTTATAACCTGGTTATCACTTGCAAATAGTATTATCTTTAATTTTACTGACTACTGACTGAAAATATATGAATTAATGCACAAATGCGTGTACTTCACGGTTGTAAATTACATTTATACCAAGGCCTATTAGGCCGTGGTTTAGTTGATGGCTTTATCCACTGTAAGTGGCTGCTGGTATTAAAAAAAAAAAAAGTAGCTTGTAGACCTCCTCCACTGGTGGTCAGTCTTGGCCCTTTTATGCACATGCTTTAAGGTGTGTTGTTATTTTATTTAGTTAAAGGTGCAGCAGCTATGGCTCAGCTTTATTTAGGTCGATATGATAGTACTTGATTTGCTGTGTTTCACTGTGGTTGTTACTATCAAATAATAAAATTACATGACATTTTTTAATTCACAAATGCTCAAGTAATATGAAGCATGTTATTACAAAACTTGCCAGAGCCCAGCTGGAGAATGAGAAAAAGAAGCGGGAGCACGCAGAGAAAGAAAAGGAGAGGATAGAGCGCGAGAAGGAAGAGCTCATGGAGAGGCTGAAACAGATTGAAGAACAGACAATGAGAGCTCAGCAAGGTTTGTATTGTCCTTCTTATCCATACATTGGTTCATCTATCTATTGATCTGAAAAGTTGATCCATTACTCCATTACTTGGTTGTTTTTACTGTCACTTTGTTTGTACAGTTTTTATTGTCCAATGCCATATTTAGGGATAATTGTACACTGGTATTTGTGAAAAAGATTAAACATAATTATTAAATCACACTACACATACATGGTTGAATTTGAAACATGTATTAAATCTAATTAAAGTAGAAGTTATGTTTAACATGTTTGTGTTTCTTCCACAGAGCTTGAAGAACAGACTCGTCGTGCCATGGAGCTGGAGCAGGAGAGAAAGAGAGCGAGGGAGGAGGCGGAGAGGCTGGAGAAAGACAGGCAAGCCGCTGAAGAGGCCAAAGCAGAGTTGGCCAAACAGGCTGCAGACCAGCAGAAGAACCAGGAGCAGTTGGTGTGTGTCTTTGTGTGACTGGTGGTCTGAGCAGTTCCAGTGCTCACAAATCTATATACTCTGTATGATTACTTAATGGGATTGTGTGAAGTAATGTCAATTGCAGCTTCTCTGCAAGCTCTCTTAGCGTTTGAATGTACAATAACAGGATCTTTATTTTATCCCAGGCTTCGGAACTGGCTGAATTCACAGCCAAGATTGTGCTCCTGGAGGAAGCCAAGAAAAAGAAAGAAGACGAGGCCACAGAATGGCAGCACAAGGTACAGCACTCTTCATCACTGATTTCATTATGTAACCTTAGATCAAAATGTCTTGAATATGCAAACACTTGGAAATCTTCTCAACCACTGCATGCTATGGCTGACTCTGTTTTCAACTGTGCCATTATAATATAAAACACAGCAAATACAGTAGTTAAGACAAATAAAGGCACTTATGTATGTAGTAATGAAATTAATAGAAAATGATTCATCATTTGATATCTGAAAGTGTTTTTAATTCTTGGATGTATACAATAACGGTGACTCTGATCACAGCTCAGGCCACAGATCTGCTTTGTGTGATTGTATCTTATTCGATAGAAAAGCCTGTGGGCAGCCACAGTGTAATCAATAGAAGATTTGTTTACACTCAGTGCACCTGTCTTGTTTGACTCCATTATAGGGTTTTAAGAAGTGGTGTTATAAATTCTCTGTCCTTGTGCCCCCACCTGCAGGCTCTGTCAGCACAAGAGGACTTGGAGAAGACCAAGGAGGAACTGAAGACTGCAGTGACAGTGGTGCCAGCACCTCTGAGTGGTCACGCTGAGAGCGAGCATGATGAGCAGGATGAAAACCATGCAGAGGCTAGCGAAGAGCTCTACAATGAGGGCGTCAGCCAGGTAGACCTGCGCAGTGAAGAGGCACGCATCACAGAAGCTCAGAAGAACGAGAGGGTCAAGCAACAGTTGCAGGTGAGAGTGAGGGGTCCTTTAGGGGAGGATTGGAACGTGGTGGCCGTGCAGTCTTGACATTTTCATTTCAAGGGTTATATCAAATCTTTTGAATATAAAAGTTCTTTGTCATAAAGATGATAATTTTGGGAAGTACCTGTCCCAATATCCACTTTCAAAGTAAAGCTCATAAAAATATCATGATGAATGATATGCAGCCTCCTTGTGGAGAGCAACCTGCTGCTGAAATGAAGTCTAAAAACTTTCAAATAAATAAAATCACCACTCTTAATTCAATGATTTTAGAATAAAGAGATAATTAATTTCAGTTCCTTAGTTTAAACCAAAAGAGATTTACATCTCTCAAACAAAAATAACAATGAGATTATATTATTTTCTAACAGCAGTTTTGTTGCAAAGAAGAAAGACCAGCCAAGCAATGGCAAATAAGGGTAAGATAAGGCAAACTTCTCTCCATTCTTCTTTGAACTCCTGCTTTTAACAGGAGTAGATGTGCTGGCTTAGACCGTAGCCTGGCTTTAAAGCAGACATACTGGTAATTAACAGATCAGACTGATGATACTAAACTATTTCATATCTGTCATAACTTTAAAGACATTACAAAGGCTGTAGATCTAAGCTGGGCTACTGTACAGGCCAGGACTTGTACTGAAGCTATGGCAAGAAGAATTCAAATATCAGTCAAGCAGTTCTATCAATAATGGACTTGAAAGTAAAAAAAAATAAAGAATTTACATACAGGCCTGTGTTTCCCATGCAACTGTAAGCCAGCGTTGGCCTCCCAAAAAATTGTGCTGAAAATGTTGGCCGATGGAATGTGTGTTTGCTGACTCCTGCTTCATAAAGTATGTGGACTGTTGCATCTGAATCTGAAGGATTTCTTTGTTCAGTGAACGCTGAACAAGTTTTGACACACAAATTGCCAGAGGCTGTAAATAAGTGGCTTCACGTCAACAGATGTTTACTTTAAAATGATTGTGGCGCATTTTTCCCTTTTTACTTGTCCACGACTTGTTCTCTCATCACCCCACTGTTATGTTTTCATTTCTTTCTCTATTCTTTGCTTTCTTTTCTCATGTTCTTCTTCCTTCTCATCATCCTCTTATTCTTTCTTCTCTTTGATCTCTCAGACATTGAGTTCAGAGTTGGCCGAGGCCAGAGATGAAACCAAGAAGACGCAGAATGATGTGCTACACGCCGAGAATGTGAAAGCAGGTCGCGACAAATACAAAACACTGCGCCAGATCCGACAGGGCAACACAAAGCAGCGCATTGATGAGTTTGAGTCCATGTGAGAACAGCAGCTCTTCCCCTCAGTCCGCTCGCACTCAGGGGTATCTGTTCCTGAACTTTCCCCTCAGCGTATGCTTGATTTGTCAAGGCCAAGAAATGCTGCTGTCTTTGTTAAACAAGCAAGTCCCCTTCAACCAGGCAGTCTTGAGACATCATCTGGTCAAACTTTGCCAAAGTTCTGTCCCACATCTCTTAAAGTTTGGATATTTTCCTGATATGGAATTCCCTACACAGCACCTTGAACAAGATCACCGAGCTGCAGAAGTCATCTGTAATCCTTACAGATGTATAAAGAAAAATACCAAATTAGAAACAATTGGATATTTTTATTTTTAGTAAACATGGCCATAGAAAGTACCTTTTTTTTTCTTGTTTTGCTTAACGACCTGTATGCAGAGCTTTAGTATTCATTGTCTTCAGTTAAATATTACCTGTCCTCTCTTTGTTTTAAAGTTATTTTCCTCTGCTTTTGTTTGACTCGTAATATTGATAATGTCCTTTTTAATTTTCTGTCGAACACATGGAGGCTGGGTCTAGTGTCAGACTGTAAATAAGGACTGGAGATTGGGAACAAATGAGGTCACTATTTTCATTCAGTGTTCAGGCGCTGCTATATAACATGTCAAAACATATCACAAGCTATATATGCTAATTCTCTTAGCATCTCTAAGCCATTAGAGAGCTGAGCTGAGGTAATTTCACTCTAGTCAATTCAAACTATTGTTTTAAATTTATGTTAATATGTTTAAATAAAATGACATGAATGGCAGTATTTTATTAGTTGCATTTGAGGCTTAATATGAAGATTAGCAATATTTTCAGAGTTGCATACAAATTGTTATTGTGAATTGATCCTTGCAGGGAAAAGAGCCACTGAGACTTGTGGCAGGTGTGATGAATGAATGTAGCAAAGGTCACAAAGGGAAAGTATTTTTTACACGCGGAGGTGATGGGATAGAGTGTATTGAGCTGTGCCACTGAGCTAACGCCCTTGAGCTTAAAAGTGTTATACAGATAAGCTAATTGGTAGTTGTTTAGCTGTGTGTTTCTGTGTATGTGTGAAATTTTCTAGTTGCATCCCAGTGTTTCATTTCCAGCCACCATAGATGGTTTTCTCTGCCCACCAGCTCACAAAGGAACTCAGGGTATTAAATGGACAGAGGAACCAATGAATGAGTAATGTCTCCATGTTGTTAGTCTGTCCAAGTGTTTGTGCGTCAGTTTATGTATGAGACGGAGTGTATATGGATATGTACAGGTGTGGAAGCTGAGGCCTGGTACCTCTCTGACTGGGGAGCTTATGAAAACATCAGTCCTGAACTTGGGACAAATCTCTACCTCAGTAATGTTATCAGTGGTGGCTGATAGTCAAACATTCAGGGTGCTACTCCTCTCCTTTTCCAAGAAACCCAAAAATAAGGCCACAATTTTACTGTTAAATCTATGGACAGTGCTCCTGTGCAGGCTCCATTTAGTCAAAGTTTAGTTGATTTGTGGCTGGGCGTTGGTAAAGTGAGATCTATGTTATCCATTTACATTACAGCTAGTTTACCTCTTTGGTCTGTCCCTGCACCTGCTCTTGCTCACTTGATTATGGCCATTCTTGTTTTGTCCTAAAAACATCACAAACAATGAGGGAAGTGGTTATAATAATAATAATAATAATAATAATAAAGCCAATATCAGAATGAAGTTGTGCGTATATGTTGCCTGACAGGGTCCTGAGGTATGAGTTGTTGGTGGTGATAGACGTGGTCTGCAGAGCTGCCTGGATATAAGACCTCTTTTTAAAGTTACCTCCTGTAATTTAAGTAAAATGGCCTTTAGTGTCTGCTCAGAGACAGACTGTTGACCTGCAGTGGATTCTGGAGATTGAAAGACTGAATTTGTGAAGAGACCTGGAGTAATTGTTATTGTGAAAGGACCTCACTATTGTGATGTGTTCAAATCTCTCTCCAGTAAAAGTAAAATGGAGAATAGGCCAATTTCTTCCTCTGAAATCTTAAATTCTCATCTAACAACATTGTTTGTTCAGACAACAAATTGACTACCTTTTGTGGGGTGCAAAATAGGTTCCAGGGAGAATTTATGAACTGAGTGAACATTAAGTTTTCAATTTTTTTATTATTAACAATATGATAAAAATGTTTATATTATTTGTTACGCTAAACTTGACAGCTGGTGAAGGATGATTTTTTTTTTTAGTCAGTTTTAAAGTTAAAGCACTTGTATAAAAGAAGAAACTGAAGCCTGCCTTTTGTGTTTATCTTGTGAGTTTCGTTAGCCATAGCAGGTGAAAGAAAGGACCCTGTGCTTCCAGTTCATATTTTTGTATTGTATTGTGTTCAAAGACCCTAAACTAGCATCTCTATACTGGACAGCTTCAGTGGAGGGGAAAATGCCTGTTGACATTTCCACACCCCCAAACTCTCCACATTCAATCTGTAAGGTTTCCGTTAGGCTCCAACAGAATGTTATTGGCCTGTCCCCTCTATTTAACCCAGCATATGCAATGATGCCTGCTCTGGCACCAGCTGTCATGTTTTGCTGTTTTGAGATTTTTTTTTTTTTTTTCCCTTGTTTTTCTTATGTTCATGATAGTATTCTTTAAGATAGGAACAAATGGATTCCAGCCTATTTCATTGGTTCACAAATAAAAAATTTTAAATTTTGAACATCTGTTTTGACCTGGATATATCCTTTTTATTTGTTTTTTCATCTTCAAACTGCAAAAGACTTCCAAATCAAAAACAACATTTGTATGTTTTGTTAGTATATTCAGAAATACTAAAGTATTTTCAAATATATTAACAAAACACTATCTTCTTATTACCTACCTTATTCAAAAGTTGATTGAAAGTATCATATGCAGTAAGTTATTTTCATTGTCAATTATTTAATCATTTAGTCTATAAAATGTCAGATAAAAGTGCTGGATACAATATCCAAGGCATAAGTTGACACATTTTACCTTAAGTATAACCAACAATCCAAAATACGAATGATTCAGTTTAGTATAATAAACTCAGTAATTTGATATGACCCTTTATTAGTTTAATAAAAGATCATATCAAAAAATTAGTTTGAATTAAATCTTTTTTTCTTAGAAAATTACTATCAACTGTCAATCTAGTAAAACATTATTGTACTATAAACAATTAATATTTTATAATAATAGTTCCAATGAATGTTTTGTTGTTCCACAGCTCAATTTATCAACTAATTGTTGCAGCTTTAATCTTAATTTTTGTGTTTTCCTTCCTAGACAGTCTAAACCTGTCAGATTAGTTGAGTCCTGGTGATCTACTGATCTCGAGGTTGTTTGTATTATCAGCAAAGTGAAAGTCTATGCCTCAAATTTGAAATATTGCAACTTCGTATTCAGGGATTATTAAGTGTAGAGTGATTTATTTATTTTTGTGAAATTAAGCATTTCAGAAAGTTTGCTGGTGTTGGTAACAACTTAGATTTGCGATGTGATAAGGAGCCCAACTAGACTGTTGTAAGGCATCAAACTAAAAAAGGTAATGCACTGTACTTTATTAGCTTGTCATATGCTATTTATACAAAATCTAAAAAGTCACCAGTAGCTACAGAATTAATAAATGAAATAAATGTACTGGAGTTACTGGCTACAGTAAAGTAATGTTTACTGCAATGTCAACAGACACCAGATGTTTTATAGTATCTTTAATGAACAATCACAGTTACAGCTGAATGGTACAATAATCAGTCACATTAATTATTCTAATGGCAAAATATAAATATTTAAAAGAGAATTTCTATCTTACTACAGTGTAGTGGTAGGTACAGCACTGTAATCGTAATCCATGATTTCCATTATCACTATCTAAGGCCAAGTACACTACCGAAGCAAACTGTGTTGGAGTAAAATGGGACTCATTCCAAAACAAACTTGTTGGTCCTTTCGAATATGTGTTAGGCCATTAATAGAAAACAGTAAACATTACCACTTGACTTTAGACTGTACGTTAAAGAAGGGAGCTATACTGAAATTAATACTGAGAGATATATGAAATAAGACATGAACAAGCTGAAAACAAGCCAGTTTTGGGTACAGGCATCTCAACAACTAGCATCATGTCACTGTAAAGGCAAGACAAACTACCAGGGCAGAAACACAGCTATGTACACAAATCAAACAGACAGAACCCAGAAACAAATCAAAACATGCATAACAGTTAGCTGAACATAGTTCAGAGTATTGGATGTGTCATAAGCACAATGCCATGAAGAGGCATTACTTTGGGCCCACGCTCAGGTGCCACACTGACACACAGTGCCAGGAGGCCAGAGAGAAGGCGCTTCTTCAATACACATAAAGGTTCTCTCTCATCAACAGCACGTGTTATTGTACAATTGTTCAGTATTTGTACAAGGTGACACGTTGGACAAAAAAGAAAACAGTGGGCTATATATAGCTGGCTTGTGATGAGTTGTATGATGAGCTCACTCTACAGACTTTACAGACTTCACTTCCTTGGTGGCCATTGTGAACTTAGTTTACACTTTGGACAGCCTGTGTTTGGTCAGCTAAGCTAAGTCATGTTATGCTAAGTTATGTTCTGCAGTGAGAACCTGACAAACATTATTTACTATTAAAACAAGCATGTCAAGAATGATGATCAGTACGCAGTAATGTTACATTTCTATACTAATCTATCCAGCCATATCTAGGAAGTAATGTAGAATAGTCATGGAGTCACGTGAATGTTGCATTCCCAATTTTTCATGTCCTACTATTAAAAGTGCAGCGTATGTCAGAATTT
>JAUBNQ010000012.1:8921908-8936512 GCA_032353495.1 Ctenopoma kingsleyae | reverse complement strand
ACACACACACACACACACACACACACACACACACACACACACACACACACACACACACACACACACACACACTGCTAGCTTTCATGGAGGTAGTAATGAATATGTAACACAGTCCTTACAGCGCTTTGAATGTGGGAGCTTTGTGTAAGTGTGTGCAGTGGGGGACAGAGGGGGACGAGGCCTTCGGGTTTGATGGTAGAAGTCTGGGAGGGACACAGGGACAACTTTTGGGGGTGGGGGGGTTACTTTAATACTGTCATTGTAAAGACATTTTGTGTTAATATACTATAATTAATTACACAAAATTAAACCTAGACTTAATAATAGTCATGGGCCAAGACTTGGTTTTAGGGTTAGAGTTTGGATTAAGCAATTATTTGTGATTGTTAAGGTTAGGGTAAGGGAATGCAGTGTGTGTGTGTGTGCGCTCATTGCATGTGTTGGTGCACGTAGATGGCGCGCTAGGTTTTCCCCGCCGGCAGGAGGGTAACAGATGTCTGCTGAGTGGTTCTCGCAACTGGTGTCTCCCCCTTCTCTCTCTCTCTCTCACACACACACACACACACCACCCCTGTCTCCACAGTCATCAGAGCGAGAAGAAAGATGCAGCAGGACAGTCACTGACACAAACACAGTCAGATGTACACAGTTAAAGCTTGAACACACACACACACACACACTTTCCAATGCCTCATAAGCCAATGCAAATCTTGCTTCTCTCAGTCTCATGTAACCCAGATAAAATCAAGGTTACTTTCTGTTACCTCCTCCCAGTTTCCCCACATTATGGACCCATAGTACCCCCCTCCCTTATTAAGTTTCATAACAGATCACACAACATCTGCAGTTCCAGTGTTAAAAGCAGCAGTTAAGCAGTTAGGTGATTTACAGTCTCTTACACCAGGTGTCTGCAGAGGTCAACTACTAAGACTTTGGCCTATTTAGCTTAAGTATTTTAGTTATGTCAGGGTTACAGTGATTTATGATCCCACAGGGCTGAAGAGAGCCAAACCAGGCTGGCTGTGAAGGAGAAACCTGTTGTGCAGGAAACACTGCTGCAGCCTGGGCTCTTTGCATCGTCTCAGTGGCCTTAGTAGCAGTGAGACAGGGGGACTGTGATCTGACTGAAACTGAGATCAAAACATCTACATGAAAGGAATTACAGCCAGCTAAAAAAAAAACTAAGCAAACATCAGCATAAAAATCAGGTTATAAGCAGACAGGTGGTGACTGAGACTCACATCACACTTTCCAGATCTCAAAAAGTCAATAAAAGTACCTTAGCAAATGTCCGCATGTTTAAATCCTTGAAAACTATCCTGGTAAGTACTTGGAAAACTGGAAAAAAAGCAAAAAAAAAAAAACAAGTCCCAAAGTTTCCAGAGCAGCTACATCCAAGGCTGATGTTTGTGTTTGCTACAGGTAAAACACCGAGCATCCAACTCCAGTCAAACACCTGTGTCCATCCAGAGCTGCAGCTTCTCCCACAGAAGCAGGCAACTTAGACAATGAGTGGCAGAACAGATGGACCAACAATGTCTGCCATTCCCTCGTTTGGAGTGGCTGTTTCTCCACCAATCGGAGCGCAGCAGCCTTGCAGTGAGGCGCAGGGAGGAGGGGGAGTGGCTGCGGGCAAATGCCTGAAACACCCAGTTTCCCCAAGGCACGCGTACTCAACTGTGCACCAGCACGCACACACACACTCCTCTCCTCCAGCCTGAAAGGGCTTCCCCTGTGTGGCCGATGAATCAACGAGGGGGTGGGCGGCTGAACAATAGGGCTACACAATGAGAGGCTGGGGAGGGCAGCTGCAGTGTGAGGGCTGGTGCTATTACGGCCCAGGGCAGCAATGGAGAACACCTGGCTACAGATCACCACAGTCACTCTCCTCTCTTTGTCTCAGGCTTGGGGGGTGTGTGGGGGCTTTGTGGTGGTAGTGGAGGGGGTTCAAACAGAAAGAAAGGGCTGAGGCTGGCTGAAAGACTAGCGTGGCCTATAAGAGAGTGCAAGGGGGAAAGAGGAGAGTGTGGCTGGGCTGAATGGAGAAAAGGACGAGTGTGTGGGGGGGAGGACATCAAAAAGTTTTATGTCCTAATGAGTATGAGGAGGGGACCTGTTCCTCATTGTTGCGGCACACTTGGGGCAGATGACTCGGAAGCACAAATCTTTGTCTTTCTGCCTTTTGTGTGATTGCGAAGCTGAAATGTTTCTTTCATTCTGAATTATTTGACCAAAATAAATGATTATTTTTATTATAATATTTGAGCTACACATGTCAAAAACGTCTTTACTAAATCACACGAGGATCTAAACAAGTGACACAAGTGACCTTGTGCGCCTGATCTCTCTTCTGTTCAGTTCAGCATCAACATGTTCAACTAAAAGCAAGTTGTGCTTTATTGGTCTGATAACGTCCTGCACAAATCACTTCAATTTGAGGATAATAAAGTTATTATTGATCGACATGTTGAAAGCGTTCTTCAGTGCATTTCAAATTGATGTAAATCTGACATTGACAAATATTAGTCCAAAAGATACAGAAAATCATCAACTTCCCACTTTTGAGAAGCTGCATATTAAAATAAACCCTAGAATAAATATATAAAAATGTCAGTAGTAAAAAAATAGGTGACGTTCTGCAAGATGTTGGAGTTGTGGGCCTAGTCGACACAGATGTAGCACGATCCCACAACTCTGATTTAAATAACAGTACAGGGCAACATGTCTGCCAACTGAAATATTCATTTCAAAAGATTAGACAGAATTTATCTTGGCTGCAACAAGTTAGTATATAATCAAATCAGTCCACGGTGGTGGTGTGTTTTAGTGTGTGTCCTTCCCCGTCGACTTGCCAAAGAAAACAAGTGTACTTTCAGCTTAGTGGCTCGACAAGGAAAAGAAGCGCCTGATTAAATAAGAACATGTCCGTCAGCTCGCAGAGTCAGATAAGGGTGATACAGCAGGTGACCAACTTCCCCGTGTCCAAACACACAGACACAGGAGACACTCTGTAGACCATCTGTCCCAGCAAACAGCTGTGTGCTGCTCCCGACAACCGCAGCAGCGACAACAGGATGATCGTTTTTCCTCACTCGAAACAAAGCTGGTGCTTTTCATTCTGGATGAATTGTCTTAGTTTACCTATAACGACAGGAATCAGTAAATCCTCACAACTGAGAAAAGGGAACCTTGGCGTGTGCTTGCCTGAAAAATAACCGTCGATTATTCTGCAATAGATCCATCAGGTTGAAACAAATACTAAAAAATGATTCATCTACTCTACAGCCCACCTCTAAGGAGACCTTTTGCCCTCGTGACCTCTCTGACCCGTCTTCTGACCTAATGCATTTCCACCCAGCACTGGCAACAAAAACCAAATAGTATAGATTAAGTTAGGAGATCATGGCAAAAGTCAGCAGTGCATGTCATCCAGATCAATACTCACAGAACAAATGGCTGAAACACCACTGCTGCAGCTGTCAAACAACAACAAACTCTCTGCGGTTGCTTTTAAAAGGTTATAATATAGGAGCTTACTTGACTTACTTAAGCCTTTCAAATCTGTGGTCTAAAGGGTCTGTTGCAGAAAGATAAAAAAAAAATATATCTCAAGTCATTTAGAGACACAAATGTAAGTGAAATCCTCATGGGATGAGGACAGACAGCTGCTGAGTCTCATCTGACCCATCAAAAGCTGCTCTCATGCCGCACGCATGCAAACTGGACAGGTGGAGTTTCCCCACAGCGTTTCTGTCCCTCCATGGATCCACCAAAGCACCGACAACTAGTGGACGCTTATGTTGTGCTCAGGCCTGCTTCGCTCCACAGCAGCCACACTGCTTGCTCTCATTATTAAAAAAAAAAAAAACATTCATCACATGCATTTCGAGCTTGTGTGCAAGCGGCGACAAACAACGCAGAAACACCACCCGCCTGTTGAATGAGCTTCAATGAACACCAACTATATCATGGATGTCGGGGGGAGAACGCGCAGGGGCGTGCACGGTCACTGCAAACCAACACCGTCACGACCTCCCTGCAGCTCTCACCCACACCTTCCCGCGCCTCGTCCGGGCTAACAAGTCCGCTCAGCAGACGCTCTGTGCGGGGCACTCACCTGCTCAGGGCCGCCGCAGGAGCCGCGCGTTCAGCGTTGCGATAAAACGAGCAAATGTTTCCATCGCGCACTGGGCGCCGCAAAACATCCGGCCAGATTGCAGCGTGACCCAGGCGAACTGCGTCAAGTTAGAGAGAGCGACGACGCGGCTTCCGCTCTGACGGCGTTTCAAAATAAAAACCGAGTGCGCGGTTCAGTGGCGTTTGGAGACATAAACGCGCCAAAGTAGGCGTTTATATTCTGTTAAATTAAAATAGATATGTAGACGTGTGACATAGCATGGTGGGTTTTCCCAATCAGTGCATCTTACCTTTGTTTTAGTTGTGATTTAGCTGTTCCACGTGGAAAAGTATGACACCGTACTTCCGGAAGGAATATTCAAGTTTACTTATTTTGCAAACGTTATTTTTTCTTTTATATTTTACCATATGTGTTTAACAAAGTTTGAGATAATGCTTGTAACCCATGTTCAAAAGTGTTTAAATCACAGTTTCAGCGTAAAGAGGAAAATATATTGTTAAGTATTAGGTTAACTTTACTAAACTGGTAGAGGTAGAATGGGCCGCGGGAGGCACAGCAGCGCCATCTGGTGGAAAAAATATTTAGTGCCAAGTCTGTTTAAATCGTGCGGGTTTATTTCAGGACCAAGTACTTATCAACTTTAATGTACTTGTACTTAACATGCGAATAACATTTTACTCCGTTGTGTAACTTACAAAATGAGGAACTGCTGTATTATTGAAGTACCTTTACGTTTTTATAATTGCAGATAAGTAATTTTACTTTGATAGCATTTTAACAACCTTTCCTTATAGAGTATTATTCCAGTTTAGTATAAATACTTTTTAATACAAGAATTATAATGCTTCCTCAACCACTTAAAGTCTTATTTTTATTTAACAAATTAATGTTTATGTCACTGATTAAACTGCGTTAAAACTACAAAGAACTGCACCACATTGTAAATTACTTTTGATTTTATTCAATGGAAAAAAAAAAAAAGACTTTCAGGAAAATACAGTAATTCCCCTAGTACACACAGAGAGGACATAAATTAGAGAGGCATAGCAGAGAGACGTTTGAGGGGAAACATGTCACCTGGCACCTGGGTGGTAGAAAACAGCTGATCCACGCTGGCACACAGCCAGGGACACGCACTGTGCACAATGCAGGATGCAGAGGAATCAGTGAAATCACACTATAGACTTGTGTCATTTATAACGTGAGCAAAAGTTGATTATTCCTGTACACAAACGCCTAAATGATAGTACAAAAAGGGAATAATACAAAATACAAAACAGGGGGAAACTGCCCTCAAAATAAACCATAAATATTCATATCGATGCACATTGGTTTAACAAAACAATTGCTTCTGTAAACATTTTCAACATAAGGTGTGCATTACAATTTAAAAACCACTGCAGTCGCATACTTATCTGAAAGGTTACATAATAAAAATTTCAGAAAACAAGACTAAAAACTAAGTCCAAGTTAAAAATATGCTGCTTCGTTCACTCTGTCTGAAGTGGTTTTGTAACACTGCTATTAGAACGTGATTTCTTTTTGTCGTCTTTGCTTTTCACAGGTGATCAGACAGCGAAAAAAAAAGGAAACAAAACATCTCATTCTCATGTTCTGCGGCTCTCAGCAGGTCCTCCACCTTAGACAGTGAAGGCACCACCCTCACTGAGAGGGGGATCAAAGAGTTGAGTTCAAGTGAAGCGAGTGGAAACCTTGCAGATTTAAGTCCTGTTGTCAAGTTTTCTCATTCATACACACACAAACAAACACACACACACACACACACACACAGCTGCAGGATGGATTCTATTTTTTTAACAGTGAGTTTAAACCTAACATGAATCTGGGCGCTTGTCGTTCAGTTTTCAGAGGACAAATGAGTGAGAAAGAAAGAAATTGAGTTAAAATACAGTTCTGTTGTGGTGTAATGGCACAGTTAACGTAGTGTATTTGTTCTCAGTCCACACTGGACTCAATCAACTGCACGTCTGAAGCCCAATATGTGAAAAAAAGAGGTCCAATATTGAATCACACGGCTGCTTCAGACTAAAGTGACCCTACATTATAGAAAATTCATATTTCCTCACTCTTCACAGAGGATTTTGAGCAAGTTTAGTCAGCTTGAGGCCCGTTCTAGGGCAACTGTTTAGCGCAGCATTAAGCTAAAGTCTCCTTCAGAATACAGAGTTGTGTGATTTGTGGATGGAAACCATGCATCAGCTAATAGTGAGTTCCTCCTGGAGTGTGGAGTGTGATCTTCAAAGCTTCTTCTCAGCCCATTTAAGTGACATCTAAGCACGCTGTCTTCATTCCCTTACGGTCACATCTGCCCAGTATCCTCCATGCTACGTTAATGGCCACCTGCTACTTCTGCATGTCTAATTCACAGTTTATTCTAGCCCTATTTATGAGTGACGTTAAAGGAAAAATCCACCTGAGGAAAGATAAAACAGGTAATGAAGCTCAATTTTGTAGGTCTCTATGTCCATGTGAAACCGACCAACTAAGAAAAAAAAGAAGACTGATGATAAACAGGGTGAATTTTTCCTTTAAAGCTCATCTATGGGTGTGTCCTGTGTGTTTATGCTTTATTTATGTGCAGCAAGTCATAGAAAATATACAGTGTATGATAACCTGGGGCTACGTCTGTTGGTAACACCAAAGCAACATGCGGTTGTTAACAGGGCTACCTCTTTCCGACACAACCTGACATGAGGCAATGCGGTAAAAGTTGAGAAAGTGTCTGTTAAACCTGGGAAACTATGAAGCTCACAAGGTTGGTGTAGTTAGTATGTACACGCTGATATCCAGTACCCTGTATTTAATGGATATATTAAGAAGGTCCCTTAAAAAAGATCTTCACTTTAAGGAGGAAAAGGCAAACAAAGTGAAGACAGGCAGATTTACAAGTCAAGCATTTATAACTGGAGGAAAACTGTGGATGCGGACTAGTGTTTAGTGACATGCTTGACGTGGAAATCTATCGTGGTGGTTCTAGGAGTTAATTTTTACCTCGACTAAGCACAGCTACAAACAGCTACACCTCAGGGTGTGGCACGTACAGTATTTGCCTTCTTTAATGCAGCAACAGCTGTGTTCAGCCTCTGATCGTCCCTTCAGACTAACACGCTTCGTCACATGCTCAGTGTCTCCTCCATTCACACACGTACACGATGCAAAGTTTACTATGACACATTAAGATTTACCATCAACAGGCAACAGATCCCACGTCCCGCAGAGGAAGAGGAGGACGAGGGGATCGGCTCAAAGGTTAGTTGCGAGGGGTGGGGTGAGAAAAACCTGAGGGCTCATGGGAGAGTTTCTGTCATCGTAATATACTTTACTACTACTCTTAGTGGACTTAAACACAAACAGAACACGCCTCCCTGCCTCCAAGCACACACCCATCCCTCGCTTCTTATCGTGATTACAGTTCAATCTGTTGTTTGTTTGCCCGAGCAGGTGAGTGGAGGCCACTTCCTCCGGCTCAGGCTCGAGGGCTGTTCTCTTCTTCATCGTCGTTGGTCATAGTCACAATCGTCATGTGTTGGTCACTGCTCGGGTATGGTTGTCGCGGTCAGGTGTCGACTACCAGCTCATAAGAGAGGTGCGCCCCAGGGTCATGAAGTACACCTGGCTGGCACCTCCAGGGCGCACAGAAGCAAAGAAGACCTGAGAGACAGGAAACCAGGGAGAGATATGTGAGCTGAATGGTGGCATTTGTGCACTCAGGGAGGCAAAGAAAGACCGAACATGACATATAGAAGGAAGGAAAGAGATGAAATAAAAGACAGATAAAAAGAAAGAAGGCAGAATGAAAAAACAAAAAGACAAAGGAAAAAAAAAAGCATATTCTCACCTTGTCATTCCTCTCACAAAGGAACTTGAGTCTCTGGGCTCTCTTGTGCATGAAGACGCCGTCCAGGTGTCCTGTCTCCACAGAGCGGATCTCTATGGCCTTCTCACCCCAGCCCATGATCTGGTTTGACCTAATGTAGGCTGCAGTCACACAGGGAGATAACATGTGTATCACTGGGGTGCACGGACTCATTGAAAATCATAAACCAACTGAGCTGTTCGCTGGAAAAATCTGGACCGTCTCGTTTTTATTAAGCGGCTCCGCTTACCCACTGACGTTGGCATTTCTCCCCACTGCAGCACCACGTCCTTAGTGATGCGCCCGTAGGTGTTGACGTAGACGCCCTCGTCCTCGTAACACACCAGCAGCTCGATCCCGTCAGTGTTGGGCAAGATGATGATGGCGTGACACTGAATGCTGGTTTGGATCTGAAGGAAGAAGTAAGAAGAGTCAGCAGGATTAAGAGCGTCTCCGACAATATGTGACTGAAATTCTCTGCCAAGCTCTTACGTGTGTGGGCAGGTAGATGTCATAGACCGCACCGGAGTCCACATCCACAGCGTGGAAGCCTGAGCAAGAGCCGTAGATGACCTTCAACCTCTGACCTTCCTCCACAGTCAGGTCAACCAGTAGAGGCTTGTGCACCAGGTCACCGAAAGACTAAAACCGAAGAGGTCGGTTGGTAAACTAGAACAGAAACATTAATCTTTGATGCCAGACACATATGTGGAACCATGCTCACCTTAAAGGCCATGAATTTGTGGTAGGGTTTGGGGGCCCAGGCATACACCTCCACAGAGCTCTTCAAAGCCAGTACCAGGAACTTAATCCTCTCATACTTCACTGAAAGGGAGAAGCGAGTCATCTGTGAGTGGCAGTATTGCTTAAAGTGGGGCTTGCTAACTAATCTTGTTCAGGTCAAACCCTTTGGGGAACCTTTGAAACCTACCGACTTTGTAGTGGACGCAGCCCTCCAGGTCGCCCACGTTGACCCAGCCCTGCTTCTTCTCTACCTCTGGGTCGTTGTGCAAAATCTTGTTTCTGAGCCACGACAAGTAATACACTCGCAGTTTATTCTTTTTACCTGCAAGAGGGAGAGTTTGATTAAGAGCACTGTTTGTTTATGTCTATTTTCACAACCTTCAAGATAAAAATGTGCACTGGATTTAAAGTGAAAGCATTAGTTTCCTGTTCGTTCTGACAGATGAGTCAGACTGCAGCAACACATAAAACGACTTACCTGATATGGTGACCAGAACATTGAGTCCCTCCAGGACATCCATCTGTTGGATGCGCCTCCGGTTGATCAGGGGGTAGACCTTCCCCTGACCACTTCGGTCCAGCAGCATCAGACCGCTCTCTGTCCCCACCAGCAGATTCACCCCTGCAATAATCAAAGATATACAAACATAAAATAATGGTAAAATAGTTGGGTTAAACAAGCAAGCCACTGTACTGCAGCGTTTCACTTTAGTAGTCTATGGTACCACGTGTTGATTTGTAAAATAAAACTTACCCCACAGAGCAGCACACAGGATCTCAGAGTTGAACCTCTTCTTGTACTTGCGAATCTCGGGCGTGTCGCTTGGCGGGCGTGTGTTGACTGGGTTGACGTTGACCACTGAGCCTTTACGGGACGGGTCGGACCTCAGCGGATCTGCCAGACGTCCGTCCTGCCCAAATCCAGCTGGAGGGGGAGGAACAAGAGGCAGTAGAGGTCAGGCTGGACATCAAGATATTATTAAGTAATTACTAAACAACCTGGTGCCTGATTTGACCCCGTGGAGCGATGCGTTTACCTTCACTCATGTCTTTAGTGGCATTTTAACATCACTCTAGTATGTGTTACATGACATTTTCTAATATCAAGTCCACACAATTAGTTAGTTGTTAACTCACCCACGTTGTTGAGAGAGGTGCCGCTGGATGGGGAGATCTGGAGGAGGCGTGGGTCAATGAAGGGAGTGAAGGAAGAGGACGACTTGTGTTTGGACATGGAGCTGCTCTCTGACATGGACTGAGAGAGATCGAAAACATTTAGATCAATCTGTGACAGACATTAGGCCTTTGGATGAATTCATAACAGAGATTTGTAACAATTATTTCCTTTTGCTGTTAAATGAAACTACAACAGCAATCGGCCTCCACAGTGCTGAACATGAGCTACAGCTGTACCTCACTGAACACTCAGCTCAACTGCGGTCAGTCAAACAACATTTTTCTACACGAACAAGTGAGAATACAAAGTTGTCAAGTTTCTAACACAACAAATGAAAAAGATGGCATGCAGTGATGTTTTTGAAGGTAGTAAAGACAGATCTGTTAGAGAAAAAAAACACAACATGTGCGACAACAGGAAATGTGACGGAAATGAGAAGTGATCCAAACACGGACTGCTGAGAAATGTTAGAGGAAAAAGCTGCTCCTAATCAAGCACAGACAGAAGAAGATTGTAATTCCACCACCCAAAATGCATGATGTTTGCAACACAGTTGTGTCACACTGGTTGGTTATACAAGACTGCAGTGTAATTATTTAAATACATCAACCACTCTCACCCCTACAAGCTGGCACTGCAAAACATCACCAGACATGCCATCACCCAACACAACACATCACCCAAGTGACTACATCATTATGTACTACTAAGAATTTACAGTTCACCCCAAGAAGCTCCGTTTTTAGTTTCCTCCGTGCCATGAACACATTCTACCACCAGGAGGTACCAGTGTTAACGGCGACACAGTGCAATGCAGTGAACTGCGTGAGGGAAGGTGGTTTGCAGCAGCTCAGAAGATTCAAACCAGGTGCCAGCCAAGCCAGAAGGGGGCAGAGGAGAGCCAGAGTGAAGCCAGGAGGTCACAGAGAGGGGGTGTGGGGTGCAGGATAGGCTAAGACCAACAATCAAGGACTGGATGAAGAGTATGTACAGACTTGGATAATCCTGATTTGAAAAAAAAAAAAAGCATTTGCAAATTGTTTATTTTACCTAGCTTCAAAGCCAAGGAGAGGATGGAAATTTAAAAGAGATGATGTTTAGAGAGTGCTGGTTAACTTAAACTATGTTGAGCAGCTTAGTCTTAAAGCAGTGAATCGTGCACCATCTTGGTCTCAACCGGGATAAAACAAACATTTGCAACTGCTGTGTTACCCTGATCTGCTTACAGCATGTCTAAGCCTGCACACTGCTCCCATCCAGTCCTCGGCTCTTTGTCTTGCCGATGTGAGGGTGACATACCTCTACGGCACTGAGATTGTCCAGGGGGTTCTGTGGGGACACGGCAGGACTGGCATGGCTAGATGAAGAGGGGAAGGAGGAAGAGGAGGAGGAGGGAGGGATGGTCGTGGAAGAGGAAGGGGAGTGATGGCTCTGCTGGATAAGATCTGGTAGGTGGTGTATGCGGCCTGGAAAGCCGTTTTTCTCTGGCAGGCTGTAGATGGGGGGTTGGGGCTGGCCGTGGCCGTGACCAGAGCCAGCAGAGGAGGTGGATGAGAGATTGACCAACCGCTTTATGTCAACAGTGCTCTGAAAGCAAGAACAGGCAAACTTGGGCTCGAGCAACACGTGGAGCAAAGGAGGAGCTGTATGTGCGAGCGTCACATCATGATTTAGTCCCATCTCCCAACAGGATCCTCTCATCCAGACACCATACACAACATATTCTTCAAATTCATCTTTGAAGACCACCACTGATGTACATTTTGCTTTAAAGACAATCTATAACAATCTGATGCATCAGGTAAATGTGAAGAGTGAAGCAGCACGTTTATAATTACTAAACAAAAAATAAAAAGGAGTAATATAAGAACACAGGAGAAATGATGTGTAATGAATGAACAAACAACACTGACACTGAAGAGAGACAACAGAAAAGAACATTTCTATCAACAATATGCATGTAGTATATCTTTAACTTGACACAAACTGATCTTGATGTTGTAGTCTCAATAGGTCTAATTCCTGCCTCCTCGTCTTACCTGTCTGATGACCAGTGTGCCGTCCTTGGAGGGCGTCATGGCTTGATCGCTCTCTGAGTCTTCAACCAGCATGGTCTTAGCAGACTCTGTCTCCCCATTACTCAGCTTCCTGCAGAAGCCACGGGGATATCTGATGTTTGTAACAGCACCAACAGTCATGCAGAAAAGTTACGCAACACTTTGATTCATTTAAGAGTGCACATCGTTTGGGATCACCATGAGACACAGAAGAAAGGAACACACAGTGGGAATCATGGACCAGCCTCATAATCACAGTTCTACCTACCCAGCCCTGGAGTCCTCAGTTCCTGAGGTGGACTCCTCTCCAGCCTCCTGGTCCACCTCCTCATCGTCCTCCTCGTCTGTGGTGCCTGAGTCCTCGCTTGAGGAGGAGTACGCGATGACCTTGTGGGGAGGCCGTACATCGTCTACTGCGCGCAGCTCCTTGGCCAGAGCAGTCAGGTCCTGAGAGGAACAGTCATTAAGTTTTAGAAAGATGCAGTCCAAAATGTTGGCAAAACTCAGGTTGTCTAGAATAATCATTTTTGAGACTCAATCATCCCTGTAATATATGTTCCATTCAAGTAAAAGCAACTTAATTTTAGCATTTAGTGCCACATTAATACACAAGAAGAAGAAAAGTGCATCACTGTAACAGGCTCCCATATTCTAGACAATCTGAAAGGAACCTTGAAGTCATCCCTCCTCACTTCACATATACCTGTCGTGACTTCTGATCTAACTTTTCAATTCAACTTACATATTATAATTGGTCCCAGATCTCTGAGTAAGACTCTGGTTTTTTTTTTTTGCATTGTTTCTAGTGAAGTAGATAAATGATTAAAAAATAATTTAAAAAAAACTACAAATGTCCAGCAGAACAACTTAATTGAGTTTTAAAGGGCAAGGAAAATAAAAATAAAATCCTGCTAGACCTGAGCAGAGATCCCCCATTCACTCTAGCATTTAGAAGGCAGTAAATTAAGTAGAATATCAAATCATGAATGAATAATTTTATGATTCCTGCAGCAAATTAGTGTTACACCAAGCAGCCATCTGCTTTCTGTGCAGTCTTAATAATGTAGTCTTGTAAGGTCAGTGACAAGCTCGAAAGGGAGGAGGAATACTTCACTAATATGTGTAACAAAGCAAACGAGCCACAGTTTATCCAACAACAAAGCCAGACGACATTAGGAGACATTGTGACAAGTACGAGGAAAGGAAGTATGTATTTGCATTCAAATGTGGTCGCATTCAAATCCAGGCCCAGGGAAGCTGCAGCAGAATGTTAACCCTTCTAGTGCCATGTCTTTTGTCAACAACAAGCAATAAACTCAGAAGAACTGTGCAGGCATAAGCTTTTATCATATAATGCAGTGAGTGGGGTAATGGTGCAAGCATAGCATAGATGCAATGATGTAGTCTCATTTATGAGGCTTACCACATCACCCTAAGCGGTTCCCCAACAATCACGAACCATTGGATTCATGAGAAGTTGCACACACCACGTGGTTGAATAATTAGAGCATCAGAAAATAGACAAAAACACAAGTAGAGAAAAGTTTTCACCTAATTAGCATCATACGGGTTTAATAAGCACTTTGGTAACAGTGGACTTACAGCTGGTCGAGTAGGCCTGGCAAGGTTCTTTTCATCTTGTTTTTTGGCCACGTTTTCAGGCCGCTGGAGAGGTGATCCTTCAGATTTGGAGGAAGCTTTGAGAGAACAAAAGGAAGTAGCGTTAGTGAGGGGAAACCAAAGCTGGCCTCTGAAAAGATGTTCAAGTGTCTGATGTAAAACAGCACAAAACTCACTAGAGCAGAAGCAGAAGTGACATAATGCGAATGGTGTTATTATAGTAATAATCATAATGTACTAATAAGCAGTTAGTAGAGTATGTGAAATGTGGCCGAGTACAGTACCAGGAGACTCACAGCGTGGCCTGAAGCGGTCCCCAGAACTGGCCTGTGAGCTGGAGTTGGAGGAGCCAGAGGAGCTCCCGCTGCCTGGCCTAGGCTGCAGCTTCTCCACCCGGTCCCACAGCGGCCGCTGCTCCAGATTACTGTCACAAGAACACAATCACACTAATTAAGCAGTGGAAATAAAAAGTCCTAACACTCATTGTAGTCCTTTCAAATTCTTATTATAATAACATTTTCAATAACATTTGTTTTTTTCTTTAACTATATTTAGACATATGAAACATTTACAGACTAACAACTTGGGTTTTTCCAGTCCTGTCCACCGTGCTACCAGTTGATGTTTCTGTAATATTATGTTCAAATAACAACCTTATCAGCTTTAAACAGTTTAAATGTGTGCAACTACCTGAAGCTAAACAATTAAGTACATAATCCAAATGAAGAAATGCTTTCCAAAGATCTTTTTATTTACCTGCCAGCATTCCTCTGTCCACCCTGGTTGCTGGGCTGTGATGGCAGAGGCGACTCTCGACGTGACAGTACTGGAGACCTGGATGTCGTCCTTACTGGTACCTGGAGGAGACACATTCAGACCTTCTCACACTGTGGCAGGTATTTGTGTGTTGTAGCTTTCACAACTAAAAAGACCACACTGTTGCAACAATTAGGTATTGAATACAAGTGTAAATCTTCGATATTTTGTTATA
>JAUBNQ010000012.1:8892882-8919354 GCA_032353495.1 Ctenopoma kingsleyae | reverse complement strand
ACCCCTCCAAGAGAAAACGATGGACGAAGCACTTGTCCTAATGATTAGACTGCACTCAAGACTATGAGAGTCAAATTAAAAAAATAAAAGCCTAAAAGGTGCTCATGTAAGCAAGAATGGAATCATATTTATTCTTATGGGGAAACAACAAAAATACATTTTTATAAACAAGAGGATGGAAGTAAAAAATAAATAAGTAAATATATTCCTTATTCTTATTAACCTACAAACAAATAATTTACCTTGCGCAACCTATTTAAAGTGAGGTTTAAGAGAAAAATATTTCAAACACCCTAAAGGTTTTAATAGTCAAGGGGGCTTGCAACAGTCCAGGTGAGCTAGAAAAGATAATGGAGGAAAGCAGCTCTGAGTGGTTGCTGGCAGCATTGTAAAAAATGTTTGGAGTAACAATCTAGCATCCCAAACAAAATATAACTTTCTGGGCTGAAGAAAACTCATTTATCCTCATTATCACTGTAGCTGTGTGAAGACAAGCAAGAAGCAGCTAGAAAAAGCAGGCAGAGTGGTAGGCAGAGCCGAGGAGGATGTTCACCTCTCCAATAGGCTGAGGAGGATGACTGACAGGCTCGGCAGGCCTTTCGGGGTCCAAGCGTTCTGCCTCAGGAGTTTTAGAGTCAGTAGGGGTTTCACTCAGAGGAGGGCTAGGGGAATTTGGGAGCGGGCTTGGACAGGTTTCATCAGAATCGGTCTTCTCTAGCACAGCTGCCTGGGATTTAGTGTTGTCTGAGGGGATCGTCTGAGAGCCTCTGGAGGACTCATGAGCGCCTCTTGCTACAGAAACAACACTCTCAACAACCTGAGCTTGTGGGGTTGTAATGGCTCTGTCGGGGGGCAGGGTGGAGGTCTGTGGAGGTTTGCTGTGGTCTGAGGGGAGCTTGGTCCTGTCGCAAGGCTGTTGTTTGGAATCATGCTGAAGCGATAGCAGGTAGGCCTGCTCCTGCTGCAGGCGCTGGTGGAGTCGCTCGGCCTTGCGTTGCTCCTCGAGCTCCCGCCACTTGAACTCCTATTGCAGAGTGTGGGGTTGATTCAAGGTGGTGAGAAGAGCTGGCAGCCTGACAAACTCAGGATGACTGTCATCTTTGAAAGCCTTTACTCAGACTTCAGTGTCTCCTTTGACAGAGTGTTTGGACCCTTAAGACATTTTATCGTGTGCTGTAGTTTGTAAAAGCACACAATCTTTCCAACATAAAATGTGATACCAATAAGAACAGAAACAAGCTATTAAAATATAAAATAATAAAGTATGCACAATTTTAAAAATCAATCAAATCCAAAATCACCCTTTAAAAAAAAACCTGTGAACACATCAGGGATGAATCTGGTGCTTGAATGCACTGGTTACTGCAATTTCAATCCATGGGCAATTTAAGGGTATGCCAGTGTGACTACTGTACAACTGGCAGCTATGGTGGGAAGAAAATGTGGAAGAAAGTGTTATTATATTGAGGAGGTTGTATGTGTGTGCTTGACTGACCAGTAGCATGGCCTGTTCACGCAGCAGCTGCTCCTGCAGCTTCTCCAGGTGTCTCTGCTCCTCTTCCAGCTGACGCCTGATGTACTCCTGTCAATCAAACAACAGACATCCAAAAACACAACACAAAGTCAACAGTAGAAACACACCATCCAGATTTATGTCATGTATGCAAATCTAATGTCTAATGATGTTAACTGCATCATCACTTTTACCACGATTAGTGAATTCAACCTTCTGTCATGAGCAGACAGATCAAAAGTCAATTTTTAAATTATTACGTACCAGCCCTTTATGGCTTGTAACTTCATACTCTGAGGACTTTCTAAATAAAAAAATATTGTGAAGCTGACCTGTTCACGGTCATTCCTTCTCTTCTCGTCCTCAATCCGCCGGCGTTCTTCTTCTTCCTTGCGTCTACGATCCATTTCTTCAATGCGCCTCTTCTCCTCTTGCTCACGGCGACGCTGCTCACGCTCCTGTTGCCTTCTCATCTCCCGCTCCCGTCGCTGTTGCTATGGGCACAATACACAAGAAATGTAAAAATACAAAATATGCACTCAACTAAAACACGATTTGCAGCAGTTTGTCTTGTATTTCATCTGACTGGGAGACCTGTGACCAAGTCCTAAAAAGAAAAATCCATCATAGTACCTCTTCCAGTCTCCTTCTCTGCTCCTTCTGCTGCTCAATGCGTTTCTGCCTCTCAGCCAGTAGTTGACGCTTATACTCCTCCTGCTCCCGGAGTTGCTGCTCCTGGAGGAGCTGCTGGCGACGGAGCGCCTCGGATCGCTCCTTGTTCTCCTGCTGCAGGCGGATGAAGTCACGGCGCAGAGTTGACTCACCTGGCACGTTGACAATGGAGCTGGAGGTCGGGAAGAATTCGGACAGAATATTAGAATGTTAATAAGACTGGGCTTAATTTAAAACGTTTTCAAATAAGGTAGATACACCTGTAGAAAATAGTGAGACCACTAGATCATACCTGGGCTCTCCCTCCTGCTCTGGGGGATCCTCTTCCTCCTCCTCACTGCCACTGTACTCATACTCTGTCTCATCTATATGTGGAAAACATGAACAAGTCACAAAATCACTCACCGCAGCTATAAATACACCAGAAACTGGCACGAGAGATGACACGAGAATATCTATTGCACAGTAGACAATATTTAGGTCAAAAACATAAAAAACTGGGAAGTGTACCTTTCTCCCCCCTCTTTTTCTTGGTCCGGTCGATGTGGTCTTTGAGCTGTATACGGACTTGCCTCTCGTTGGGCTGATCCCGGATGAAGGGGTGCTTCAGCAGCTGCTCTGTCGGGGGGCGCTGTGTGTAGTTCTTCACCAGACAGCTCTCAATGAAACTGAAAAACTTTTTGGACCTGTAGGGATAGAAGAGGAAGGACAGGAAAGACGATTAATGACATGAGAGGCTGACATATAAAAAGACAGTGGGAGCATTTCAGAGAGAACATTTCAGCCACACAAGGACAGAGCACAACCAAGGATCCTAAGTAAAAAGGACATTTTTGCAAACAAGCTCTGATTCAAAATTACCCATGAGTCCCAACAAGACTTGGGACAATCCCAGCATGACAACAGGCTCTGGTCCCTCAGCGTAAATTGAGGTTTATGCATGTGGACAGGCAGCATTGAACCAGATCACATCACATCATCACACAGAAAGCATGAAAATTCTGAAATCTGAGTCGCAGTTCAATTAAATTGTCATTACCGCTGCACCTGCTGCCATTAATAGCTCACTTCTAATTAAACAGCAAAGTGAAATGGCAACAGAAAAAACTACACACTACTTTAACATGAACCTATCACAGGAACCATCGTGTGTTTTTAGACACCAACACTGAACCTTTCTATTTCAAGTGAGATGATTAAGACAAGAGCCAATTCATCTCAGTTCTCGTTTCAGTTAAAAAAAAAAAAGTCAAAGGTTGGATTTTTTTCTGGTATGTGTCCAGCACAACCCTGCACTGGGTGCCAGAAGGGGCTGAGCCTGCCAGAGCAGGTGTACCACAGATGTTCAGCTTAGCAGTAAAGCACAGAGGAAAAGCAGAACTTTGGATTCAATCCCCTCAAATGTCTGATCTGAGGTTGGAGAAAGAGGCCAAGCAGGAAATCTATAGATAATATATTACAGACTAACTTGATATACTTATTCACATGCACAGAAAGCATCTTTTGTGGGTGTTACTCACCATTTCTTAGATTTGAGCCTAGGTGGAGGGTTTCTTGGAATGAGGAAGAGTGCGCGCATAGGGTGCATGTCACATAGCGCTGAAAGAAGATCCACACACATACATCAGTAAAAACGTAAAACAGTGAACCAACACAAAAATGCTAACAGTACTATGAACTGGGACTCACGTGGTGCTCCTTCAGCCATTTCAATAGCTGTAATACCACAAGACCATAGATCACTCTGCAAGACAACACGACACCCGTTACCCACAACTAGCACGCATCCTCAGACAAATCAAGATGTTCGCAGTACAATAGACCTGCTTGAGTGCTCGAGACTTCTGCAGAGGCTCTTACTCGGTAATCGTATGTAGCATCTGGGTTCTCGTCACAAGCAATGACCTCAGGGGCCATCCAATAAGGAGTACCAATGAAGGTGTTTCTTCTTCCCACTGTTCGGTCCAGCTGAGCACTGACACCAAAGTCCACTGGATGGACAAATGACATAACCACAGTAAATAATGTGCTGTACACTCGTGTTCCTATACTCAGCTCTAGTTAATAATCATTTCATGAGAAACTTGGGGCGCTCACCTAGTTTGACTTCAGCATTCTCAGTCAGCAGGACGTTTTGGCCCTTGATGTCTCGGTGGATGACATGATGAGCGTGTAAGTGGGCCAGACCCTGAAGAGGAGAGCAAGAGAGAGAGAGAGAGATACAGGACATGAGTGACCAAGAGAAAAGTGAAAAGAGGAGAAAGGAAGAGAGGAGAGGAGAATGAGCTCACTCTGAGGATCTCTCTAGAGATGTAGGCGATCCAGTCTTCCTTCAGCTGGTTTCCTTTGGTGTTCTTCACCAGGTCCGTGATCGAGCCAGCACCACAGAACTCCATCACCAACTACATAATAGATACAAAACATTATTATGAGTTATCAGATAAGCCACTGTGCCTGACTAAACAATAATGTTTTAAATGCAGAGCACTGAGGAGGAGCATCACAGAACTTAATGGCTGATACAGATTTTCTTCCTTGCATATCTGCGTAACCTTGAGTGGATTTGAAGACTTACCCATAGCTGGTCATCGTGTCCCGGGGGGCTCTTCTTAATGAAAGCACCATAGTATGTGGCTATGTTTCTGTGGTGGGAATATTTCTTCAGCATATTGATCTCCAGTTTAATTTCCTCCTCTTCATCCTACACACAAACAAAAAAAAAAAAAACATAAGTTATAAGAGAATGTTTGTCCCTGTTCTAGAAAATCCTTGTGATGAAAAACAATCATTATGTGAGCACTGGCCTCAACATTTGGCTTCGAGTGGCATTTCATTTTCTCATCCAAACCAACTGACTTCCATTTTTAGGGTTATATTACTGTAAGTGTCAAGGTATGTCATAATAGACTGATGCGGTTTCAGTGCAGACACGACCTTATTCATGTCGAGGACTACAGGACAATGCACTATGAGTCACTGATTAACTGGCAAACGTTTCCTTTGTTTGGAGATTAATCATGCATGAGTGAGTCTCATTGTGGTTGATGTGTACAGTAGACATTCTTGTCAATCCCTTGTTATAAAATCTACTCAATATACGATAGTTGAACAGTAAATCCCTCACAGATACTTTAGTTTCAGACAGACATTATCCTGAATAGAGATGTTTAGATCTAGAAAGCAAGTTTTATTAAAAAACAAAACAAAATAAATATCAAGCACCATACTGGATACAGGATCACCCAGTGGATGATGAAAATCAGCAATGAATGAATGCCTTTAATAATCAAATGCAATCTAAAAACAGACAATTTGATCACGTAACATAAGTCCTATGAATGCAGAATGTAATAAGGAAATACATCAGGGACACTGGTGGGTTTATCCAATTTAGAAAATGATAAATCAGTGGCAGATGTAACTTTGATGCATTATTTAGTCTCTGCTGGAAATGGTCTTTGTTACAATAAAACAGGAGTGAACCTGTCCAGTTTCACATCTTCACAAAAGGTCATAACTAGCTGCAGTGCTAACTCCCTGTCTGCACTCAGTAGCAACTTGACAATGATTAACAGTGACACAATAATTGAACACATGCAGGGACAGCCTGCAAGTGGTCTGCTTTGTGGCTACATGGCCTCTCCTACATAAAGTACACTGGGAGGAGGGGGTTCAGAACTAAGGTGGGGGCAGCTGCACAGCACCATCACTACTAGACTACAATGTGTGTTGTTTGAGTCTTTATGTTAATAGTGTTTTTATTTCATGTACAAACACACTGCACAGCACCAAATCCAGATCTAAAGAAATATGGTACCACGTGTGCATGTTACCACTCTGTTTAGTGTGCTATGCATCACTTGGAGCAAAATGGCAGTTGGCCGTCTATGCAGGCGGCCATGCTGCTGCTGCATGACTCGTTTGAGTTGACGTAAGCCTTTCTGTTGTGCACGCCACCCCTCCAACACTCCCTCCCCCATCTACCCCCTTTCTGCTGTGCAGCTGTGGGATTATCACACTCCCGACTGTGAAAGGCTCGCTGCCACAAGTCACATGGTGAGGGGGAGACAGACAATCATATGGTGATATGTGTCAGAGAAGAAGAGGAGGAGTGGAGCTTTGGTCAACTGACAGCACAGAGGATATGAGGAAAAAACAATATGTCGACATTCAATACACACAAAGAGAATATTAATCTGTGATACTGAGTCAAATATAATATCCATGCATCTTGGTAGATGATTCCATGTGTAATATGGAAATATTCAGTTTGTCTTCATGTATCCACCAACATTATAAATTCAACTAAATGTTAATGAGACTTAGCACGAACATAGTAAAGCTAGTTAGCCATGTTTTCAGTCACTGAAAGGTGTATAGTACATTTGGAATACAACTAAACCACAAGTTAAAACAAAGCCAGTGTGATGAACAAAGCCCAACTCATCTGGTCAGCTATAGAGGATTGGACATCACTTTAATAGAAGACAAAATAGAGGCTCAAAGTAGAAAGCCATCCATTTTTAGCTTCAGGCCTATGTGGCAAAGAAGAGGAGGGTCTGGGTTAGAGAATGTGGAGCAGGGATGAGAATGTGGGTCTGAGTGACACTGGACAAGCAGTGGATGAGCTCTACAGCCTGGACAGAGGAGAGAGCGGAAAATAGAAAATACAGTTTAACTAATGTTTAAAATAGTTACTTATTAATTTAGTGATGATTGAACACAGTCACATATTAAACATTCATATGATGTCTAAAAATGTAATCACACAAACGTTACAGTGTGAAATCTGCCAGCAAATTAAGTGTCACACTAACACAGAAAATACACAATGAATCACTCAGCTGTGTACAGCTTAAAAAAAACCTGGCTTAGTTGCAGAATGACGCGTGTTGTGAGAGCCGTCTGGAAAGTTTACGAGCACAGGTTAGTCTTCAAGGTGCACACACATTTCAGTCAGTGTCATACACCAGACACAGCCTGTTCTAAGGCGTCCTGTAACTGCAGAACGTATTTACGCAATATATGGCAAAACAGGTTCTCCAATTGGTGCAGTTTACAAAACCTGCTTTCTGACAGCTTCCATTCAACATAAGCAACTGTCTGTAGGTTACTACATGTCTACAAGTCACACCTAGTGTATGTCACACTGCAGAGGAAACCGTTGGGTAATACTTTCTATAAAGATTACACATGATAACAAATCAGTGTGTTGCTGACTCATTGTGACGTAGGCTTATGAGGAGCGGCAGAGGGCAAGTCCGGACATACATCATATCTGCTGCTGCCCCTGTCAGACTCATGATGAGGATGTGTTCATATAAGGGTAGTGACGTGTGTGAAATGTACCTGATAACTTTAGACTCTGCTTCATCTCGGAAGATGAACAATCATTCACCAGGCTCCAGAATTCACCAGTAAGGCCCGTCGTTGCTCGTGTGTGTACAGTAAGATCACACCCATATTCATGCAGCCTTAGTATGGTGTGTGGGTGGTTGCCCCCTCTTGGGGTTCATGTATCCTCTGAAACTCTGCTTTGTGTTTCTGTGTGACTTCCCTCATCTGCAAACAGGACCTCCCACAGCTGAGGGCAGCCTGCTGCCTGCTAAATGATGCATTTCACTCAAAAAGCTGTTGCCTCTACTCTTCCCCTATTGTTTATTACAGGATGAGGGACACATTACAGAGCATGGCATATTCTTCCCGATAACCTCAAAAACCGATGGAAATCTTTTATATTTACTAGACAAAACAGGCATAAATATATTGCCCACAAGGAACTTCTAATTGAGCTATGCTTTATATTTTTAGTACACAACAGCACTAGGTATAATGTGGAAAAAAACTGAATCAGAGTTAAGACAGTATTAAAACCCTACACCCTTATATCATTTGAAGGTTGAGGCTGTAACCTGATGTTCAACAAAAACCACCTGACATAACTCATCTGTAACCAGAAACCTGTAACCAAACACAACTAAAGTTAAGCCAAATGATGTTATTTATTCAGGGGAAACAGCCTGATTGTTGATTGTATGATTAGCTATTAAAGCAAACACTACTTGTTTTCATTTCTGCTGCACTCTGATGTTAATGGCAAAACAATATACAGCTCAGTCTTACCTCTGTAACGTCCATGACCTTGATGGCAGCCAGCTGTCCGGTCTTGACATGTCGTCCCTGTGAAGAAACACAACAGAGGTGAGCTTTAGCACCCTACATGGCAAATTCATTGTGCCACTATTAACTGTCATCTGGACGATGATTAATGAACTGTGGAAGCTTCTGCCTGTGTTACTGACAGATACTCAATAACTGCATTCCAGTCTACTGCCTGGTAAATTAAATACATGAACAATGTACAGATTGTCAATTAGTATTTTTCTAATGTTTAAAACGCGATAATTTGCTTTGTCTCTTCTTTTAATATAAATGTTAAGTGAATATCATACTTCACTGGGCAAAACAAACTATTTGAGGACTTAAACTTGAACATTCCTCACTACATCTTCTTCATAAACATAAACAATCAGTTTCATAATTTCACAGATGAACTAACAATTGAAATATTTGGTAGTTGCCGCCCTGACTGTAATAACAAATGAACACTGATTAACTACTGTTGTCGGCTGATATTTCACTGTCAACTGTAATCAATTGTTTAATTGCTCTCAATGCCAAAGATCTCTGGAGACACATAAATTTACTACATACAATACAGGCCACAGATGAGCATGTTATTCCCAAGCGATATAGACCCAACATTCCCAGACTTGTCTGCACCCCACTGCCACTCCTTACATAAACAAAGCTCTGAAACAGAGGCCTCTCTACAACCTCACTCCCTGCCCCAACTCTGAGAGGAGATAAAACATAGGACATTTTTGGGAGCTGGCCCACATGGGTACGGGTATTCCCCTTCTTCTCTAGAAATCACACTGCAGTGATGGCGTGTCTTCTCTGGTCACTGCAGCCACACATACTGTACATGGACATGTATGGATCTTATGCACGGCCGCAGCAGTAGAAGTGCGCAAGAGTACACTGACGACAACTCAGACACATGAAGACCCCATCAACCTCAAAACACCATCAACAGTCAGTGCATACCACAGTCAAATGAAACTGTATGGTTTATAAAAGCCATGCAAGGTCTTCTCTTTTCACTGGGCAGGAGACCGGGATGAGAGGGACACTTCACAATGCCTTTAATCCTCTCCACTTTGATCCCAGGGGTCGCCACAATGAAAACAACACTGACGCTGACAATATGGCTGTCGGCTCCACATGCTAGCGCTGATGGAGTCTCTTTGCTGGGTTTGCAGGTCACAGGTGTATCAACTCAGCAGTCTACTGTACCCCACAGCTTTAAGTAAGCATGGACCGTTAGTGAAAAGTGAACATATAATTATAGGAGTTATTAATTAATATCACATTCTTTCTCCTATAAATGAAAAAGTTACTAATTGAAACACATTTGGAGTTTAGATAGTTTGTTGTGGTTAATGATGACCTTACTTACACAAATACTGCAGTATAGCAAACATTACTTTATTTCCTTCTTATACTTCCAGCCTACTTACTCTCGGTCAGGTCACCCAACGACCAAACCAACCAACCGTACCAAATTTAAGACTTAAACAATCCATAAAACCTAATCAACACATAAGTTAAAAGTCAAACATACACAGCAGTTTTCTGCAGATCTAATCTGTGATAAAGGACTGTAAACTGTAAGCATAATGGTACAGAATGAATCCTCACTGCTGTCACTTTTTCCACTTCTGACTGGGGGCAATGTTGCATAAAGCCCTCAAGCCCACACCCATAACACCAGGTGTCAACGCTGCACCTGCAGATCTTAAACGGTGTCATATTTTAATGCCCGTATCAGATGACTGGTTTGTCTTTTGCAGAAATAAAAAACATGCAAAAACAAAGTGAATCAAGAAGCCAATTCTGTCTCTGCTCTCTAGTATGTCGTCTCTACTGACACCACAGCTCGCTCCACACACATACAGTGAGAGGCCAGATAACTCGCCCACAATGCCATCAATGGCTTGTTTTGGCTTTTAATAAACCATAGCTGTTCATTCTTACTATTCTACATGTGAGGACTCAGACAAATGTGTGTAAACCTTTGACTGTCTAGCAAAACTGTTCGTTTACATAGAGTTTACTGATGATTTAAACATGTGGTTTGGAGCAGATACTGAGAGATGAGGACGTGCGTGTGCACATTTGTTTTTGCATTTGTTTTGTTTAGTCATGATTCTTTCTCCTCTTCAAACCTAAAGGATTTATGATCGTATAAAGCAAAATATCTCTCAGCTTATGGGTGGAGATGAGAGGCCACAGGGTTATTGCGTTCTGTGACAACAAAACAACTGGGTTACACAACATTAGAGCATGAGTAATGAGATGAGTGCCTGGATAACACACAAGTTCCCCGGCGAGTTTTTATCTGTCTCTCAAATACAGATATGTTTCAGAAGTTACTTCGGGGTTGGCGCTACACTGCTGAAGTCATGAATGATGCGAATCAGCACAAATTAAACGGTTTTCGGAAAGTTTTGTTTTTGCAGGGATGATGCTGCCAAGTTTGCCCAGTAGATCCTACAAATCTACTAATAACTAGGATATTCCAGGAAAGACTGGCAAAAGAAACCGTAGAGAAATCCAAAGTCAACATCGCTTCAAGCAGTTTTCTCAGCCGTGCATTCTCAGTGCGACAGTAAATTAACCATTTTTGAAGTTTATTTTCTCCATTTATAGATTTAGCACTTAACGTAGGCAATTAAGCACTTAGCAAAATATCCTTAGCTGTAAATCAAGTTTGGACGACAACAAATCTGCAGTGGATTTTTCAGGCTGATGCAAATAAAGATATTTGAGAGTATTTAAAAAAATCTGAAAACAATATATCTGGATATACTCATTTACCTTCACAAACAAACTAAAAATTTCAATACATATATTCAACCAGGCACTGAAACACAGCTCCTAACACACAAACACACTTTGGGCGGGTTTGCACAATAACTACAGTACTATAAACTTTTAGTTATTAGAGACCACTTGTAGCCCTCTAAACCATACATTACATGCTTCTCATTCATGTTGAATCCCTGTGTGTGACCGCACATAGAGCGTCATTTGCAGCACTTAATGACCGACTTAAGAAATGCAGCACCTGACCGAGTGAATTTGTATTATAAAATCAACAAGTTACCAAAAGCTTCTGGATGACGGCAAAAGGAACAGAATGACAAACATGCTGTCAAATGTTGGTCAAACATATACAGCTCTGGAAAAAATTAAGAGACCACTGTAAAATTATCAGTTTATCAGATTTTGCTATTTAAAGGTATATGTTTGAGTAAAATTAACATTTTTCTTTTATTCTCTAAACTACTGTCAACATAACTTCCAAATTCTAAATACAAATATTGTCATTTAGAGTATTTATTTGCAGAAAATGAAAAACGGTCAAAGTACCAGAAAAGGTCCAGTGTTTTCAAACCTCAAATAATGCAAAAAAAACAACAACAAAACTAGTTTATATTCATTTTTACACAACACATTACTAATGTTTTAACTTAAGTGTTCAGAAATCAGCATTTGGTGGAATAACCCTGATTTGCTATCACAGCTTTCATGCAGTGGTCTCTTAATTTTTTACAGAGCTGCAAATATATTTTTTGGATGAAAGAAGATGTAAGAAAATGTATCATAATTTAAAGCATTTGGCATCAGGTTCATGAAAAAGAAGGAAAGTAAACATGTATCCTTCTGCCTGATTCAGATTCAACCAATCTGACCTACAACATACCAACAACTTCTCTCAATTTTAATGGGCAACTTTTTAATTAAGTAGTGCGTCTCCTAATAAATAATAAACATGATAAGAAAACCATAGTTACAAAAGCCACATTTTTTAATAGACTTAATAATTAACTAATAATAAAATTGCAATTACATTTCCTGTTAACTGATTAATCAATCACAAGAGGGCTGCGGCTGGGGCCCTGGTGGGCCCCTTGAAGCAGCCTGCTAGGCGTGGCTGTGCAGGGGTTATCTGAGGCACTGAGCTATCACTCAGTCCTCCCTGGCCTCCCCTCTAGTCCTCCATCACTGCGCCTCTTAACCATGGCCAGATGTGCTGCTGGCTTCTCTCCAGCTCAGCACTAAACCACTGAATGACTTTGTGCCTTCAGAGCCAGAAACATTAGTTAAAATCTCCCTAAAACAAAATACACTATTCTATAATGGCTCAATAAACAAAGCTGTGGAGAAATCTCACTCAACGCAAATTCAATTCAAAGACTGCTGAACTAAACTGAGTGCTGACATAAGGGGTTTGTAGAAAGGGAACTTTGCCATTGAATAAGCATGATTTCACAAACAGTTTTATAGTAGAAACGGTGCCAACAGTGCCAGTTATAGAAAACACACTTCAGGTATCCACAATGTTTCCCTGTTAGTGGAGGGGATGCAGATTTTCACATATATTAAAAACAGCTGCACAAGATCACCGTTAGGAAATCCATGATTCATGCTTTAGGGTGGATTTTCACTTAACAGAAGTGAGCAGTAATGCTCAGCAGTATTGTTAGTGGTCTGACCACAGAATCGGTGTGCACAAACAGGGAGTACCATTTCTCATACACTTTTCCACACGGCTCTCATCCACTGCATCCTGATTGACCAGAACACTGAGAGCCTCTCCCTCCCTACATCCTTCACATTATCAATCCCACTTTGCACCCATTTCTAAAAGCTGGCTGGCTTCCTAAACAGGTCAAACTATGCTGCCATTGTAACAGAGTGCTGAAACTGAGAGGCATGCTTTCTAGCGAACCATGTAGGTGCAAAATAAACTGGCTTTATTATTATAAGCTTACAGAGTTAAGGGAAGAAGCAGCCTTGGTTTGGTTCGTCAAACAGTTACCGATGAGAGAGAGAGAGTGTGTGTGTGTGTGTGCACATAGCAGTGGTAGAACCATAGCAATAAGGGATGGATGACCCCTATGAATATCTAAAGAAACATTTGAACTGGCAGAGGGAGTAGTAATAGGTCACAAACTATCTACCATGTGAAGATTTCAAACAGGCATAGCAACATAAAAGTCCATTTCAAGATATTCAGACTTCTCCCTCTGTTACATACACCGGATAAATGCTGGGGAAAGAAATGATCAATCAGCAATAAACAACAGGACATGACATGCAGGGCTGTGCTTTGCCCCTGCCTCTCTGTGCTCTAGCCCTTTATACTGCTGCTGCATACCAGCACAGTGACCCAATTCTCACACAAACATGCGCGCATGCACACACAGACACACACACAGTGTCGGCCTTCCTGCCTCAATACACCACCATTCCCAAGAGATGTAAGGATGGAAATGGCAAAGATACAAAGAGGAGAGGGGAATTGGATGGAGAGACAAGAGAGAAGCTGGGATAAGAGTATGGAACTGCAACGTGAATCAGAGCGAAAGGGAAGAGCTAGCACACACAGAAAGCTGAATCCTAGTCTGAAATGGTTGATGTGACGGTGCCCCATCGATCACAGTGCAGTACTCGACTGTTACAGGGCATCAGAGATGAACAGGAGTCTTTCCTCATTACTAAAACAACATTTCCACACTTTTTTGACACATGTGTCAAAGTAAAAAATAAAGTTTCAAGGAGGAAAGTGGCTAATGGAGTTCCCACGGTGAGAAAATATCCTTAGATGGTATGATGTCATCAAAATAACATTAAAACTAGAGAACAAGCTTATTTTGGAAATGGGATTGTGAGTATGCAGAGAATCCCATCCCTTATTTGCACTGAGGTGTGTGTGCATTGCTTTACATGAGAAGATCCATTTGTAGCGGCACATTACTGCAAGAAATTTCTTAAGGAAAATGAGCTGGTGAAGGCACTGGAGAAAGACAAGCAAGAGACTGTCTTGTCTGCCAGCGCCTTTGTGTCTCATCTCAACACCAGTCGGCCCAAATGAGGTGGCTCAATGAGCTACACACACAGGCGTGCGCGGACAGACAAACACAGAGAGTTTTGTTCAGGCAGCATGGCCAGTCGGGGGATGCTGCGGGTCTTGTGACATCCATTAGTGAGAGGGTCACTGTGGGGGAGACTGGGACAAAAAGAGATGCATGCTGTGTCAGCTAGAGAGGATACAGAGTGGAAGAGTATGCGTGTGGTATTTACAGCTTTAATTTGAGCTTGAAATGTTTCATACAGCATACGGTTCAAAAAGAGTATAGTGTATGTTCTCGCGAGCCTGCTTGCTAGCGTGTCCATAACAGAGCATGCCACAATATGGGAACTTTGCCCTTGCTGCATAGTGGGTGACGCATTCAGCATCCCCAGACTGCAAAGCCAATCAGCAGCCAGGTTCTCAGGTCCTTTACCAATGAGCCTTACACAAGAGTCATTCATTAGGAAAACAGGCAAGCCCTCCACTGCTACAAGATCCAACATCGACATCCTCTGCTCTGAAAGTAGCCAGTTACTCCTACACATCCCATGATAATCACACTATTTCACTGTAGTTTCTAAATGGGATTTATATAAGTATAACCCACCTCGATTTTCCATTTTCAACAAATATGATCAATGTAGATGAAATATTCCAGCGTTACAGCTCTACTAAACTCTTACAGTTAATTACTGTGGATACAAAACAACCAACATTCAATTCACAGTTTGTCACAGGCGACATGCTTGGAATTGTAAAAAGAGGTGTGAAAACATTTCAGTTCAGTACTGCTACTCCCACGTTCAAGTTCACAGTAGCAATAAATGCTGAGGTCTATTATTTTTAACATCAATTAAATGGCCTATAAATTTCTCTGTTAATCAATTTGTCTATAAAATGTCAAAATAGTGAAAAATTCTCACTATAATTTCCCATAATCCAAGTTGATGTCTTCCAATGTCTTATTTAGTCCAACCAAGAGCGTAGGAGCCATTTCACAGGTTAAAGAGTTGGTTGATATGTAGGTCACATATAGGTAGGAACATTCCTTCAGGTGTTGTTGTTAGACGAAGAGGGAAAACTTTTTTTTTTTTACCGCTGTCGCACACACATGCTAATGCCCACATCATTAGTGTTATGATTTTGATATTTCCAGATAACTGATGCTCTGTTACATGATACATTTTAGTATTGGTTGACACTAACAGTTTAAAATACAGAAACCAAATATGAGATATCATTGGCAAATATGTTAACTGTGGGCTAACACATTATCTGATTTTTGTTCACCCTTTGCCCAATATTGATTAAGCAATACTCTTCACTCTGAAGCCTTAATGAAACAACTTTGCCCTGTTACAGGACAGAGGCGGTAGCAGCAGGGTCGATTAAGATTAAACTGACGTCTCCCATCCCCTCTAATGTGACCTAATGCACCCACTGCCTCACTCAATGTGAAGTGCAACCTGGAGCATCTTTCACTTGTTTGCAGGTACAGTTTAGAAAAAATCCACAATCCTCCATTTAAACATGTTTGAACAAACATTCAAAGGACCTTGCTCCTTTAATTGCTGACAACCACTGCCCTGAGGTAAGCACCAGGCTCGCCCAATGCCATATGGCACTGGTAGGCATTTATCAGCTTGCACAAGCAGTTCTGTCACTCCACAGCAGCGGATCCCACCCTGTGTGTCCACCAGGCCTACATAGCCCTTAGACCATAGCTTCTGGTCCTGAGGGCAGAGGTGAGGCCCCTAACGTTTGAGAACACAAAAGAAGAGATGGAGGACAGAGCTGGCATAGGAGAAGCTGTTTAGTGATACAAGTAAGAACTTGAATTAGTTTACTGGAGAGCATTGGTCCTTGTTTTTGAAAACATGCAGTGATATTATCTGTGAAGGTTCTCAGTCATCCAGGTCACGGTTATCTCAAAAAATGTTTTTTTTCCAATAGCAACTGGACTTGTTTTAGTTCCTTGACGACGTTGCAGTGATATTGTGTACTGGAAAACACATACGGGTACTAAAAACCAGCATTAGCATTATTAGCAAGCTTATGTCTTGCTGAGTATTCAGCCACATGTCCTAGCTGGTGACTGTCAGGAAATTCTGTACCAAACGGAGCCCAAAGTCAATTTAACACAGATTTTTACCACTGGATGAAAACGTATGCATTGAACACACAGACGTGACAGTATGAAAACAGCCTTGCCACACCCAAGGATGCTTAGCAGGGAGGCAGGTCAGCAGGGGCTCTGGTGCCTGAGGCCTGACTATATATGGCAATTCAGTAGAGCAGAGGGAATATTCCCCGCATACCACACACAATTTGACGAATTATGCATTTCTCTCTGTTATCATTACTTTCTCTTTTTTTAAATCCCTACATCCAGAGCAAGGCACCTGGGATAATTTACCGAGCTAACTGATAAAGACTGAAGGAGGGGGAGAATCTCACAGAGAATCACTTTACGCACTGCAAGACAAATGCTTTCAGAGTGTGGATATGAATTTTTTAAATAAATACAGACCTGAGAGCAACTGTGTGCAGCAAATCTATCCAATTCATCCAGTAGATTTATTTTTTTTAAACAGCAAACATAAAAGCCATAATACTGAGACAGGCAGGGGCATCTACTGGTTTACAAGACAGCTCAAAGGGCATTTTGAGTGCTATTTTAAACAAGAGTGAGAAATATACTGTAGATATACAGATTGTCTAATAATCTTCCTATATGGCTATATAGAGGCTATAGTTTTCAGCGAATGTATAAAGTGACAGATCTGTTGATAATACTGTTTGCCGTGTTAGATCTGTATGTAGATTCAGGCTTCCATTCCTATCAACAGCTGGCTGAAGCAAAATTTAAGTGACTTTTTGGCTTGAACATCATTTTCATTACGGGTGTCATAATTCTGCTGTGCTGGGTTTTCAGAAGTTGTCTGTAATCTGGCACCTCTCCAGGGGCAACGGCTGCCCTCTTGGCAGAGAGAACAACCACAGATCCAACAGCACAGCATGGCTACTAGAACATTGACATGGTATTTCTGGTCTGGATAAAATGTAGAGCTGCAAGCAGCACCACACAACAGAGATACATACAGAAGTATCAAGGACTTATCAGCAGCAGGTGTTCATTACTGTAGATTATGTAAACATTGGTATGCCAAATTTCTTCAAGTAAATTCTCTCAAACATCAAATATTTAGAGAAATATAAATAAAACATCCTTAAAACTAATTCTCAGTATTAGCAAATTCAGAAAAATCTGTTTATAATGGGGTCTTTATCAATGAGACTCTAGATCTCGCCTGAGAGAGACTGACGGCTGTCAAAAGCAAGAAATAAATGCAAAAACAGCTCTAATACTGTTTAGACTTGTTATTAAATCTAACTTTTAATTTAGTTCTTATCAGAAGCCATTCAGCTTCTTATAGTCTGTTCTTTAAAAACAAAAAGTCCCAAAAGAACGGTTCTCAAAAGAATCAAAAGTCACCATGATTCAAAGAAGCCTGGTCACATTGTGTTATCTAAAAGGGTCTTTCTAAACTGTGACCAAGTGCCTGACAAAGCAGAAATGGCCTCAGAGGGAGAAGAAACTCCACCCCGTTTTCAGTTGGGGGGCTGTTGTGATTATTCAGTCGGTTGGAGTTTGAAATTCTGCAGACAAACACCTCCTTTCTGTGGATCCAACTGACTGACGGACTGAAGAGACCCAAAAAAAAAAGAGTGAGGAAACAAACTCAGCTTTGTGAGAGTAGTGGGCAGGTTCTGTCTCTAACTGGACAGCTGCTCTTCTACAAGTTGCAGAAACCCCCTCCTCTGCCACCAAACTCTCCTACCACACATGCTCGCCGGCCACATGCCTGCTGAACTGGTTAATGTGACATGCAATGCAGCGATCGGCAGCTGACTGAGAGGAAGCTACTGCAGCAAGCTTCTGGCTAGAGTAAGCTAAGACTTGCAGGCGGTTACCACTGTGCCTTTGTGTCAACTGCTGGCTAATCTGACAGCCCTCTCTTGTAAAAGCTCCATTCCAGCACAGCAGCACTTGCAAATAGAATTAGCACTGGACAGTGAATGGAGCGAGAGATTAAAAGGACAAAAAGAGGGAGAAGCAGTAATTCTCCATCCCATACGCCCAGCTCAAAACCGTCTGGTGAGAAGATAGCATGTAAGCATCACACTTCCTAATGACAATCATTTGCCCCTTCTATCTACACTGCACAGGGCAGATTTCAGATGTGCCGATCCTATGAGCACATGCACACAGATGGGTTTGCTCTGCGAGTTGAGGCGGGGGAGATCCTAGGAGTTCAGTGCACTAGGGGATTGAATGCAGGTCACTGGAGCACTGTGGGCTGTCAGATTTAAATACTCAGCTTAGTTTGCTGCTTAGTGCTCAAGTAAATTGATGTTTTTTTGGCTTTCCTGCTAGCCTATTAGCAGTCTGAGCTGTGCTTAACAAACTAGCTGTGGGCTTAGCATATAGAGTAGACATGTCATCTAACATTAGGCAACAAAATGGAGCCTCCACTGACTCACTACTTGCAACAACACAAGAAGGCTCATTAAAACATTAGCTCAGGACAGATGATTCTCCAGTCCAAGGCCAACCCCCGCTCCAAAGACACAACTGCCACATCTTTGACTCCCACACCTGCACTTGCTGTCTTTCACCCTCCTTGGAAATGTCTTTCAACAGCCGCAATGTTAATTTTCAACAGAGAAACGTGAGACCCAAGAGCAGATGGCCCAGAGAGTGGGATTCCCAGCCACTGAACCGGAAAAGCCCCGATTTAAACTGGATATAAAATTTGGTTTTGTTAAAAAAAATTGACAATAAGATGAGTGAGCTGCAGACAGAGATGTGAGTCTCATGATCATTCCTCTGTCCTTGCCTCCTCATATACCTTTCAGTGAAGGAGGTGATGTAAGATCTGATTCACTCTTCACAAACACTCCTCGCTGAACAGTTAAGAATAATGCAACCAGACTCTGACCAGACTGACACCAAAACAAAGTCTAATACCAAGTATCACTTCTCTGCTCCTTCAAACTCTACTGCAGGTGGTGTGGTGTAGCAGGAGCATCTGAAAACGTGTCTTTTTAAATGGTGAGTTCATGTATTCCCAGACTTGATAACACACTGGCTCTGCAGAGCCTCCACTGTGAAAATAGGACAGGCCATGCTCTGCGCCTCCAACCAACCTTGTATACTTGTCCATAGGTGCCGTTTCCAACCACCTCCACCAATTCAAATATGCCAGCTGGGTCCTGGAAAGACAAACACAGAAATGCGTTTCAGTTTAAACACAAAGCGACGGCAATATTTTTCATTTACAAACAGCAGCGAGCAGTGGGAGCCAGCTGTTGCGCCCCGGTCTGCACTACATGCCAAATGCACCTCGAACAAAGGAAAAGCAGACACTGGCAACACCTCGCTACGGCTCAGCGGTCATTTTCAATACTTCAGCTCTAGCAAGAAGGGACGCCGAAGAACAGCTTAAAACGTGCTCGTATTAACCACAACGACGAATGCGTGTTTATTCTCGAGCAGTGTGAGATAAAAAAGACAGCAGAACAACAACAACAACAGCGAAAGAGAGAGAAAAAAAAAAAGAGAGGCTCGGTTCGGCAGCACTCACCCGCAATGAAGCCAAGTCTATGTCTACTAGACTTTTAGCTGGAGAGTCGTTCGCCATCTTTCAACTAAAAAGCCGAGCTTTCCTTTGCGTTTACAGAAGATGTTTGCTGCTGTATCATTTGCGGGGTCTTCGGCTGTTAATATGAGTACAGGCCGTCGCGTAGTCCTCTCCGTGGGAACCGCTTTTAGAGCAGTAAATGCTGGATGTCGCTACTCCATGTTCACTCTCTCCCAGCTCGTGCCGCTGGAGTCAAGGGGGCCTCAAAACCTTCACTTCCGGCGAGGAGTTTCAACATAAAAGCCCCATTTGTTTCTGTTTCTAAACCGAATAAACAGAGGCAAGTAGGATTACAGAGACAAAACTCAAATATTCAGTTTATATTCGGGGCCATCATCATCATAGACTCACTGGTCATAGGTCTTGCAGTGGTGAGAGCCAACCCCTAACCTTGTGTGCATAACGTAATTTATTACACTATCAATATACTGTATTTTTTCCCACCACTCTTTGCACTTTTCCACACTTAGACCACTTGTTTCACAGTTTACACATTTCAGAAACTGTCTGAATTGTATGTTTACACATTTCTGTTGTTATTAAGCATCTACCTATGACCTACATATATTTATCTTCTCACCTACTTGCTGGTATATAGTCACATGTTTATGATTATTTATCTTCCTCAAGCTTGTTGTCCTTTTATGCTCTAATGTAAGTCCACGTGTATCTTTGTGAACACTGCAATTGGTCCTGTGTGTATATGGAGAATAAAGCTGATTGTAATTTGACTTAAGTAGAAGTCAGGTTTGTATTAAAGCTAAAAGTATTATCGGCTAAATATACTTAGCCTCAAAAGTACATATATTTAATATGGGAATGGGCAATTTCAAAATGTTTACACATTATAATACTGGATGACAATTAATGATGCATTCATTAGTGTATTAGTTTAATGTTAAAGCTGGTGTTTGTGTCTGGTAAAGGTAAGGAGGTAAATTTGAACTATGTCACATATAATTTAACCTTAAACCTTTAATTATTTGTTGAATATATTTAATGTGAAAATCTGAAATAATATGTCCCCCGGAGACAAGGATAGAGAAATACTAATAAGTACATGTAATAAGAAACACTTCTTAAAACTCGTATAATTCATATCAACCTGCTGTCCAGATTATTACTATATTTTTTAACTCAAATTTCTTTTATGTTGAAAGTAAAATCGCCTAATTTCCGCTGTTATCCGTCCTGCTTCTGTCTGACTTGACGCCGTTTTGATTGAGACCTGCACAAACACAGGAAGCCGGTTCGCTCCACACAGAAAGAAAAAGGCTGGGCCTCAATAAATCAAGCGAGGATACAGACATGATTTTAACGCACTGACCACACAGACACATGTTACAACTCTTACATCAACTTGCCTGTTAGTATATTTACAATTGGCACAAACAGGGCAGGTGAGATTAACTGCGGACCCCCCCCCCCCATCACAGAGCATCCTTGTGGACATGCGCATGTGAGACTTCACTGTCAATATTGGAAATCTTGGGTGTGGCAAGTGAGCAATCTCAGGAGTGATGCTGTGTCTGTTAGTGCAGTGGACTCCAAGGGAGAAATACTCAAGCCAGTATGAGGTGATTTACAATCTGGCTAAAAGAACAATAGTTGATCACAGCTTGTTCTTCATTCGAGTGGTGTATTTTTCATGTTTTGGCAGTGTTATTTTGCAGTAGTATTTTTCTTATACAAATTGCTCCTTTTATCATACAAAAGAACTGTTCACGCATGCACTTTGTATTGTGTCTGTGTTGCAGCGACAGCTTCCTGTCAGAGCAAATCAACATACTGATAGTGAAGAGACTGAATTCTTAGCAGTGTACCCAAAGGTGGTACTGCTAAAAACCACAGCCACCAACCAACCTCAATGCCCTCATTCACTTATGCTCAGTTTTCTCCGGGCATGATATAACTATTGTATTGTATACAGTGGCTAAATGAGTTACATAAACCAATGTTTCCTTAAAAAAACAAGGCATTACATTAAAAGGAGCACAAGCAGGTTCTCGGCAGAGAAGAAGAAAGTTCAGCCACAGTGTTACTTCCAGACAAAACTAATCTGCTGGTTAAACAAACTTCATCCAATCATTCAAATGAGAGGGCAGGATGAACCAGTCAGACAGGATGAGAGAAGTAACCTGGCAAAGTGAAGACACACATATACAAGCATGTTAGCACAAAGCCTAAACTCAGGGCACTCAGTGTCACACTTAAGACACTTAAGTCGTGCTTAAGCTGTATAAATGAACTTAAATCCATTTGCAGATAGGCTTGTACTGATGACACAGGCAATGGAAATCCCAATCCACTCCCCGCTGGCTTGAAACGTTTGTTGCTGACGTGAAGTCACTGTTTTGCCCTCATTCCCATGGTTCAAGTGTCAGTTTGACAGTTATGTGCTGACATTTACTCCGTGGGTTCAATGAGGTTTACGGGTTCTTATACTGAGCATATTTTCAATGCTTTACTGTCATCTTGTGGATATGTGATATTACTGCATGACCACATACAGTGCGTGTCTATGGTGACTGCACCTAAACAGATGACATAATACAAGATGCACAGCCCCTGTTCAGCAAAGAAAGAGTACCTGCTTCAATTTCACATAGAACTTTATTACAAACTAGTGTTATCCTTTTATTACAACCACCTGTCTAAAAGGTGACCAGGTGTTTGCAGGGAGGCAGTACCTTCTTACAGCTGACACACTCTTTGTGCCACTACTCAGCAGGTTAATATTATAAATAGCAACATGTAATACAAATGTTGAGTTGCAAGTCAGGTTAAGAACATTTACACGGTACATTTCTGATAGAAAATTTATACTTCCAATCCAGTGCAGACAACCTTCATTGTCCCAGTGCAACAGCTGAACAAATGGAGTCAAAAAGGCAGAACTAGAACAATAGCTACAGTATGGATCGCAACACGAGCATCGTCTTCATTTCATTGTCAAACTTCTGTTTTTGACCATTTTGCTATTGCTCATGCTATTTAGTGACAGCATTATACAGTACATCTCTTTGATATAGGAGAATAATTCAGAAACATTAAATATAAGATAACAAATGTGTTCTCAGTTTGTTCTGTGCCTGTGTATTGACCTTTCATCACCAAACCACTAACAGAATAATAAATTCTACTGTGTGCCTGTGTTGCCTGTACTCACATCTCATTTTTGCAGCAACTTGCTTTCCCTCTTCACTGCATCGTGACACTCCTTTCGCCATAAAAACACTTAAATGTACGAATATTAGGCAGCACTTGTTAGTCATTGTAAATACAGCCAACACAGCAACAACCCAGCAGTTATTCCAACAAGTGTCTAAAATAAGAAAGACATCACAGTGTGCCATCTGCAGCATATCAGCCTTTAAGGTCTGTGGCACGCAGTCAGCTACGATACACCTGTCACCTGTAAACAAACATTGTGAGAGGATTTTAAATGAAAATGTCTTTGAGTGTTATTTATTATTTTAGTTCAGTAAGAAGTCTGGGCTTAGGTAGCCAAACAGATGGAAGTCACCCTGGTAACGTGCGTATAGACGCTTGATGTCTCTCTTGCTGATGCCTGAGAAGTACTGCTCCACCTTGGTCCTGTTGTAGCGGGTGATCCCTGGAGGAATGGCTGGGTAGGACACCAGATGGTCAATGCCTGCTGCTTTGAGGATGTGTGGGGCATCTTTCTCCAGTGTCTCGTGGTGGCCAACCACATTATAGTGCACTTCACACGGCGCACACAGCTCAGCGTAAGTCACCCAATGAATAATGTGCTCACCGAACTGTCGGTCCATACGCCGACGGCCTTCTCCATCACCAAGGTAACGGACAAAGTCCTCAAAGTGCAGGCCGGAGGCAGTGAGGTCGCTGTTACGGTGGCTCTTGCGGTACTTCCGGACAATGGCTGGAGCGATGTCATGCTTGTACCAAGGCTCGAAGCGTGGGTTTTTCACAAACTTGTCCTTGAATGCAGAAATGAGGCGCTCAAAGGGATCTCTTACGATGAAAAACTTAAAGTAGGTGCTTAATCTGTTGAGGAAAATAATAAGGAATCAGGAGTTCATGAATTATAGATGGATTTCTTGGTTTATTGCGCCAACTAAGGTAAAAATGACCATCTATCAGTGACTGGTTAGTTAAAATTCAGCACAATTTAAACTCCTTTCCATTGTGCTGTACTCATCATTTGTTATGGGAATATCAATACTATTATTTAGCATGCCACCTGGCTTGAACAAGTCCACATTTATCAACATACCTATGAGTTATTTCTTGTGGAGTCAATGATGAGAGGCGGGGTAGGCCATTTTTCTCATGGTCATGAACAAGATTTTCGGGGATTTCCTCCACAGTGGAGAATGCTCCTGCATTCAAGCAGATAAATCATCAACTTTATAAACTAATTAAATGAAAAGTCCTCGAGTCATAACGTGTCATTGTCACAAAATGAGAACTGGTATTTATGAGCTACTCCTTTCATTATAGCAAACATGTGTATTGTTACTACCTTCATCCAGTTCATACTTACCATTGAGCACAATGAGGACTTTCTTCCATTGCGTGTTGCCCACTTTAGGCGTCTGGCAGAACAAGATCTTGTGTTTGTCACAGACAAAGATGCGGTCCAGGACAAATTTGCTGATGGAGACGTGAGTCAAATTCCTGAGGCTGCTGTTCTTACACACAGCTGAGAGCAGTTCGATTCTCTTATCAGTGACTGCCTGCCAATCTGCTGCTGTAGGTACCACTGTGGGCTGAGATGGGCATATAACACTAATGTGAATGATGGCATTGTTTTTTGACGTGAAGAGGAAAAAACTGAGAGGCTTTATTTCAAATTAAGTAAATGTAGATGCATTAATCACCCAATCTGATGACTTTGGAGCAGGTTTTTCTGGAGTGGAAACAAGGATGGATTTAACCACCTTGGTGGCCGGCACTGTCCAAGTCTGGCCACCAATCCTCTCTCCATAATCTGAAAATAACATTTTAAAAAGGAGGCTGATCAGATTCACCCCACAACTGATTGCCTGTAGTAGTGAACTGAGAAACAACAGCTCACCGTCCACTGCTCTAAAGCTGATGAACTTGCTGACAAACATCAGGATGAGCAGCACCCAGCCGCAAGCCCCGAGGAGCAGCCAGTGGTGCCTCATCGCTTCATACATCAGCCGACGGCCATGGAAACACCGAGCAATGCTCCTGCCTGGACACACAGACAGACTGAAGAGTGCATTTAATTAGCTAGCTTAGCTGTTAGCTTAAACATCTGTAGGCACCGCTAACGTTAGTGCTAATATTAACAACATTAACGCTCCATAGCTCTATGACTAGTTACATACGTTAGCTGGAGAGGTCTTTATGTTTAGCTAGCTACTACATAGATATAATATGTCAACAGGAGCTGAGGTTTCCGCTTTGAGTTTGTCTGATAAAGATATCTACTAACCCAAACACATAATGTAACGTTACTGTTAACTGTGTTTAAGCTAGCTAACAGGTCAGTCACTTAGCCAAACAGCTAGCCACACCTGTCCACCCAGACGCTCACCAAACAACCCTAACCCCGGTGAGGTTAATTAAATGTCAAACCCAACACCACAACAACCATGTGTCTTACCTTATTGTTCAGTTAAAGCTACTTCACAGCTGCACAAACTCCGGAAAACATATTTAACGGTGCCACAACGTCTGGTTTAGCCTGCTGCTGCTTCCCTGCTCTTCACACCCGAATGCTACCAAAGAGAGGTAGCGCCCTCTAGCGACGGTGTGGTGGCAACGCACGCTCAGTAATAACCACTAAACATCCACGATTAGTTTTCAGTAGAGCTCTACAGTCCAGCCTTAATCTGTCAATTTGATCTAGTCTCTATATATCGATAATGCCATTTACAGACAAATACAGCTGCTCCTTCATGAGAAAAAAAGATAGGATGTGTACAGGTTACCACAGTCATGGCTGGCTTGCTTCCATTCATTTGGGATGATATATATGAACTCAAGTAAACAAAGCTTAATCCTTAATCTACATGTGGACTGTACTGTTCTAAGACCATGGAATAGCACTTGGTAATTAATTTCCACTCGAATAATCTACTTAATAACTCAATATAGTCCTTTGACTATAAAATAATAAAAACTATACCTCCTATAATTTTAGCAGAAAGCACAGCCAGTTCAAATGTTTATGCACATCTCTCTAATATACTGTCCACATCTCATTAAGCACTTCCACTACATTTGTATGATGGGAAAAAAAAAGCTCCAGTAAAGTCAGATTCTACAATACCAGTCCTCCTTGTTGAAGGACACTCTTAAGAAAAAAAAAAACATAGTCGGCATCACTGAAACACTTCAGTTTGTGACAGAATTCACCTTTACATATTAACAAACTATTACAAGAAGGTTATGGTCTAAATGATACATTTTGAAATTTTAGCATAAAATTTAGTATATTACAGATGCATAACATTTCACTTTATTACAGAACACTCAAAACAACCATTAATCTGAATTTATAACATCTCAAATAGAATCTTCAGTTTGAGCACAAAAACAGAAATGAAGACACTAGACAAGAGCAACTTTTAAGTCAT
>JAUBNQ010000012.1:8881816-8891904 GCA_032353495.1 Ctenopoma kingsleyae | reverse complement strand
CACACAAAAAAAGACGTATTATGGTATCCCTCACAAATCCAACACAAGCAACATTCCTGCAGCACCAAGCAGTACAGCATTATGTGCGGTAAAAGTAAATTTAAACTTGTGGGCAGACATTACACATTAAACAAATGAAGACATCTGTAATGGATTTATAATCCAAAAGATTGTCCAAGACAAGACAGCAGTGTTTTTCCCCTCGGATGTGTATTAACAGGGTACCATCTCACCTGACACCCTTGCTCCACACTGCCTTGTTGAGGCGAGTGTCAATGCGCACATCAGGAGTTCCCATCTCTTTCACGGCAAACTTGCGGATCTCCTTGATGGCGCGGGGAGCCCTCTTCTTGAAGCTCCTGCAAGATGTCAAAATCAAAAGTAAATTGCAGACATTTCCTTCAGTTACTTATAAAACAATACCAACATCATCCATGTGCTTTGTGCACAGGTTTTACTTGTCATTTTACTGAGTGGATGCTCTAAATAAATGAATACACTGTACAGCAAAAAACTGAGTAATCAACAAATTAAATCGACTTCACCTGCATGTCTGCTAACCACAATGTCACTGAAAATATTTTTGTTTAAGGCATTGCTTTAGTGTGTTCATCAGCAACATACAATGACTTAAGTTAAACAGACATCAGTTAACTGACAGCTGATCCAATGAACACTATCTGCTGTGCAATAACTAGTATCCAACGCCTGCTGTGTCTTCGTGTTACAGTTACTCACACTCCATGGATGCGCTTGTGGACGTTGATGGTGTACTCTCTGGTCACCACCTCGTTGATGGCTGAACGCCCCTTCTTTTTCTCTCCTTTCTTAGTTGGGGCCATCTATAAACAATACACTTACGTTAGTCTTTGGAAATGTCAACATTGAAGATAAACGTAAAAAGGTCACTACACCGTTTCACGTAGGTAAATGAGACCACCAGCTTCAGTATTTTAATGATAAACGTTTTACAAACTTTGACACCATTTTACGACACCCCCAAAAAAACACGTTAGGTTAGCATACATCTGGCTGCTCTAATGTAACTTGTTAGCGCAAGCCAACCCGCATCTCAAATAATTAAATGAACAGCACAGACGTTAAAAGAGGAAAACAAATGCAATTTACAGTATCAGTGCTTTAAACTTGCGGCTATTTTGTGTTATATTGCTGTAACAGTAGTGCAAGCTACTCCGGCTGACTCAGTGACTGAGTGTTACCATTCACCGCTTTTAATCGTCTTTTGAGATGTTCATCCATCTCAAAAGCCTCATATAAAACACAGTATATCATTTGCGTGAACATATATAATAGATAAGGGTCAAATAAAGCTTTAATATGAGAGGATGACGTTAGATTGCAGAAATAAAAATTCCAAAGAAAATACTCACATCGACTCAGAGTTGAGACGGAAGTCGGAAGGACGGGCCAAACGTCGAGGATTGTGGGTAAAGGAAACTGGTCCGTTTTAAATGGCGTCCGTCAACAACAATGGTATAATCGATAGGTTCCTAGCGTGTAACCACGCATTGTCCTACACATTCAACAAGGTTTTAATTTGCAATGACAAACAGGGCAGATGTTCCCAGAATGAGAGCTAAAAGAATAAATAAGCATAAAATATGCAATACAAACTAGTTATCCTTTTTAAAAACGAGTTTTTTCTTTTGAAAGAGCTTGATAACAAGGACTCAGTAGGGTGTACATTTTTGCATCATCAGACTAGTCGCAGTATGAATGTAGAAATAAATAGTACATGAGTGTAGTACCAACGTAGTAGTAGTAGTAGGTGTCTATTCTTCATATGGAAGTTTCATTTGTTTTAAAACATTTGCAGTAGCAATGCACAATGGTTGTATTGTTTTAACTGATTTCTCGTACATAGATTGGAACCAGTTTAAAATAGAACACAGGAGGAAATTAACTTTTAACACCATGACAGATTATTTTATTTTGTGGTAGGATTATGAGGTCTGAGACAAGATATGACAGAGCTGCTCTGTTGTTGGTCTTCACCAGACCACAAAACTATCAAACTTATTTAAAAAAAAGTAAGTAAAAAAATAAAAAAAACACATGTAACTATGCTTATTAAAAGAATCATTTATAACATAACCTTAAGGTTACATCTAACCACAACCACCTCATACATAAATGTCCCACTTACCTCATAATGCAAATGTTTGCACCAAGTGTCTGTCAGCATTAGCATAGAAATCTAATCTTGAGCTAGCACTACATTTGAACCCAATCAGATCCCCAGTTGTCCTCATTGCAACTTAAAAATACCATTATGCATTTATTTTACAGTAAAAATACAAAGTTAAACCAGATATCATTACTACATCTCAAAACCGACCTTGAACCTTAGACATATGTAACATATAAAAGGAAACGTTTTCAAGCATCATATAGTTGTGCTCAGAATTGAGCTACAACGTAAGAGTGCAGTCTCTCCATATCTGTAATGTCATTCAGATATCAAGTCACAGTGGGAAAGTTGGTAGGAGGTGTCATGTTGAATCCAGAGCTCTAACTCTTATTCAGTTCTTTAAGCTGTTCAGTGCAACAAGCTGGTTTGTCCATTGAATTTGTGCCCCAGCAATCACAACATGTAGTGTGCAACTAATAGTGCTAAACCCACATCCCAGGGCTTCCAGTTTATCCACCTGTACAAGTCTTTTTATAATGACTCTGGATGATCAACCGTTGGAACACAGAAACGAAAAATTCAAATTTTGTACGTTTACAGTCATTTTATCTATGCAGTCTAGTGTCTCTTCCTATAGGAAAAACTTTGGCTCCTTTTTGGATGATTTGGGCTGGTGAACGCTAAGGAGAGAAGTTCCACATGGCAATGTTGAAGATCTGGCACTCTATAGTCTATTGTGTGCTCTGTACTCATTTTAGTTCATTTCAGGGAGACATTGCCAAACCATTCAAAACAAATACATCAACCAAAAACCAATGTTTCCACAGACTAACAGATGGAACATATTACATTCAGTGGAGGAATAGTTTGGCAGTGTTTTTTTCCATTCAAGTTCCTGCAGGATGCTTCAGTAACACTCTACAGCAAATGCTGTAGATTTTCTCTGCAGATATTTTGTGATTAGATGTAAACACCAACAGCAATAACATCAGGTGTCACAGCATTTGAAGGCTGAACAGTCACTTCATACAAAGCAAAAGACCCATTACAAAATCAGCATCTAACCATTTTAATGCACAACTGCAGTAACCAATGTACAATAAACAAAAAGCAAAACAGTCATTTAAACTTGGTTAGGCAGGTGAAAATGTGACAATTAAAAAGCTGCGCTAAAACACTGTAATGCACAACAAAACATGAAGTCATTTTAGGTGTCTTTTATGTTTCTCATACATGGTTCAATACACACCTCCATAGACTAGAATGTCCATTAGTCTATGACACAGAACTTGCAGATCATCCAAAACATGTTAAGCGTAACTGAGAAATTCACATTTTGCTGTGTTTTATTTGTTGTCATTACTAAAAAGACTATGTATGTAATAAAATGGGACAGAGAGAGATGAAAGGTTCTGGGCTAGAAGAAGTAGATGCTTAGAATCACTTCTCTCAGGACACACAAACCTCAGGCTGTGCTGAGCTGAGCTTACTACTACCAGCTGCAGCACCTTCAGCTGCTGGTACTGACACACTGTCAGACCGTTCTGGGGCCGAAGCCTGGCCAGCCATGGTCCTTCTGAAGAGCCGCATGCTCATCTGCAGCAGCTCGTTGTCTACCACAGGGGTAGTAGGGTACTGTTTTGTTAGGCCCTGTAAAAGATACAGAGTACAGAGATGTAGTGGCAAAGTCTAACCTCATGAGAATATAAAAAAATAAACAACACAGCGAGGGCTAGTAGTAAATTCATTTATGTCAGCGACTGCATGATGTCTACCTTGTCATTTTTTAACAGTTGCCGGCGGATGGCAAAGTCCCTGCGGGCACACAGGGCCTTGCAGCAAGGCCCCAGGTTGCTCAGCAAACCTGCCCTCTCCACTCTCCTGTTCAGGGCTGCCATATTCAGGGCCCCCAGATCATGCTCAAAGAGCTTGTCAGCATCTGGCAAGATGGAGATGAAAGCGAGTTTTAGATACATGGGTCACACAAAACAGACTCAACAAAACTAAAAAAAAAAAAAAAAAATCTACAAAAACAAACTATGAAAGCTATCAGCATGACAATATAAACTAGCCAAAAATGTCTGGTTTTGTAAATTGAAAAAAGTAATAAATTTACAAATTTCAAAATAACCTACACATAAGGGAAGCAAATGATGAACAAGCAATGATGTTAAAATAAAATTAAAAACTAATAAGTTAAGTCAAAATAACAAAAACGATAAAAATGTGATTTTGGTTAGATGATTTTAAGACTCTCACCTTTGGGGTCATCCAGCTCAGACTTGCACACCTCTTTGACTTGTTCCATGAGCTCAGGCCCAGCAAGTCTCTTGCTGATGCCCGCCCTGAGAAGCACAGCCCCTGGGGTGAACCGGAGCAGTGCCGCTCCTGCTGCCCGCGGTTCTTGCTTCTGTTTGGGCATCAGGCTGGGCCAGTCCACATCAATCACATCCAGAGGACCTGTCAGAACACAGTGTTCGAGGTTCAGTTTTACAAGGAAACATCTGATGTGTTCTATCTTGATTTGGTTAATAAATATAAATTAGGGCTGGGCACGTTAACGTGTTATTATCGCGTTAATGCGCCAATTCATTAACGCCGATAATCGTTTTATCGCGCATTAACGCATTTTTATTATTATTATCATTATGATTATGAAAGTCCATTGCTCACTGGGCCTGAATACACATACAGACAAACGATGGATCACAGGAGGGGCGGGACATTGATGAGTACTGGCTTTGGATTGACATCAAGAAGCATCTCAACCAATGAGAGCATTTGGGGGTGGGCCTAATACTGCTACAGTGTTCTGCAACCGAACCGATGCAGCAACTCACCCAAACAATACCAACTCAAACACTTAAAGGAATGACGTTAATGTGTTTCTTTTAATGACAGAAGTCAAATTAACAACTGTGTTTAAAAAACGCTTTTTGACAGATTTTGCGACGTGCGCTCTGCGTGTGTGTCTGAGTGTGTGCGCGCATCGAGGCAGAACTCCTCCGAGCGTGATACAGAGATCAGAGGAGAATAGTAAACATTATGGGACCATTTAGGGACAGAATCCACGGTGTGTTTTTCTCCAGATTTCAGCGGGTATGTCCGTATGTCTGGCCGACAAGCTGGCCGGCTTCAGGGCGATCAGCTGATCCCTTGAGTAAACAAAGTACGGAGATGCTGCGCCACAGTCCCAATCCTCAATGAGAGTAACATTTCCATGGCAATAACAGTGATAAAAACTCTCTCAACCCACATGATTGAGGGGGCACAAGATAAACACAGAGTACAAATCAAGCACGAATAAAAGAAAAAAGAAAAACAAAGAAAAAAAGTTTAAAAAGTGTGAGAAAAGACGGAGCAACTGAAAACTGCATGCCGGTTGACGCATGCGCACAAATTAATATTTAAGTGAAGATATACAAGAAATATTGAACTGCTACTGTGTAAAGTAAATACTGTGCAAAGTGCAAACCAAATACTATTGTACTTCTGTTCATAGAGCAGTACTTTTAAAATAAACATGCGCAATAAACTACTTTTGAATCCATTATTCAATTTTGTCCATAACAGTGAAAAGTCATGCGATTAAATTTTTTAATGTGTATATAAATATTTCTGATGAAAATCTCTCAAGCAGAAGCAGATGCTATTTTTCCAATTAAATCCAGATAAAAACAAAGATTAAAATAATAAATATGAAATAAAAATAATGCATTTGCATAAAAATCTGATGTTCTCCATGAAGGGATTTCCTGGTACCTGTAATTTTCTCATCATCCTGTTGATCCTCCTTCTTCTGGCTGTCAGCAAGGATTTCATCCAGCTCATCATCACTGATCGGTTCATACTCCTCTCCAACAGATGTGACTGACTGGCCATCATCTTCCTTTCCATCATCGTCTCCTGTGAACACAACAGACACAGATTTCTTTAAATCCAGTCTTGTTATTTGGGAAAAGCTGCAAAATCACAGACACGCTTTTATCTTCTTACCGTCAATGCTGTCTGCTTTCTCAAGCTCCCGTTGCTCTCCCATGAGGTGGTGACTGTTGCTTGGTTTCTCAGGTTCTGGAGGGCTGAAAGCTTCTCTTGGCAGCAGGGGTTCATAGTCGCTCCTCTCCTGCCTCATCATGTCCCCACGCATGTCTCCTCTCATTTCACCCCTCAGGTCTCCCCGTCCTGGAGCTCTGGGTTCTCCATGTGGTGGCAGGTCCATCATCCTCTCCCTCTCTCGATCACCACCTCTTTCAACTCTGCTGTCTCTCTCACGCTCTCTTTCTCGCTCCCGTTCCCGTTCGTGCTGTTGGATGAATCCTTCAGGGAGTAAGCGCTCCCTGTCCCGAAGGTCCCGTTCTCTTAGGAGAGGTTCACGGCCTGGGCGCATCAGCAGGGGTTCGCGCCCCCTGCTAGGCCAGTCCCTAGGTTCAGGCTCCCAGTCTCTCTGTTGTTGTAGTGGCTGCTGAAGGAGCAGGGATTGCTGCTGCTGCTGCTGCTGCTGCTGAGGCCGGAGATCTTTCCGGTCTCGATCCCGTTCCCGCTCGAATGGCTCCCGCTCTCTTTCCCGTTCTCGACTGTCGTAGGAGCCAGCGCGGGATCTGGACCTGGCCTGCCTCTCAGAGTCAGGGGAGCTGCGTCTGGAGCTGTGGCTGTGAGAATCCTGCCGGTCTGGAAGACAACAGAGAATAAGTGAGAAAGTACAGGCAGGACCATGGTTAAACGTTTTATTAAGCAGTGTACTGCTCCTCGATAGATGAATGGATCCTATTCCACAACATTTGTGTGCATTTACCTGATGAGGTGCTGCGGCTGGGCTCTCCTCTCCTCAACTGGTCAATTCGAGACTTCCTCTCTGCTCCTGGAGGGTCATTCACCCCCGGCCTTTCTCTCTCCCGCTCTCGCTCCCTTTCTCGCTCTCGTTCTCTCTCTTTGTCACGGTCACGTGAGTTGGTGCCCTGCAGCCTGCCTCGTCGGGATCGTGGGCCCTGGGGATCGTCTCGGTGGGCTGACTCATTGGAGGGTGACCGCGGGCGGCGGGACGAAGTACGGCTCTGGTTGCTCCCCATGCTGCTGCTTCGTGTCTGCTCTGGGGGAGGTTTGCGGAGCAGGGGCTTGGACATGAGGGGCTGTGGAGTCAGTGTCTGCAGCAGCATTGGTGGATCCTGAGAAAGCAGAGGGGCAATGGCAGGGGGGTTACACCTCTCCCTGTCCCTGCCCACCCTGGGACCACCAGCTCTCCTAAGGGGCTCAGCAGGAGCCCTCTCAGAAGGAGCCAGGGGAGCTTGTGCTTCCAGTGCTCCTCCCCCCCGGTCTGTGACCTCCTCATCTGACCAGTCACTGAAGTTGTCCACCTTGGACAGTGGAGACAGTTCTGTGTTGCCTCCAGTACCGCGTTGATTGGGCCTCATTGAGGGTGGTGGGGTCCTGGGGCCTCTTTTCCTCTTATTATGTGGCTGATGGGCTGAGGTGTCCTCCTCAGACACATCAGAGTCTCCTCCTCGTGAGCGCTTCCTCTTTCGATCAAGGGCCTTTTTCTTGGCTCCTTTCCTGGGGGAGTGTAAGGTTGGAGGTCCATCTGCAGGAGTACCAGTTTGGGGTTCAGAGTTGAAACGGTCGCCTGCAGGAGCCAGGCGGTTGCCACCAGCAACCTCCTCTTCTTTGCGACCTTTCTTGAGCCCCTTCTTCTGTGACTTTGTCTTCTTTTTGCCCTCCTCATGGGACTGAGCACCAGCGGTCTCTCTGTCTTCTCCACTTGTGGCAAGCGCTGAAGGAGGTGGTGGGGATTCCCGCTGGTCTCTTACTCTGCTACGAGAATCAGGCGGGGTGTCTCCTCGTCTGTTGCCTCCTCTGCTACGTTCCCCACGAGCCTCCAGCTCCTCGTGACGACCACGTGCTTCCCTTTTGTCCCCAGATCCTCTACGCTCCTCATCCTTCCAGTGACTGTGTTTGTCATCAGATGGAGCAGCCCTTGGGGGAGAACGTAACAAGGGCTCCTGGGGCCGCACTACTTGGCTCAGCAGACGATGCTTGTCACCACCTGTACATACACACAAAACAGTCACATACCACAGCACGCAATCAGTCAAATAAGTTTTAATTTAACCTGGTAAGTCAAATAAAGAAAAACGTCATTTTCAAAAAGCTTTGAAAAATCTTTCAAAATTTGCAAAGTGCAATTTTAAATGGAAAAGACTATATTTGAAAATGTTAACTAATAGCATCCCTGTCACTTATAATTAGTAATACAGGGGACAATCAACAATGGAATATGTAAAATAAAAACACAAGACATGTAAGCAAGGAAATTCACAAGCTATTCCAATAATCCTTTAAATAACTAACAGTACATTGCCTTATACAATGGGTACATTTGCATTTTACAAGCAGTGCATTCCCCATTAAACAGGATGGGGCCTTTCAAAAAGAAATTCCCTACTGTCAGATGAAGTCGGACACACTGGGCTGGGAAGGAGGGGTTGAGAGTGGAGCTTGGCCTGCCCTCGGCCAATCGGGCGCTCACTTTTGTCCTCTGGACTGTTGTAACCGTCACTATCTGCCGGACTCTGGTCCCGCGTCGTTCGCTTAGGTGAGGGTCGCGGGCTAGGGCTGCTCTCCACTCTCGGCCTCTTACGACTAGAAGGAGAAGAGACAAGAGCTGTTATAGAAATATCTAAACATTAAACCAGTATTAGGACTCGGACAGTCATGACTGCATAACCATTAGTGAAAATGTAGTTCTCACTGTGCTTTCATAGAGAAAACTGCTTCAGAATTTTAAATTTGAGAGCCAAGTGTGGTGTTACACAAGGCCCCTTGTAGGGTTATGTTCATTTTATGAGTGAATAAATAATCTCTGCCCGTTTGAAAATATATTATTTGCAGATGACAATTACTAGATATCATCAGCTTCACCATAACAGAATATTAACATGCCAGACCGAAAACCTCTAAGAAAAACTACTTTTACTTTTTCACTCTTATCTTTGTTTTTTCTTGTGAAATAAGTCAAATAGTTATTCTTACTTTTTGGTTAACCTGAATATTACCAAAGATTAAGCTTTAACATTGGAATGCAAGTCAACATTATGTCATTTTAATAGGTTCTAAGTCCAAAAAAGATTTGAATCACTGCTGTAGCTTAGTAATTTTGATGTTAAGGTTGATGCACGTTTATATCATCCTTGAAGGTATATGAAACTCTACTACATATTATGCAGATTGTTACCAAAATCTGAGCATAAAAGAACTAATTGATGCCTATACTAACTCTGTAAAATATAAATCTAAATATAATACCTAAAAGTTTGTCAGGAACTTTTAAGACATTATCGAATCCACTTAAGTCAATGTAAATATAGAAAAAAAACTGGAAAGTAAATAGGTAGATATGTGCCTTGACTTTCGATCATCCCGGGTGTCTCGGACAGGCCGATCGTCTCTGGAGTCTTCCCTCCTGTCCCGCCTCTCCTCCCTTCCTCTTTCTCGCTCCTCCCATTCCCGCTGCCTCTCTCGCTCCCGTTGCTCCCTCTCTCTCTCCCTCTCCCGTTCCCGCTCCTTCCTCTCTCTCTCTCGTTCCTCCCTCTCCCTTTCCCGCTCCTCGCGTTCCCTCTCTCTCTCCCGCTCCCTCTCCCTCTCTCGTTCCCGCTCACGCTCCCTCTCTCTGGCCCGCTCCCGCTCAGCCTCCCTCTCCTTTTCTCGTTCCTTTTCCCTCTCCCGCTCTCTCTCCTTCTCTTTCTCCCTCTCCCTCTCCCTGTCTCTCTCTCGCTCCCGGTCACGGGTCCGGTCGTCCCGTCTCTCCTCCGCTCTGTCTGTCCTGCGCTCCTCCCTCCTCTCATCCCTCTCAGACTCCTCTGATCTCCCCTGGTGTCTGTTTGGAGAAGCTGAAAAAAAAAACAACAACATATGATTCAGTCTATGATTATTTAAGATTTTGTTT
>JAUBNQ010000012.1:8850938-8874313 GCA_032353495.1 Ctenopoma kingsleyae | reverse complement strand
ATCCAGTACATCTACACAGTCCATTGTAATCCAATTACTGGAATCTGATAGTTAAAGATTAAATCAATCATACATCCTCTAGGCTGTGATATCTCTCATAGAAAGTCGAGGTGCTTCGTGGGTCTGTGGTGTTTATCCTTGTCTGCATTTCAATCAGCTCATTGGTGTTGGCCAGTAAAACCCTAGAGGTAATTTAAATAATAATAAAGCAAGTAATAAAAACCTATAAATACATTAAAATTATATAATCCTTGGTGAGCGGTATACCTTTGTTAAAGAAATGCAACATACCCATGTGTTATGGTGTGTTTCTGTAGCAGATCCTTGACCGTCTTTGAGCTATTTGCAGGCACAAACAAGTGGACTTGAGTTTCTTGTTTGATGTACTGAGGTGAAACCGGCTGCCATAACGCTGTCTGAGAAAAATAATGTTAGATATTGATTCACACAAGGAAAAACAAATATAAGACAATCGCTGACAAAGAAAGTCATCATTTCTACCTGATATTGAGTGGATACATTCCTCACAATGTCTACTTGTTCTTGTGTTTTCGGGGTGATTGATAGAACTTGGTCACTGAGTAAAAACAAAACAAAGCAAACAGCAAAATACACAGTTACCATGAATGATGCAGAGGACATCACAGGTCAGTGCCAGAATTCAAAGGTGACACATATTGGTTTGTCAGTGTTACAGTGTTATCATCCAAACTATGGAATTAAAGGTCGACAAATTTTAACTTGGCTAGAGTTTGGGGAGTACATGTAATGTAATTAACTTCCCGCTGCCTTCCCCTAAAGTATGTCTTCACTTTGAGCTGAAAAATATGACTAAGACAACATCTGGAGGAGTCTTTCTCATCAACAGTTCAGATGATGTCATCTGGAGGAATGAAAAACTCTTTTTAAGCTAGAAGCAAAGAGTTATTTTAATATATATAGAAGGTAGATGGATGTTTTATGCCATTCAAATAGTACTTAAACTAGAACCAAAGGAAGCATGTTGTTCTTGCATACAAATAAGTGCACTCAGTTATTTTTTCTGTGGTAAACAGTAAATTCTCTTTCCCAGGTACAATTAGTTACTTGAAAAATTCAACAAATCAACTTCATCAACTTACTGTGTTTCTGTGCTGGATCCCTGGTCAAAATAAATGAAAACAAACAAAATCAGAAGAGTCTTCATGATGTCAGGATCCAAAGTGAAAATGGTAGACGTTTGCTCAAACCATGGGAGTAGGGAGACATTATTGATTGACACAGTGTTTATTTAGAAGTTAAACTTTGCTTTTTGGAGAAAAAAACGGGGGCATTGATCAGTCAGTGTGGCTGAGAGGAAGCTGGGTAGTATATCACTGGTGTGCATATTTTCACAATTTCACCATTTCAACTCCAGTAAAACTATTTATATTCATATTATTATTTATAACATAAAGATTTGAATCAATTTGACTTATCAATGCAAGCTGAAGGGACAAAAGTGCAGTTATACCTCTCCACCGGTAGGTGGCGCTACGTATATGCGTGTGTGTGTAACAGCAGGAAAAGACAGGAAGAGAAGTGACGTGGAGTTGGAAGGTGATGTGATGTGTTAAAGCTCTGTTGACAAGAAAGATGTCAGGCCACGATCAGCTGGTCTACTGTTTGTGTGAACTGACAAGGTATGATTTATCAAGTCTCAAAACCAGAGGGTAAAATGCTAAGTTAGAAGTCGTGTTTAGCTTGTTTTGGTTCATTGCATGTTGTTTGCTCTTCTGTTAGCATTAATAGTTAAACAGCAACAACACTGGTAAAATATTGACAACATTTTATGTTAAGTAAGCTAGTTCGTTAGTTTTGGTCTTAGATAAATATAATGAGGTTTCTTGTCTGTCGTAACTTAGCTATTATGAAAGCGCTTAGCATTTAGCTAAAGTCGAGCATCTTTGTCACTTTTCTTATACAGGAAGTAGTATTAATGTAGACTTCCATACATTTTGACTAAATTCGTGCATTTCTCTATGTTATTAAGTTAACAAGTATTTTGTGCTGATATATACTTCTTTATAATACTTAATCACCTTAGTGACACTGATGTTTTATGTTGTGGGTTGTACATTTTATGCTGCTTGATTTTATATTTTATATTATTTAATTTATCTGTTTTTGCTATAACAATATTGTTCGTTAATTTCTGTTACCTAAAAGTCATAGTGTTGTATTATTGTGTTTCAGATTGCTGTGGAACTTGCTGCTGCCCCTGTTGTTCCTGTGTGTGCTGCTGTTGGCTGTCGTGGTCCTGCTGGTGCTGGCAGTGCGTTTCTGGCTGCAGAGCAAAAGGAACGCCCGGTGGGCAAGAGACAGCCGACCAGCGGTGGCCTTCTTCCACCCCTACTGCAATGCTGGTGGTGGGGGAGAGAGGGTGCTGTGGTGTGCTATCAGGGCATTGCAAAACAGGTACAGTATATCCAACTCCTACCACTAGTTGTTGATTTACTCAGAACTGAGTAAAGAGGAAAAGTCATCAGGACTGTTTGTCAGGACTATCTAAACCAAGGGTGGGCAATTCTGGTAGAAATTGTGGACAGTGGCCCTCAAGGACCCGGAATGCCCACTCCTGACCTAAACAAATCTAAATACCTTCTATTTATATGAAATGTTATTTAAACATGTGCACAGGTTTGCAGACATCGATTTTGTGGTGTATACGGGGGACCTAGATGTGACAGGCCAGCAGATTCTGAACGGAGCACGGCGTCGTTTCAACATTGTGCTGCCCCGGCCGGTTCAGTTTGTGTTCCTGAGGCACCGGCTGCTTGTGGAGCCCGGCCTGTTTCCTCACTTCACCCTGCTGGGACAGAGTGTGGGCTCAATCTTCCTGGGATGGGAGGCACTGACAGAGTTTGTCCCAGATCTTTACATCGATTCCATGGGCTACGCTTTCACTCTGCCCTTGTTCCGCTATCTGGGAGGCTGCAGTGTGGGGAGTTATGTTCACTACCCCACCATCAGCACTGACATGCTTTCTGTAGTGAGAGAGAGGAACCCAAGGTAATCAGTGTGTGTCTTTACCAAAGAAAATTGGGTCACAAGGGCTGTGCTGTATGCATCATGCAGGCTTTTTAGAGATTCAGCCATAGTTCAGTGGGCTATATGAGTTTATCTAACCATTATGCTTAATACATTTTCTTATATCTAGACATACAGCATGCAATCAAATTATTACTGTCCTCTACTGGTGGTTGCACGTAACTGCAGCAACTGTTCTCACGTACAGGTCTTTTCTTCCCTGAATTACAGAGCTGATAAAAGCAGGGATTGCACAGACTTATCTAAAGTTATAATACATGCCTATCCCCAATCTCGGAGTGGAAATACGTCATCATTCAGCTCTTCAATCGTTTTAGCATTATAGCTCATCATCCACTGTACTATGCCAAGATGTGTTGAAGAACATTTCACTTGTTATTTCTCTCAGTGCAAGCAGAAGTAGCCAAGTGTAGAGGTTGAATAACCACTGATTTATAACTCCCAGCTCATGCTCGTCCCCTCAGTTTAAAATGAATTGTTAATGTTTTAGGTTCAACAACCAGGACTACGTCTCCAACAGTCTGTTCCTGAGTGCCTTCAAGGTGGTCTACTACTGCATGTTCGCCCTGCTCTATGGCATGGCTGGCTCCTGCAGTGACCTCATCATGGTCAACTCCTCCTGGACCCTTAATCATATCCTGTCACTGTGGCGTGCCCCCAACCGCACCACTGTGGTCTACCCACCCTGTGACGTCAGCGCCTTCTTAGACATCCCGCTGGAAGACAGCGGTGACAGGAAGTGCCACTCCATTATTTCTGTTGGGCAATTCAGGCCGGAGAAGGACCACCGGCTGCAGATAAGAGCTTTCAAGATGGTGTTAGATCGAATGAGGGACCGTGTGGGTGGCAGGGAGACACTGAAGCTGGTTCTGATTGGTGGATGCAGGAACCAGGAAGATGAGGATAGGGTGCTTATGTTGAGGGGGCTGTGCCAGCAGTTGGGTATAGCTGACAGAGTGGAGTTTAAACTGAACGTAGCGTTTGAGGAGCTGAAGCGAGAATTGGGAGATGCCACCATCGGGCTGCATACCATGTGGAACGAGCATTTTGGAATAGGTAATGTGTTGATCTGAGGCTATGGTTGAAATTTTTAAAATAGTTTTTAGACGATGAAAAATGCATCAGAATGTTTTTTTTTCCCCATGTAGGCGTTGTTGAGTGTATGGCAGCAGGGAAGATCATTCTGGCTCATAAATCTGGTGGACCCAAGCTGGACATCGTGGTACCTTTCGAAGGAGGCCAGACTGGCTTCCTGGCTGACGACGAGCACAGCTACGCGGAGGCGATAGAGAGGATCCTGGCTCTGCCCCCTGCAAGCCGGTTGCAGATTAGATGCAATGCCCGTCAGTCTGTGGCTCGCTTCTCAGACGAGGAGTTTGAAGCCTGCTTCCTCGCTGCTATGGAGCCTCTGATGGGAACACTCCATCGATGACAACGGGACTAGCTGTTTATGTATATTGGTGTGTGCCAACACATACTGAGATTGTGAACGTAGTTATCGATATCAGATAAATATCTTAATTATTAAGTCATTCTACATAGGCAACACATTCCATGCAGCTATGTTGTAGCCTGTAGTTGTGCTGGAGTTTTACTTGTAAATAGCAGAGTATCTTGTCAAATGGCAGCAGTCAGAACATTTCCTGTATATGTAAGAGATACTTCTTTGTCAGTTATTCCAGTTTTGTTTAAACAGGTAAAAATTGTAAAGAAAAATAAAGGGGAGCAAACAAGACAAACTTTTAGACAGTTAAATAACATGCAGAAGGATTTAATATACTAAAATATTTATTTTAAAATCATTTGTAATAATTGTTGTGAACTATTTTTGATATTAATGATGAATGTAATAAAGATATGGGAGAACAGGACTGCTGCATCGATGTAACTTGTTTGGAAGGACAAGGAGACCTATGACCAGATTTTAAATAAACCTCTGGTAATCTGGATCAGAGGGAAAGGCCATTTGTTTTGTGTGTTCGTAGCTCCAGTGGTTTATCACATCTAAGCAGCTGGATATAGTCATTATCTCCTCATTTTAAACAGGATTATTTTCAGAGGTGACAGATGGGGCTTCACTTCTAGAGTCGATTATTGCTCACAAACTTTCATGTTGCATTTATTTCTGTGACGCTGAGACGGCTGTAACTGCTGCTGGATTGAAGCCACAAATTATGATGACAGCCTCTGGGAGCATGTCTTAAAAATAGAACTGAAAGCGGCTGAAATTCAATCAATACAATTTATGTTCATAAAAACGACTAACTCTGAGAACTGTCTGCATTTCAATCTACCTCTACCTCCATAAACATGTTACCATAATTTGTTAGATTTTAACATCTACTCTTTTATATGTGTAAAAAGACACTGGACTGCTGGTAACACTAGTGATGGAGGGCTCCTTGTGTCTGCAGTTACCTTTTATTTTCTTTGTCATTTACCTATTCATAGCTGTTTCTATGAGGGCAATAAACTCAATAAAATACTTTTTAATGGCCTGAATGTAATTGTGATTTCTTATCATCGACCTCCTTTCATTTGGCACATCACACTGGGATCAATAGTGCTGAACAAAGGTTACATGCTATTGCAAACAGGAAGCTGCACAGACTACAAGAGTGGGAGTTGGTTTTTTTTTTTCTTTTTTGAGGTTATAGAGGGTAAGAGGCGGTGCAAAGAGATGTTAGGACAAAAGCTGGCAATATTTAGAGGGAGGTAAATGAAGAACTGATGCATTTTGGTTAGGTGCTAGTCAAGATGAAGTCCTACATGCTTCTCTTGGCCCTGCTGCAGTCTCTGGGATGCTCAGGTGAGTGGCTTTCTGTACTGATCACTTCATATGGAAATACTGTACAGAGACTATCACTTGTTTTCACATCCTTCTCCTTTGACATCGCAGGCATCCCGCTGTATTACTCCGAGCTGGAGTCTATGGCAGACAGGGGTCTCGGAGCAGCTGTGTCACAGATCAACTCTCTGTATGCTGTGAGCCACCTATACCGAGTGACTAGAGGTAAAGTCAAAAAGGTGAGTTTGCATATGCTATTCTTCAACCTTTAGGATATACTAAAATGCAGACTGTTCAAAGTGACAAAGCAAAGCTGCTTTTTTAAAATTGTGATGCAGGCAATAATAGAAGTTATGCTTTATTCCTGTTGTTCTGATACGTCACATGTATGCCAGGTTATTCCTGTGGGCCTGAACACTGTTGACCTGCTGATGAAGTTTGACATTAAAGAAACAGAGTGCGCAAAGGCTTCTGGGAGTGACGTGCAGACATGCGCCTTCAGACCTGGTTTCTTTGTGGTGAGACATTTTATGTGATCTGGTGTAAAAGAAACAAAAAAGAAATGAAAAACCTGAATATGAATTTACTGTGGTTTATTTGAGTGTGTTGGGTGCCATGTGGTTGCAATCACAAGCAACCAGGATCCCCTAAGGGGTCCCAAGCCAAATCTGAGGGGCCACAATGTGACTAACTAATAAAGGAACCACTTTACTTTTTCAGGAAAAAAAAATCTACTCATTTTTTTTTTCAGAAAAAAAACAGTAAATTACTGGACTAAAGCACTTATATAATCCTAATTAAATATTATAATAAAGCTGGGATGTCATATTGGATGTGAACATTTTCACTGTACCTGTACACTAGCATTGGACACTGTGAAGGCCTGATATCTCAGTTCTGGGTAGGACAAATGTTGACACACTGCCCACTGTTTACACTGGCATTATTTTCTGGGAGGATTGTTGAGTCAGATCAGTTCTGGGTGCTGGATGTAGAGCGGACTAGTCATAACAAATACTGAGATTATCTGCTCATACAAGCTATTAAAACACCATCGTCTCCTTATTTCCCTTTGTTCTCTTCAGCCCTCCTTCTCCTGCTCTAGTCGGGTAAGAATGACCTCCACCTCAGCCCAGGTGTTCTCTGTGACATGCGGCCATGACAGCAGCTCCAGCTCAGAGTCCAGTGAAGAGGTGAGGACACAGACGAGATTTGATTTTTAGCTTTTTAATCTGCTGAAGGTTTGCTACACATGAAAATGTTTTCATCCAAAAAAGAAAAGGTTAGAGAGTAGTTGCATGTCATTCAGGTACAAATAAAACATTTTCGAATAATATAGGGAGCACACTAGAATAGGTATTCTGAACTATACATGTGAATGACGACTTGAATCTGCAGATTTTCTCAAGAGGAAGACACCAGTTCAAGTCCACTTACGCAAACAGAGGTAAAAGACAAAAGCAGGTTTTCAGTATTTCAGTTATATTCAGTGTATGTAGCTAACACCAGACTCAACTTTCTACAGTCCCGGCTCCTTTTGAAACTCCTTCACCTCCACCTGTCCAACGTGGCCACTCCCTTCACAGCGAGACAGTGGAAGTCCGTCCCAGAGGAGACACTTTCAGCAACTTCCTTGAGTGAAGGTTCTCCTCTTTCTGGAGACATTCAGGTGCTGATAGAAATTAAACTTGAATAAAAAAATATTTGTACATTATACTTCGTCTGTTTTTATTCCAGTTTTACCTGATATTTATTTGGTTATATTTATATGTCCGAACCACATAATAAAAACGCATTCTTAGGAAATGCATGTTAAATGAATTCACATAATTTAACTTATTCTATTTGACTGTAAAATGCTCTAAAATGCTGTTAGTCTGCACTAAAAGAAATCTTGGTGCACTGTACAGCATGATAAAACCACTAGAGGGAGTCTGAGTTCCACTTACCAAATAAATGTTTCCATTTTAAGTGTTGTAAATGTATTACATTATGTAAATGACCAGTATAGATGTTCCCAGCTAACTAAACCATTCAACAAATAAGCACTCTGACACAGGTTGAAGTCTGGTTTGAACATTTATATTGTGATTTTCAGTTTATATGCAAGAGGACACGTTTACTCTTATCTGCAGTCATTTTTCTTCATGTCATTTAGCCCCACATGTTCACATCAGCACATCAATAACTTACATACTGCACTGTAAGGACGATGATATTCATTTTATAAGAAACCGCACCCTGCCTACAGGTGGCAATCGCACCACTGTGGCTGAGCAGGACAAAAAGATAGCACGTTAAACAGGCCTTGTATGGAGTCAAGCACCACTGTGGTTTCTTCATGATAAGACAAACGGACTGGTTGTAATGGTCTCCTCTGAACCGTATCATGTAAACTTCCATGGCATACATTTCCTGACTAAATCTATTTTAAAACATGAATGATATGTAATCCTGGCACACAAGGGCATGTTGAAAATAGGTTCTTCAAAGCGTAGAGCTAGCACCCTAAAAATGAAGGCATTGCTGCTCAAAATTAAAACCCTTCATGATCCATTCTATAGATACAAAATCAAGAGTTAACCGTGTGCACTAAGGGCTGAAGCAGTAATGGCACCATGAAGAAACAAGATAGACACACAAAGCAACATTCAGTCTTATGTCAGTCAGATTTCTGTTAAGGACTACATGATTTAATGCTCTGTACACTAACAAGACAAATGTATCTTTTTCAATGGTGTCACCTCGTGTCGGTGAGATAAGTATACTTCACATGGCCTGAAAGCTGTACTGTCTACTTCCTGGATTGTGATATCATGTGATTTCAAGAAGGCGGCGGGGACCAAGAATAAAAGAGCAGCAGCTGCAACTGTACAGATACAAACAGAAGGGTAAGGTCCAAAATCAAGCCAGCACACAGGAAACTCATACAGTCCACAAAGATGCACCACCACAGACCTCCTATCCTTTAACAGAAGTCCATTACATGTTTGCATTAAATTAAACAAAGTTTAAACAAAATTTCCAGTTGCACAGTTCAGGCTCTGCTCAGACTTTGGAAGAACTCTCTTTTCTGCTTTGACCTCTGTGCACGACTTTGGGAATAAGGCTTCCTTCTAAATTTGCATTTGCCAAGTGGTGAAACAGTCTAGAAATGTGTGAAACTGTTTTATACTACAGAATCATTACCTTCATTGTTTTTTTCCAACTACACTTTCCATATACATTCCATTGTGCCTTAATGTTTTGTTTCTCTCTAGATTCTGTTAACCAGCTTTTAAAAGACAGACTTGTAAAAAAAAAAAAAATCAATCATTAAATAATTTCATATAAAAGCAAACCGCTCCACAAAGGCCTCCCCTAATGATTAAATACTTCACCACCATACAATCATGCATCCATGTGTGCACACAACACATGTATGCATATTCAGTCTTCATTTCTCTCTCACACATGCACACACGCCGGAACAGCTTCATGTTTTACAGCTTGTTGTTGTTATATGAGTCCATGCAGTACTGAAGCACAAAGATCCTGATGTGTTTTTGTTGCCGTTTTTTTTTTTGCCTCCAGTACGTCGCACAAATACAGTATATGGCAGATACAAGCGGATACATGGTTTGGCTCAGACCTGGATCCAGTAATATTTGCACGATCCTTGTTAGTGTTTATTTAAATCTGCTTGTTGTACCAGAGGGGCGGGGTTTACCATAGTTGACAATGCAATTTATTCCAGAGAGTTTAGACAATCACAGGAAAGGAAAACCATCTTACTTTTCCTGTGTTCTCAAACTTACCTGCTCTAGTCTTTATTGTCCCAATATTGTAAACCTCACTGATCCAGCGTGCCAAGCATGTTAAAAAATACAAAAATTAGCAAACACTAATTGAGCGTGGTCTGGTTTGGCTTTTTAGTATATACACTTCCATTTATCATTGTGATCCCAAGACGCTAGAAGGAATTCAGAAATTCACTCCCAGTTCACTAATGAATGTTTGAATGTTCACTTCCATATATTCTTTCATTGTCTATTCATCCATCTTTGCTGTGTCCTGATCTCCAAGTTCAACACTCTCCAGTAAGTTTGGTGGCGTCACCCCGTTTAGGTGGTGCAGGTGGGGGTCCTCGTCTTAATGTTGCATAGCCTGAGATGTTTCCGGACATATAGCCACCATTTCCTCCATTGCTTTGCTTTCCTTGGTCCAGGAGCAGCTCTGGTGGCGGTGGAGGGAGCGTCATGTCATCCATGGTCCCTGTAGGGTCCAATTTGCCCGTGAGGCCAGTTGAGTTGACAGAACCCTGGCGACCCACTGATTTTCGCTTCAGCGTCCTGTTGAGATCTTCTAGGAAATTGGGCTGGCTTGAACTGCCCTTTGGGGATGTGGGTGGAGGTGGTGAGAGTGGAGGGGGCTCTGGGGTGGTGTTACTACGCCGCCCAAGTGTGGGTGGAGGAGTCTTTTTCAGTGAGCTCTTACCCCATGTTGAGTTGCTGACGAGAGAGACGGGTGGTGGAGGAGGGGGAGCCTGCGGTTGGGGGTTGACCACGGCTACCCTTGGAGGTCCTCCGTTATGGGTGTCACTGCCAGGAGGTGGAGGAGGGGGGAACAGCTCAGAGGCTGGGGGAGGAGGTGGGAAATAGGTGCACTCAGGCGGTGGAGATGGGAATTCGCCACTTGTTTGCTTCACCTGACTCACTTTGGCCTGGAGCGCCAAGGGCAGGTTGGCCAGGTTGAGCTTACCTGGTTTCGGAGGAGCAGGGGGTCCCGTTGGCTGGTCCTTGGAAGGGGATCCAGAGGAGGAGTAAATGGGACAGTGGGAGGAAGATGGAGTTTTGCTCTGCGGAGCAAATTTGCTGAGCAAATTCCTCCTGGATTCCTCATAGGAGGCTGAGGAGTTGGACTTGATGCTGGAGTTCCTCTGTGGGGTGGGGGGAGGTTTTTTGCCTCCAAAATTGGAGGATCCAGAGGGTGATATCTTCACGGGGGAGCCCAGGTTTCCAGGGGGAAGGGGAGGAGGAGGTGGTGTCGGGCCTGTGACAGGTGCAGGTGCTGGGGGAGGTGGCGGAGGAGGAGGCGGAGGGGCAGGGAATCCAGCGTTGCTGTCCGGAGGAGGAGGAGGGAAATCTGGAGACTGTAGTTGTGGGCCACCCCCAGGCTGCCATTTTGGTTTGGTCTTGACTGCAGGTGGGGAGAGGGGAGCTTTAGGGCTCTCTGTATAAGTGGCTCCTTGGGGTGAAGCTCCTGGAAACTGACTTGCTAGCTGTTTGACCAAAGACATGGTAGGAGGGGCCCCTGTAGAAATAGATGGTGGCTTAGACAGGCTGTGCTGCTTGGGCAGAGTTGGAGGGGGTTGGCTGGAGGTGTGGCCTGTCTGGAGGCTGAACTGCTTCTTGAGGGGTGCAGGTGGAGGGGGAGGTGGGGGTGGTGGTGGTGCTGGGCCGCCCAAGCCAGCGGGTGGTGGTGCAGGAGGAAACGGGGTGACTGGGGACACAGGCTTGGGGGCAGTATGAGGGAGAAAGCCTGGGTTAAAGGTTTTAGGGGGCGCCGGTGGAGGTGGTGGGAATTGAGCTGGCACAGGGAACTGCTGGGGAGGAGGAGGAGGTGGTGGTGGGGGTGGAGGTGGAGGAGGTGGTGGTGGTGGAGCAGGGGCAGGAGGTGGGGACTCCTCAAGCTCTCCATTAGGAGACAAGAGGTCCCGTGGCGGGCTGGGAAACCTTTCCTTCAGTGCCTGCTTCAGCCCGTTGGGGTAAACAGGTTGGCTCATAGGAGCAGGAGCAGGTGGTGGTGGAGGAGGAGGAGGGGGGGGAGGAAATGCCAATCCATTGGTCTGTGGAGCAGGTGGAGGTATTGGGGGTGGAGGAATGAAGGCAGGAGGAGTAGCTGGGCTGGGAGGGCCCAGCCTCAACACAGCCATGGCTGATCCAGGCGTTGGCATGGATGGCGGAGGTGGAGGAGGAGGTGGAGGCGGGACATTAGTCTTTGCCGCAATGTGATTCACATTGGGTTTAACGGACACCTGAGCTGCAGGTGGTGGCGCAGCTGTGGGTAGAACCTGCTGAGCTATTGCATGGAGGTGACTGGGCAACTTGTGGTGACTGGCAGCCTGGGAGGCGTTCTGGTTCTGCAGCCTGGTGATTGTGCTGTACTTGTACATGGTGAGAGCCGGCGAGTGGTGCGACACCATCTGTGCCGGGGGCAGTGGTGGGGGCGGGGGAGGAGGTGGCGGAGGAGGAGGTGGGGGTGGAGGAGACACCTGTTGCTGCTGTTGGGCCACACGGTTGTAGTTGTTGATGGTCTGCGGCTGTTGCTGCTGCTGTGGAGACTGGGGTGGCTGCTGAGGAGACTGGGGTGGTGGTTGCGAGGTCTGCTGAGGAGAGAGAGGCTGGGGAGGCAGGTGATGGTGTTGGGGATGGGTTGGTGTCTGGGGCTGCACTGGTGGAAGCTGTTGGTAGGGCTGGGGCTGAGGTTGTGGGGGGTACTGTTGGTAGGGCTGGCACTGAGGCTGGGGCTGAGACTGGAGCTGAGGCTGCGGTGGGTGTTGCTGGTGAGGCTGGGGCTGGGACTGAGGCCGAGGTGGGTGTTGTTGGTGTGGCTGAGGCTGCACCTGTGGCTGGGGAGGGGGTGTCAGGGCTACATGGTCAACTGAATGCTGGCTGTGATGCCTGTGACTGTGGGAACCATGTGGCAGTGTGGCCCCTCTGGATGCCTCCATTCTCATCTGCTGGAAAGAGACTTCGTTTTAGCTTAGTAACAAGAATGAGACTGTGCAACAAATTGGTAACAAACTGTTTTTAAATCCAGGAAACAAGCCTTTGACAGTCTTTGAAAGGAAGCTATACCTTGGAGTTCTCTTCGATCTGGGTACCTCTCTTCCAGGCCTCAGAGAAAATGGAGCTCACTACACTCTGGGACCGGCCATGAGAGGAGCCTGTGTCCACTCCACTGTCCGAGTGGCCTGAATGATTAGACTGGGACTCTGAGAAACACAAACAATACTAAACCTTTCTGAGAACTACTAGTGCAGTACAGGTAAAAATATATAACACATATGAAGTGGCAAAATATTATAACAAACTATTACCGTATACCGTACCCACACATCACCACAGCTGTTCCATTATGTGGTTGGAAATGATAACGGACCTAAATCACAGATTTGAACATGTCCAGTTGACAGTGAATTACCTGGTATGCTGGCAGAGCTGGAGCCTGATCGAATGCTGGAGGTAGAGAGAGAGGACCAATCATAGGCCGCCTCTGTCCTCTTCATGGCTTCCTGGTAGTTCACATATAGCTGCTTCCCATACTACACGCAAACGTGAAAAGTGAGAGAACTCAGTCCCATAAAATCAATTTAGATATGCCTATTTTTTTTGACTAAATAGCAGGAAGTCCAGTCTAGACCAACCTTGGCAATGCGAATACCATTCACCCATTGGTGCAGGGTCCTGACATCGTCACAGCACAGATACTTGATGTACTGGGACTTCTTCTGTATTTGTGGATGCTGCAAAAAGGAAGAAATGTGCATTTTATTATCCACCAGTCCTTCAAATGTGCAGCATAAATGACAAAACAGTGGCCTTTTTATTGACATTTAACACCAACAGAACAGCTGAGCATCCATGTTTATGAGCCACCTATGGGGTCAACATTTTTACCAAACCCTTAAATTAAAGCAGACAGGCTTCCCCATTAATTTATCCTTTAATTTGTGTAAAGAATTTTGTAATTTCTAATTTTGATAAGTTTTCTAGAAATAAAATGTATTATAATGAAGGTCATTAATGGCAGATCAAACAACAGGGCTTCACCTTCAGGGCCAGGCAGTAGTCAGTAGGAGCCTTGTATTTGCTGCGGTAGTCCTGCCCGTAATACACATTAACATGGTCCAACTGCAGGAAGCACACGAGATCTCTGGACGCCTGCAGATAAAGAGAGAGACACACACAGACAACGACACAGTGTATTGATGCATGGTTGAGAAGTTTAAGTGAAGCTGTGTGCAGAAGCTGGAGTGACTTTGCTCCAGGACACCTCCTACTTGGTTCTATATATTCAAATTGTTTTATACTTGTGACATTTTGATGACCATTTCAACTGACTTGACATACAGACCCACACAGCGCAGACTCTATATTACATATTAATGTTCAGAAAGTATTTCTGGAGCATATGCAGTTTCTGTGCTTGAGCAAAGTTGCTCTAATTTTTTCTTTAAATAATTATGCTATGAGAATTGAGTCACACAGTAGTCTATTTTTTATGTGTACATGTTTTTGAGGGTAATTATGGATATGCCTAATGTGCTGTAGGTCTCCACTAACTTGCCATGAGATTGGAGGATTTAAATAAGGCAACAAAAACATCAACAGTGTTGGTCTGCAGTGATGTGGTGTCACTTAAGATTGAAAAATGTGTCTGCAAATGACTTTGGAGGATGGTATTGCTAAAAATAGACCACATGCAAAACAAATCTCAGGCAAAAGAAAAAAAAAAATCATGTGTATTTTTTGTTGCATTCAAAGTGATCAGGCTCAAAACAGGAAATACCATAAAGCAGACTGTGTGAATCTGGTTCTCATAACCCCAATCCACATTTCTGCTCCCCCTGCTCCATTTTGTCTGAGTAGTTTGACTGTGTGTCTACAGTACACCATGTCAAGTCTCACTGACCTTGGCTTTGCCCTTTGGGACGTAGTAGATCCCTGAAGCCCTGAGGAGGAAGTAACGCTTCTTCCATGACTTCTTCCCATCCTCCTTAAGCCACAGGACACCCTCAATCTCTGGTACAGACACAGAGCCACCGCAGAAACACTCCTGGACACACACGGGTACAAAAATGTATATTAAAGTTTATCCAATCCTCCTGATGAGCAGAAATGCAGACACTGAAGAAGTAATCTCACCTCTAATAAAGCCTCTTTATTCCTGTCAGCCATTTCTGATGTCTCCTTCCTCCCTAACAAATAGTTCTGGAAATGAGCAAACAGTGAAGTGAGTATAAAACAGGGGTGGGGGGTTTGTAAAGTTGGCAGCTCACCTCGTCTTACATTAAATAAATTATTCACCTTTACTTGCTTTAGAGCTTTGACCTACTTCCAGCTCTCCTACACAAACACACTGCCTTGTTCACTCTCTGGCTCTGTGGGCTGTGCAGGCACCGAGCATGCATAAGCAATGTGTTTGTGTGTCAGGAATAAGCTTTCAGCATTTACACACTGAACGCAGAGCGGCTACCGAGGGTGCAGAGAGGATGATCAGTGCTCGCTCTGCTGTATGTGTGTGTGTGTGTGGAGGTATAACGGACGCTCACCTGAGGGTTCTTGAAAAGAGCATATTTCTCGATGCGTTCGATGAACATAAGCTTATTGTGGCTGTCCCGGGTCCAGTTTAACAGATTCTCCACCAAGTTCTCATGATCCTCAAAAATACGCTCTGAGAGAAGAGGAGATGGAGGAGATGAGAGAGAAGGAGGAATGAAGATAATATGCAAGATATGCAGTTTTTTTTGCCGACATGAAAATATGCAGTTAATGTTCTCCCTCTACAGATTTCTCTTTTTTGGATTGCAGATAATTATACAGCACATTTACACTTACATAGAACTACATTGTTTACTTTGCCACCTATTCATACGCCAACAGTGCAGACTAAAGCAAACTGTAAACAATGGTCATGTGACTGAGGTGTGGTGGAACCTGTCTTACCCATCTGTAGCTCAGTGATGGTTTCCACAAGAGACCAGTCGGGGCTGTAGCCACAGTGCGACTTGTCCAGCAGGCTGTCCAGCACCTGTCTGACTGTCTGCCGTTCATCCACCATCATGGTCTTGGAGCTCTCGTCTGACATGTGGACCCTGATCACCAGCTGAGGAACAGGAAGAGGAGAAGATATATCATTTTATTTGTTCATCCTTTATGACTGATTTAGGTTTAATTAACAAGTATCTATTTGTTAAATGGACAATTATCTCTTATCAGCTTGACCAAAAGAGCAGCAACCCCAAATGTTCATAAAATTCTCGAAAGGCTGTAGGTCTGTAGAGCAAAATTTTCTTTCTTTAAGGCACAATACCATAATGTTTTTGCAGCAGAGCACCCCAAATCTAGGTCCAGAATCTGGTTGGTTCAATGTGCTGTAGGGATGAAATCTGGTCATGTGCATATAAATCTAGTTTTAAACACATCTAACTATTTATGTGTTTATGGGTCACTAGACTCTGAGCGTCACAACACTAAAATCCAATAATCTAGTTAAAGCTTTGCATCCACAGGCAACCAAACATCCACCATAACAAGTAACCTAATGTCACACAAACACACGTGGACAAATCCAGACTCACACAGTCATAGCCCACATAAGACTTAACATGCTGCAAGTCCCCTCCCACATGGACCCCAACTTCTGATCAGTAAGTGGGTGCAGTTGATTGGATAGAGACTTGGACGAATGAGAATGCTGGGAGACATCGGTCTGAGCTTCAGTCTGACCTACATTTCTCCCAGGAGAGACCCCTAAAACCCTCTTAGTCTGGCAGAAAAAAACAAACAGAAATCCCAGAAGGGAAGGTTCTGATTCATCTGTGCCGTCGTAATCAAACTATAGCACCTCAAATGTCGTGAACCCACAATACAGTAAATTGTGATTTATAGCTAGATGTAGAAAATGCTGACAATCACTGCACTAATAATTTAGCACATCACAACAGCTTTTCCAGCCATGGTCAATGTTTTTTATGTGACTCAGTTGGCAGAGTGAAGTCTACTCCTGTTTGCTGACACATTATTGGGTCTCAACTATTCACTACATGTAAGGAGACACCACTTACAGTTCACTGAGGGACACACTGGTAAAAATGGCCTGTCTGTGGAGTCCCATGCTGACATCCCACTGGAGAAACGAATGCATGCAAAGGCTTTCAATGGAGCATGGCGCTCCAGTTGTTTGGTCCTGGTTCGGATGTATGGTTTAAATAAGGTGCTTTGTGTGAAACGTGTTGGCATTGTCTTGCAGCACACAACCCATCTTTTTTTTTTTTCTCTGAAGCCGCTTTCTGATTTCCCTCCCCAGCTGATACACACACACACACACACACACACACAATCAAACACTGCAATGACCTATTTTCTGTGCGCTTCACTGCCTCGCTGTGAATGAAGTTCACAAAGAAATGCAGCGTGCAGTGAATATGACAAGACAGCAATTATTATATGAGACAGGATTTAGAAGAGAAACTGAGTCAGTGAATGGAGGTGCATGTGTACAAAGGAAAGAGCTAGCCATACCTTTTTGACCTGCGCTTCCTTGATTTTCTCCAGGGCAACTCGGATCTTCTCTGCCTTCAATTTGGCAGCTTGCTCCTCCTAGATGGACACAAAAGAGCACGGTTAACATTAGCTGTCATTCGCACAAAACCACACACAAACCCTCCTTGCCAAAAAAAAAAAATGTTTTCACTTGCATAGCCTTGCCTCATCCTTGTCACCCATGATTCCTCTGGCAGGAATAAGACATCATGCACACACAACTTCATTAAATAGTAAGCAGCTTTCTAAAGCATTTAAATGCACAAACCACGGGGCATGATGGCGCACGGCGTCATGTGGAAACCTAATTTTGCTTTGGGTGGCTTACCTGCCCCCGCCAACACGATGCCATCACCTCCATTCCGCAGGTTGTGTGCGCTTCCACGTGTGCGAGTGGGTGTGTTTTATCAAATGTGTGTGAATATTTGATCAGAAAACAAACACCGTGATGTTAAATTACTGCTCCTGCAACATTGGTTTGGTGTTCCCTCAAATGTGGTGCTCCATTCGCTGTCTATGGTTCCATATTGGATTCATATGGAGCTGCAGCAGTTTCCTTTGATCTTGCAGAAGGGAAACAATAGTAGAGGATCCCCGAAGGGCGAGAGGCTGCGGATGAGTGTACGATCAGTTCAGAAAGCCTCTGTGCCCTCTAATCAGAGACACAACGAAGATCTTATTTAAAAAAGGCAAAAAAATTATACAATAAAAAAAATACAATGTGTCCATAACTGAACATAAGAAAAAGATGAAAGCGTCTCAATGCTCAATCGTTACATAGCAAGACTGAAGCAAAAACAAAACAAAAAGACCCATGCATTTTTCTCCCACTTGCCACTTTCACAGTAGCCTACGGCTCTAACGAAACTTATTCCACCATGATCCTCAGTAGGCGAGCCCCGCATCCGCGTCTTCCATCACTCAAAGGCGACAGCAGTCAGGCTAGCTCAGGCTGTGCTGAGCAGACACTTGCACTGACAGCGCAGGTTCACTGACACGCACACATGTGCACCCACGATGATCGCGACCTGACTAAAACCCTAAGTGAGACGGTAGAGAGGACGAAGCCCCTCCCCCTCCTCTCTTCCTGCTTCCTCTTCTCTCTCTCTCTTCCCCCTTTTACTGTCATCCCCCCTCTCTCTCTCTCTCTCAAACAGATGCAAGGTTTTGGGAGCGTGCCCAATCGATAGAGCATAATCCCCACAAAAGTAGTGCAATGACAGTTCAGCTAACCAGCGAGCCCCATTTGCAAGACCCTGTACCCTTTAGCCAATTTAGACAAAGGGGGAATACCGTGACCGCTGCTGGCCCTGGAGATAAACTACAGTGACAAGGATGGAGAGTGAAATGAAGTGCTAAATATTTGAACATGTGCGTATACACATGTATGTTAAAAGAGAGGGGGTTGAGGGGTATTAAAAACTGCTCACCAAGCCTCTTAACTTAAGAACTCCCCCCTGCTCCTTGACCCAGACTACCTTTTCCACATGACCAGCTCTAGAGGACATACACATTAATGCAATAAAGCTAACTCTCTGTTTGGCCAACACATAGTGGCAGGCTTTTAGTCAGCCAAGTGTGAGTGTGTGTGTATGAGAGTAGGAGAAACGGCAAAAGAGGCGAGGTCACGGAGGCTGTGCAGATTATAGTCCAGAGTCAATCTGAGTCACACTGTGGGTTTAGCCCCAGAAATGTCTGTGTAACCCCTCCACATCTCCCTCTCCCCTCCATTATTCTGTCTCCACATGACACCTACACACTGCTTTTTATTAGACATTAGTCTGATTCCTACTCCACAGTCACTTTCACTTTCACACACAGCCCCATCAGAGCATGTTTTAAATGGCTCTTCAGCCTAGTCTGGTAAAAAAAAAAAAAAAAAAAAGTAAAAAATCTTGGCACCCTCTTTCTTTGATGTCTTTCCACTTTCTCCCTCCTCACTTGTTCCCAAACATCCCACGCTCATTCAGTATTCTGAGTAGTGAGTGAGTAGAGGGAGAGAATTTGTGAGTGGAGGCGATCGCCCTCTCCTATTGTGTGGTGGAAAGTGTAACACTAATACATAAACTCCCTCACAGTCTGTATGCTGCGGGCTATCTAGCTTCCCCCCCTCTGTTAACACTATTCACATGTTTTCTGCATATCCGGGCAGAGTGGGTGTTTAGATGCCAGAAGCCAGTAGGATTGTTTTCTAACTGTCCTCCAAGACTTTGGCTGTAAAATCTGACGGCAGACGAACTGTGTGGATGCTACTGCAGGAGACCACCAGCTTCACTGCTGACATTATATTCAAATGAACGTCCATAGCTGAACTCACTGCCAACAACCGCTAATGGAGATTTTTTAGTTTACCCTTAAATAAAATAAATAGTGAAAAACTGTCTTTTGTTTTGAAGTCCTAAAAATAACCTCTTTCTTTGGAGTTTTCCAGACTATGGAAAACCTCTTATACCATTTAGGATTACGATCCTTTGTGGTTCATCTCATGGAATACTTCACTGTGCACTGTGTGTCAACGTCAGCCAACTTTAAACCACAAATCTGCACACATCTGATCAGCATAAGCGGGAGACGAATGCTGCAACCAATACCTTTGCTCCAGTAGAGTAATAGAAATAGAGTGTTGGAAACTTGGGAGCAACACATGATGATGAACAATGGAGCACAGAGGGTTCGTGCTCCAAAATGATTCTTAAGTGAGGCAAACTGTGAGATGAACATTATTCAAATAGAAGTTTCACGCTCAGCCTTGTGCGTGCCACTGTGTCTGACTGACCACTGTAGAGGTATTTTATTTGTGATGTACAACCGAGAAGCTGTGAAATGATGAATCAGTTATTTGCCAGTTCAGTTTCTGATCAATAACTTATCAATTCGTCATTGCGGCTCTAAAAACATCAAGTTTCCTTTCTTAATGAAGGCGGGGTGCAAATCAACAGTCAGCTTTGTTTAGAAAGAGATAAACAAGGAAAGAAAACAGGGAAAAAGGCCACATGCCAGTGATAGATAGATGTGGAATAATGTAGGAAAAAACTAGTATAATCACTCTATAAGCATGGTAAATGCTGAGGAGGAAAAATCCATTCTCCAACTTGTTAGTATATTTCATTTTTATTGGTCGTGATGTGGTCTTGTCATTTATTTTTTTTGTTGGCATGCCACATTTCTCCTCACTTGACTTGTGTGTGTGATCTTTGGATTTTTCCTACTGAAAGACATGCAAAGCAGAAGAGAAGTGCAGTGTACACACTCACACACACACACAAACACACACACACACAAGCAGAAAAAAAAAAACAAAGACGCGGGTGTATGAGGAAGTCACCTTGGTCAGGAGGTGAGAAGGCTTTCCAGCTATGCTTTTCAGAATGAGCGAGGTTTCTCGGTCCAGATAGGAGTGCTTGGGTGAAGAAAGGAGAGGGGATAAAAAAAGAAGAGCAGAGGAACAGACAAAAATAGAGAAGTCAGTGCCAGATGATTCTTGGAGGCTTATTAATCGCAGGTGTTTTGATCTTTTTTTTTTTTTTAATAAAGAAGCGTGGAAGCAGAGAAGGTTCCATAAATGAAGCGCGCAGCAGTTCATGGTGTTCATTAGCTGCAGCTGTGGGTAAAGAAGCAATGGTTGTGAGAGGGACTGTAGATATGCACAGAGCAAACACGACTGCAGTAAACTGGACTGCGTGAATACATAGTACAGTATATTCTGGCTAACAACGAATCCTCTTTCACACCCTACACGCCTATGTTCACGGTTACATGTGTATGCATACACACAAACCAAAAGCTAGAGCTAAAATGTTGATTCTCAAGTTCAGCCAATAAAAACTTTGTTTATTTTGTGTTTGAATCAGTATTTTAACAGGCAAACTAAATGATAACATGTCAAAATCAGTGTGATGCTAAAATGCAGTCTTAAATGCCTGTGAGGCATGTCTGCACACATGCAAGCTCACATACATGCACTTACAGTGGCCCGATCCACTTCACCCTCTCGAGAGGTGAAGTCAAGCTGCCGCCTGGCTGGCTTACCGTTGGCCCGTCTCAGTGTGACATGCTGGGGAAAGAGGTGCAGGCAAGGTGTGTGTGGACAGAGGCCACGGATATAGGAAAGGATGCAAACACAAATCAAGTGAATATATGCAGGGAGACAGGGGGCATGCAAGATAATGTGTTAACAAAGTTTCTTCTGAACTGAAATACTATTATATTACTATGAATCCAGAATCCATATCTGTATTCCCTACTGAAAGGGTTTAAACTCCTCCCAGACATACTTCAGGAGATGTTAAAGTCCCAGCGTGCTTGGTGAGTAAACACAGAAATTTAGAAATGGCAGATGATAACATTGTAATCCCAATCACAATTAGTGTAATATGAGATTAGAACGTGTTCATAAACACACCATCCAATCCACAATACACAGGCTGTATTGTGGATTGTCTCTCAGTACACTTCAGCCATGCAGTTTCTTCCAAACGTCATGCTGTGTGGTTTAACATGCAGGATTCTGTTCAATGTGGTGTATTCGGTATTTTGTTGTTAACCACTGTGTTACATGTCCTTTATGTCTTCAGTGACTGAACTGAACCTTATTAACACACACACACACACACACACGCATGCACACTCCCATTAGCTGACTACACCACCTGGATACCCTTGCTGTGTGTATGTGTGTACCTCTGTGCTGGTCTGGTTTTGTCCTTGTGTGCTCGGGGTGCTCTGGCCCTCCACCTCTCCTCCCGTCATAATTTTATCAATGTCCAGGGAGTCCATGCTGGACGCTGAGGCACATGCTGAATTTACACTGGACCGCTGCGATGGAGCATCCTGCTCGCTGACCGTGCCCACGGAGCCCGTCCTGCGGTGCTGACCGCTGCCGGAGGACCCCGACGAAGGGCGCCGGAGAGTGTTGGAGGAGAATGATGATGAGGAGGAAGAAGAAGAGGAGGTTGTCTGACGAGCCGCTTCGTCCATGCTGAGAGACGCCTTCTCCAGCTGGGAGGTGATGTCATCCAGGGAGATGTTGGGGGCCGCGGGGCGGGTGTTGATGCTGCCACCTCGCACAGTGTTGGCTGGTGATGCCCGGGTACTGCTACTAGTACTTCCTGTTGGGAAGTTCAAATTTTAAACATAGAATGATGTAGGAAAGGTCTAGATTGATACATGATGCTGATAATATGATGATAATAATAATAATAATAAGTTCAAATGCAAAGCAGAGAATGTCGGACAGTCTTATGTGCAACAACATCACTGTGAGGGAAATAGTGCAGTAATTATTCAGTAACTGATGTTAATCATATCATGTTATAAATTAATATAATTCAGCAGGACTACCTCCGCTACTTCCCCCTCCACTTGTGCCTGTGTGCTTGGTACTAGCACCGCGGCCCCCAGGGGCGCTCTGCTGCCCTTTGCTCTGGCCGCGAGATGTAGAGTTTGGTTTGGAAATGGTGCTGAGCTCTTGTTCAATGGAGCATAGGTCGGCCATCAGGGCATCCAAGTCTACAGTTTCTCCCTGGTTCAACGCCTCTGTGGAGAGCAGAGATAAAGGATAATGGGAGATCAGAGAGCAATAGGGTGTGGGTGTAAACAATCAATATTTCTGACCTTTTTTTAAGTGTTTATCTCACCATTTATGTTGTACATTGAGAATCGGTAGGAGAAGTTGGCTATGTTTGTCTCCTGCCTGAGGGGAGGCTTCTGCAGTGTCTTCTGTGGCCTGCCATCATCCAGACTCTGCAGAGCAGACGCAGAGAGAAGCAATATGTTAAGCGCACATGTGCAAAAACCACACACATTCTGACATTACAGTCACAGCACAGGATCTAAGCAACCGTGTCTACCTGATAGACTTGTTACTCACACACAGACCTGCACAAATACACATAACAAAGTGGTGGTGGGAGGGGAGTTGCTAGGATACAGCATAGGGAGAGGGGATTAGCAGTGTTAAGGTTGCTATGGATACAGCCCCTTCCCTTTTCTCTGCTCTTCTACCTGTGCGAGTCTGTATCATTACAACCAACCATCCTTACTGCGTGACTGTGCTTGTGTGTGTAGTAACCTGTGTGAGCTTGTCCAGCTCTCCCAGCCAGGCTCCAAACATCTTATCCAGGTCCTGGTCCTCCTTATCGCTGTCCTCCTCTGCGCCATGGTCCAACTCATCATCTGATACCTGCTCCATCTGCATGCACACACACACA
>JAUBNQ010000012.1:8831872-8842875 GCA_032353495.1 Ctenopoma kingsleyae | reverse complement strand
ACACACACACACACAATGCAGCACTGCAGCAGCAGACAAGTGAGGCTGACTTCTGAGAAGAACTAGCCAGACATTTAAAAACAAGCAGAGATTAAAAAGATGTGAAACCCACTGCTCTGGTAAAACATAACAGCAATGCTGTGAAGTATATTTTTAACTGATGTCTTCAGGCCCTGTCATGTGCTGACTCTGGTATAAATGTAAGATAAATGGGTTGTGGTTGTACTGAGGATACTGTAGTACACTATTATGAATTCTTTCATTTTAAAATCATGTAAATATTACATGTGTTCAGCTTCTATAAATATCTAATATGAATAACCCTCTCATCCTTTGCTTCCATTTACCCTAAAATGATTGTTGGAACCAACAGATTATTCTGTTTTGTTTACATCTCCCACCTGTTAGGGAATATAAAGCACAGCAGGTGTAACACACTACACAAGCAACACATGTCCGAACACACACACACACACGGATGAATAACCAATGCACATTCCTACTGCAACAAGCCAGCTACGTTTGAAGTGCTGCACCTAAAAGCAAAAAAAAAAAAAAATACATCACACATTTGTCTGCACACATGCCACAAGTAGCTGGGGATGTCCATTGGCTGAACTACTTTTCCCACACAGCTGGTAACCAGTTGGCTACTACTGAAAAACCTCTTGTTATCTGAAATAAAAAAAACTGCCCAAGTAGTTGTGCATCATCACACAAAAAAAGTCAGTCCGTTTCCTGCCATGCCACCTCCGCCATTCCTGATGTGCCAATATTGCGCGCACACACACACACGCACACACACTGTCTTTTTCCATTTCCCAAAAGTCTTGGGGAGATTGTTTCAAGTCTGTTTTAAGAAACCTCAATGAAACAATTGCCATGACAACCACCTCACATAACCATGGGTCTGCATGTGTGCTGTTCACACTGAATAATATTGACAGCAGTGTGTCAAAGTCAGTGAGCATCTCTACATGACAACACATGACACTGACACACACATAAACACACACACACGCAGAATCACCTGCCAGAACACAGCTATAAACCTCTCTGACACATCCCTACTTCCTGGAACAGTTTAAGTCCAGGGGAGCAGCCTTCCTCCACTCAGCCTCAGGCTCTCAGTCACTGCTCTGGTCCCAGTTTCCAAGATGAAAATAATCCAACATGAGTCTGGGCCTTTGTCCATTCACATTTTCCTCCACATAAGTGCCTCTTAAGCAATGTTTCAGTTTTACGTATCTGGTTCAAACCTGTATTTCATTTCAAGTGACAAACCAAGGTTTAGAACTTTTATAACACAAATAACTATGCCAGCTTCATTCCTCGTCATAAATATGAAACTTTGGTCTAGGTACATATTGGGAAAGGGTACACAAATACTACTTTGTCTCGTTGAGCTTTTACTATAAAACTAGCAACATTTCAGTGGAACATTTGAGGCTGTGACAGCGAGAGAATCAAGCAGCATCTCTTTCTCTACACCACAGCCATGGCTCCCGTCACATGGTTCTACTTTAGTCAGGAATTATCTCCTTCGGCAAAGAAGACTCTCCCCTGACAAGATCCTCAGAGCTTTGACTCCCCTTTCATTTGGCATTGATTTACAAGGCCGTCTGTTTGAGGATTTGGTGGGGGCCCGGGGGTGGGTGCAGTCTCCCTCTCTACACTCAAACTCTGGAGTTACCTCTTTTTTTACAACAAACAACAAACACATGGATCTGTAACTGGGGATTCCACTTTAAAAAAATAGCAAGAGAGCGACGTGACAAGTGATATCTGATTTAAGCTCACACCTGTCAGAGGCGCTGACATAAAACCAGCATTTGAGACAACCTTAAATATAACTTCCCTGGTAGCTTGCTATAGCAGCAGCTTGTGTTAAAATAATGTGTGGCATTTGCGCCGGACTTTTACAAGGCTTACTGGCAGCGACGTCAATACAATTGCTCTTTCTTCCTATGCTCAGAAGTACCCACAGAGAAAGTAGCAAATGCACCATTTAGTCACTCTTACAGGAACTCTTACCTCTGAAGTGGCTTTCTTTCCTTCCTTTTAAGGTTAAGGGTCAGACGAAACCACCACTCCACTCTGTGACTGGGCTTTAATCCCCTGGAAACAAAAACAAAACAAGAAAAGCTATCAGATGTGATTTACTGTCTATTTTTGTGAATATAGCAGCTAAACGAATCTCTGCTTTGGTCACCTTATCCTAGTCTAAACGTTCGGATCGATTGCGTCTGCTCTCACGGCACTGCAGGGGAATCGAGAGAGTTGGGAGCCAGCAGCTGGAGGAGAGCAGAGCGATTTTACTGTCAGAAGAATGCAGAGGATTAACTATGGAGGGTGCTTGAGTGAGAGACTTAACTAATCACAGACATGAAGACACGCACAGCAAGAAAGGCACTTCACAAAGCTCTGAAAGCAATCAAGCACAGTTCTGCCTTTATAATAAAACCTCTGCATCATTACTGTGAGATTAACAATGTGACATTTCAGCTGCAGAGACCTTCTTCATTTTACTACGAACCCCTTCAGACCCACACACACACACACCTTAATAAGCACAGTTACTGCCACAGGCTAATAATTTCACAACATGAGTCAGAGTAGAAACTCCAACCTTGTCAAAATTCTTACTTGTACATCGACAGTGACTCAGTGGTTTCAACAGTGCTGACCAGCATTAAACATTTCAGCGAATCACCCTCTCATCCACATCAGTGCTGACTCAGGCTACTCTAACCCTTATTCATCCAGAACAGCCTGGATGCTGTTTATAGTCTGACAATAAAACATTATTTAGACACGTCAGGCTATACCATGCTGAGCTAACTGAGAAATGTCAATGCTAAAACTTGGTCATGGTGTTTTTATCTTGTGTTTGTGTAAGAGAGAGGGAGAAGGAGGCACCTGATGTTGTGGCTAACTAGTAGGAAGCTATTCCTGCTGGCCCCAGCTGTTCCTTCATTCTTCTACACACCAACTGTTGCTCAGCCACAGCATGTGGCCCTTCTCCTTGCAAAAACTGTGTGTGCGTGTTTTCACAGTAGCAGGCAGACAGTAAGTGTGAGGAACAGCATGAGTTTGTGTGTGTTTGCACACATGCACGTCACAATTGCCTGCTCAGATTACAGGTCATCCTGTAATCTGACCAGGCACCACCTCCACCACCACCACCACACACCACCTCTCTGGTATAATTTGCTCACAGTTAACATCACTCAGTCAACACAAGGCCATAGAACAGGTGTGGCAGTGACACATGGGTCTGTGCAGCTGCAGGGAACGCAGTTGAACACAGTTGCTCCAGTCACAACAGCACCAGGGCCGGCAGGCAGCTGCTCCAACGCTGAAAACAAAGGCAGGCCAACAACACACGCACAGACAATATAACTCACAACTCATAATCATAACGCAATTAAATCCTATGATAAAGGGATTTCCCCCCATTCCTGCTTTATAATTTCAGATGGTTAATGGTTTATCATATTTCTGGCTTAATAATGCATTAAATGTTTTCAATAGGTGACGGGTCTGGATTGCAGGCCAGCCTAGTATCTAGACTTTTACTACGGAGCCATCCTGTTGTTATACATACAGAATGTGGTTTAGAAATGTCTTGCTGAAATAAGTTAGACCTTCACTGAAAAAGATGCCATCTTGATGGAGGTATATGCTCATCCCAAATCTGTATATTGTTTAGCCTTAATGGTGCCTTCACGTGCATGAGTTTGCTCATGTCATGTGCACTAATGGCAACCTGGATCACAGATGCTGACTGTACTGATGCCATGTGATTTCTCTCCTCTTTAGCCCAAACTAATGTTCATATTCTGACTGGTCAGACCACAGGACACACAGTTTTTCCTCTTTGGTTCGGTCCATCTCAAATGAGCTCAGGCTGAAAGAAGGCATGGATCGTGTTTATGTTTCTTTTCTTTGCATGGTTTTAACTTAGATTTTTTGTGGCCTTACATAACTTTTCTAGGCTGGCTCTGTACCGTTTTTATTTACGATTTACACAGATTCACAAGTCGTTCGGAAACAGGGTTGTAAGAGATGTATAAAGAGCCTAATGAGGATTAAGTTAACAAAATATTCCAAATATTGCCTTTTGGAATATTCTAATATATGGTTTCCAACACAGTATTGGCACACAGCTTGCATTAGAAGAATAACTGCTCATGCAAGCATGTGAAATATCCTGTGTATCACTGCTGGTTAGTTTCAAAAGACTTTTTCTGTGGCCTACATTGGTGCCCCACTTCAACAACAGCTGAAGGAGAAACACACTGGCCTATGTAGTGGACACAGGTGTGTCCTTGTCCATCCACATTTCCCCCCATTAACAACAATCCTTTGGGGCAGCTTGTTTCCTGTTGGGGCAGGAAGTGGGAAAGGGAAAGAGGACGAGGCAGTGACCAAGCAGAGGTGGTGATGATGTCACAGCAGAGAAAGAAAGACAGAATTGTTACAGGGGAAGCATGGCAAATGAGTAAGCAGGCATCCGGCAGAGTCTGTCAAATAACCAATACTTTAATATGGGTTTTACACGACCACATAACAGACTAGCTCCAAACAGACATTAAAGAAAATGACACACAAGGCTCTTTGTTGCCCAGGATGATGCACCACATTAAAGAGGTGGATCAGTGCACATTGTGCCCCTTAGGTGTTTGTGCTGGACCCATTCAAAGAGAGGGGGAGTATTCAATTATGCTATTCATTCACAAGGTTTGTACTCTAAATCTGCATTCCCCTGTTTTAAGTGAGTTTACATTATTATTATTATTATTACTACCGTATTATTCTTTATGCTGTCATTGTAAAAGACATATTTCCCTCTTTTTATCAACACTGAGCATGCAACCAAGATTAAACTTTTCTATTTCTGTCAGGCTGTGTGGAAAACCCTGAAGAAAACTTGTAGAGAGAGTTAACACTTTTAAGTATTACCTATAGGTTTTGTTACACATATCAATTAGGAATAATTATAGCATTTTTCAATTTGGCTCTTATTCTAGCAATCTCTGGGCACTCCTTCCTGTGTTTATTTGGAATGCTCTAGGCGGTTTGCACATGACAATTATGAGAATAACACCTTGGCAGAAAAAAAAAACAACTGAATTTCTCCTTAAATTTAAGACTGCCTACATAGCTGCTCTGTTATATCAAAAAGTTTACTAACCTCACTTTAGGAAACCGCTGCGCAAAAGTTTTAATTACATTTGATGAAACTCTGTCATTTAAGATGTTTGTCACAGTTGAGACTAAACTATTTGGACAAAATAACAGGAAGAAGTAACAATCAAACACAATCCAACACAGAAACATTACAAAGAATAGCCTGAAATGACCATTTAGCTTTAGATATATCATCCCTGAGGTTTTCATTCATGTTGTCTGATCATAAAACTCACTCACAGCTTGACATCACAATAACATCCATCCATCCGTTCACCTATAAACAGAGACAGTCTGCTCTTAACCATACCTGCATGACGAAATACAAACACCACGTCACAGTGATGCTTGTGTAATGTGACAGCATCTGGAAATGCGATATGCTGCAAAAGCAGATGAACCATAGTAAATGAAAGGCTATTCAGTGTGATAATCTGTGATGTTAAATCAGCACTGATGTATGTGTGACAACAGCTGGACCCAGGGAGGTGTATTGATCAGAAATACGCAACAGCATCTTAATCTGGTTCTGACTCTTGGTGGTGACTGAGCGTTCTTGTAAGGTCACTGAGGTAAACCATCAGTCAGCTGATTGATGGTTCACAGAGTCTTCACAGAGCCGATCCTCACTAGGGAGGTGCATTAGTATTGATCAGTAAACTGCTTCTATACCAAGTCAAGTGCAACTCAGTGTACAGCAGACTTCCTGAGTGGATCAATACAAAAATCCTTGTCAATGTCAAATGTAAACTCTGAAGTTGGTTTCTTTTAGGATTCACATGCCGTCACTCATACACATATGTTAAACAATAATGTCCTATGTAATCATTTCACATTCATGTTCCAAAGTCAATATAGGACACTGACATGGTGGTCTTTGTTCTCCTTAAATAACTGGATCTTTCACTATAAGTGACTCATCCATGACTAATATTAACACAACTAATCATGTAGGTGCTTCATTTCATTTGGTATACAGACATGACAGGCCACGTGACAAAACCATAAATATGAAAGAGGATAAACACACAACCTGCTCTCTTTGTGCATGTCAACCTGTGTAGAAGGTGTTAAGGTGAACAGACCTTCCACTATCATTTACAGACTATTTCTGCTGTTCCCATTCGCACACACAGAAAAAGTCTGGTTGTGATTACAGGGAGCTGATGTCTTCTCCTCAGTGGGATTCTCCACGGTCCGTGCAGCCAGCACTCGGCTCTGGAAAAACCACACATGGTGGGAATTATGGAATAATGCTGTGTCAGGAATGTTCCCACGATGGCCAGTGGGATCTGGTGGAGGTCCCACTGGAAGGATAGCTGGCTGCTGGTGGGCTTTATGGGTAATGTAACACACACATACAGAGTTACCCGATCAAATGTTTCTCGTGTTAGTCTGCGTTTGGATTCGTTCCTCTTGTTTTGGATCAAATTAATCCTTTGAGTCGACGCATTTGTGTGCCGTTTTCATTTAACTGCACAAGAAATCAGTGTGTTCAGCCCTCAGACGTCACTATTAGCACAGCTTGCTTGGGGCTGATCTGCTTACGGAGAGAAATCTCACTTCTCATTCACACTGCTTCGTTCTATTAAGCTCTCCATGGGCATCGCCAACAGCAGTGAGGGGAGAGGGGTCAAGCTGCTAGTGAGCCTTCTCCCGTAGCCTCAAAGTTGGTCATGGTGCCAAACTCGGGCAGATCTCAAATCACTCGCTGAGTACTCTGTGTGGCACGTGGGTTGAAATAATCAGGAATCACTAGAGAGTGAAGATCAGTGGAGCGGAGAGAGATTAGCAAGCTACTCAGCCACTAACTTAACCCATTCAATAGAGGCTCAGGCTCACTCAGAGAGCTGCTAGGGTATTAGTCAATGAGATTTGGCAAGAGGCAGACACAAAAATCACACACACACGCAGACACAGCACTATTTTGTGAGATTAAACCTGCAGGTTTGATTGACTGTCAGAGGATTCTCTAGCAAAAATGTGTCAATCAACTCTTACTATGGCGAGCACGGATGTTTTCACTTGGGTTCTCTCGCCGTTGTAGGTCACTGCAGTTTAGTCTACATTCCTTCGGTGTCCTACATGAACCCTGAAGCCTGCCAACATCAGTCTGTACAGTAAATGTAGAGCACTATCTTGAAGCCAAGCGTTGTGAAGAAGTGCGACTTCAACATACTGGTGGAGGACACGAGGAAATCAAAGAATGACGTCGGGTGTCTCCAAGCCGTTGTATTTCTCATGACATCAGCTGCACTTAGGAATATTTTATTGGTTGTCATAAACTTTCCATCTGACACTTCTCTCCTCTCGCCATTTCACATTCTCACTCTCTTCCTCACAGGTGTTCTTCCAATTCCCTCAGTCTTTTTGGCAGCCAGCTCAGTAGTAGAGGCTCTAGCGTAGTGTAGTGAACCTTGTCACTCTTGGCTTGGGCAATGTGACAAGGAGAGGCTGCTTTCCAACTTGAGGTTTCACTGCACGCTAGCTGCTTTCTAATAGGCGTGAGTGGGGATAACATTTATCGTTATGGTAAGAGTGCAGTTAAAGATCTGAGTGCGGGGAAAAAGTAGGCTACAGTGCATATTAAATGACAAAACAAGCCTTTCCAGCCCTAGTTTTATGGTGTACTGCTAGTTTGTGGCTTGAGCTGAACATGAAACACTTGAAACAGTTGGAACATTTAAATAATGTAGGGGCAAGCCTATTTCCACCTTCAGTTTATGTGTGTAGCGTAGCCCAATCCCTTTTGGTGACTTTTGGAACAACAATTCAAGAGGATAACATAAATCCAGTGCACAGTCAGGTCTGGAATCTCTTTTTTAAGCATGGCAAGATTTGTTTGTTCTGATGATTCACACATATGCCACTGCTTTTGTAACCACAAACACAAATATGACATCCCCAACACAATGTAATGCTAACCTCCCAAAAGACACATCAGGAAAGAGCTGTGTAATCACTGCAATCACATTCTTCACTTTATCTGACAGTCTCATAGCATTGTTATTGTTAGTGTATTCCAAGTGAATCCTCGGTGGATTTGACTTGAATATGACCCAGAGGACAGTGCTTAGAAAGCAACTGCAAAAGCATAAACTCATCTAAACAGAAGTTATCTAAACATTTTAAGCCAAAAGGCAAGTAAGTCACAGCAGGGTCAGGGAGGACTTTACAGTTTAATTTGTTTCCATGTGTATGTGTGTGTCTCCTTTGAATCCTAGTTGTGTTGGACGGTAAGTGTTACCAGACACTGCAAAAAGGCAAACAAACACCACCAACCCTGGACACAAACAAGCACACAAGGCACGCAGACTGCCTGTTATGGTTTCCATGAGAAACAGCTGAGCAGGAAGCAGTGGTGCTGACGTTTATCCCAGGCTGTAAAGCAACCATGGCCATGGGTATTTAATTTAATTCAATTAAGAACGCACAAATAATGCATGTGAAAGTAATACTGAGGGTAGGAAATAAATCAACATGCTCACAGCAGACAGATCATACACTTCACCCACATAAATCAGGCATATTTCCTTTAGTGTGGCCAAAGCTGGCAGAGAGAACATTTATGTTTCCATGAGCTGGCACTTTGAGCGCCCTTAATACTCTTCTCTGAAGTACTCCTGTTTGCCTTAAGTACTTACAGCTCTGCCCATATCAAAGACAGAGTCTACAGGCTGTCCATCCACACAGACAGTTTGTGTTCTGTTCATCAAGCCGTGTCATGACTGCTACACCAGGTAAAGAAAGAAACAAAATCCCATAAATCACCTCCACCTTCTGCGTCCTCCTCACCAATATCTGATGTGGCTGCTGGAATTCAAGTTGAGAATTCCCACTGGGATGAGGTTCCCTTTCCAACCTTGGATGTTAAGATCAGTTTCAGGGAGATTTAAAGATAGGTGCCTCAAGGCTTTGTGGCAGTCACAGGTGTTGATCATGCTTCTCTGCATGACTTACTGTACGACACAGAGCAACAATCAAAGCAGTATGTTTCACAAAACTGCTAACTTTTACAAGCCCCACCCCCAATTTCCTGTCACGCGCAATGACCCCCAACAACATTAAATGAAACAGACCCTCTGTAATACAGTAGAGGAGGAGGAGGGAAAAGTGCGGGGGAGTCCTCACTAGCAGCCCAGCAGTGAGAATCAGCCACCTGCCATTGTCAAAGTCACACAGATGAATAGCTGCGTAAGCTGCTTAAACATGTACAAAGAGACAGCAAACAAAAGGGACAATTAATGAACAATACAACAGACTGGACATCATAGCAGATCAAAAAAATATAAGAAGATAGGTCATAGAAGAATGATGTAGAGATAAATATAGATGGAAATCTCTGAAAAGGAAATTTACCATATGTTTGGTGTACTTTTGATCAGGACATAACATCTGCAAAACTATTCAGCTGTGTAAAAGTATGTAAAAGGAAACCTCTCCTTTAACACTGTAAATCCCGGCAGGACTGACCCATACTAAAAATGTATATACTCATGATACTGCAAAGTGCAGCAAGGAAAGCGATCACCCAGTTGCACACATATGAGAACTAACATGGCAAAGAAGATCTAACTGTAGGCTGAGCCATGACATAGCAGTATCACCAGCTCAACCAGCCACTCATCTCTCTTTCCCTCCCGTGTGCACAGACACACTCAAACGCCCACACACACGCCCTCCGTTACAAAATGCACTAATTAATATTGTTTAAAATGCAAAAATACATTTTATCCGATTACTCGATTAATCGATGAAAAAAAAAAATCAACAGAATACTCGATTTCAAAAATATTCGATAGTTGCAGCCTTAGAGTTGATGACAAGAGCCTAGTCATTGCCTGAAAATGCCTAGTCATTACTATCACATAACATAGGCTACCAATAACTACAAATACTGTGCGTTCTAACTAGCGCTCGTGTTTAAATTAGTCAGAAATCTTAAATCAGCTAGCATCAACTTTTATGTTACCTTGCAGAGGCTCCGCTTGGTGAACTGCAGTTAACGTGCGGATGCTTTGGAGCGTTGACGAAGTACTGTTATGGTACGCCAGAGTATACACTGTACCACGTTGTCTTTCGCTGTTTTCCGCCATTGCAAAGAAACCCTTCTTCTTAAAACAATTTATATATGTACATTTTTGCATTTATTTGTATAATTATCACCCCCAGTTGTTTGTATAATTATTGTTGTTATATGAAGTAAAAGAAGCCTCGATTCTAGAAAAAAAAAATGCATCGATCATTTTTTAAAATCGAATTATTCGAGGAATCGTTTCAGCCCTAGTGGACAGTAGCGGCTTGACCATGCACTGGTTAAGTACGGGTGAATGACTGGACACCTCATTATGGGTGTATAAGTACATGTTAATACTGATAAGGAGGATAGAGGAACCAAAAAAGTAAAAGTGGAAGGTGTGTTTTTAAGCCTTATCTGAAGAACAGACATTAATCATCATAAACAATTGACTTCCTGCCTAGAGGGCGGCGATATGTATGTATGAAAAGGCCAACAGGAAGGGACACTCGCTATCTGGAACTGTAAGGGTTTTGCAGGCTACAGATGGGCTGGTTAACCATTTGTCCTTGTTTCCAAATGGCAGGGGCAGCTGTCACCAAAGGTCAGCAAAATGTTACCAGAACAAGGCCCCATAGAGGCTGTGACCATGTGCCTGCAACAAGAGGGGGGACACACCCAGGTGGAATGACACATAACCACTTTCTCGCTTGTTTTCAGACTCTCTCTCACACACACACACACACACACACACACACACACACACACACACACACACACACACACACACACA
>JAUBNQ010000012.1:8813621-8827118 GCA_032353495.1 Ctenopoma kingsleyae | reverse complement strand
GTCCTTTTTTAAAATTTCACATTCAAAGATTAAATAACAGCATCTTGTTACCACACTACATTCTGTTATAGCTGGTATTTCTACACAGAAGAAACCACAAACTTTATTTTCTCACTGTTAGACAGTTTTGGTGTCTGTACATGTGCCAGTGAGTCTTGTTCACTTGTTCTATACAGATTTTCTCTTCCAGTCACTCTTTCTAGCTACAGCCACACACGCGTCACTTCCAGCTAGTTCAACGTGTACATGGAGCTTATCATTGTGTTCAGTAAACTTTTCCACACATGGCACATTGGGTCAATGCACTTCGGGTAACTCTCTCCACTTCCCAGTGTTGCTGCTGCAACAGTTTGCTTCTCATAAAGCATACAGCTACACAGCAGAAAATACTAATATTTACAATGTAACATAGAGCTTATTATCCGTAATGTGCAACTTGGATTAGCACAAAATTTTAGTGCATCTTTTCACTATTTCTACTATCCCCAACTGTACATTTGTACACAGTTTTATTCTGGTAAAACAGTACAAAACAGGTAATAAAGAGTAGGTATTTTGTATAGGTCTATCCAGTACATCTGTGTGGGTTTTTATCTCCCCCAAAAACCACACAATGGTACAATATAAAAGTCAGAGCCAAATATGCAGCAGCTTCAAAAACACTATATTTAGATTCTTCGTGCCAACGCATTCATTCATAATAATTCCATAATGCTTTACTGTGCACAGTTTCATACGCACAATTACCACAATGCAGAAGTGATGACTACTCACGCTTAGAAAAACAAGTTTTAAATCACACGTACAAGACAAAGACTTAACAGGAACAGGAACAGAGCGATCCTACAGTGACTGTGTGGTGTACAAGAACACATAAACATGCCCTTACATTACTAACACCCAAGACACCAAAAGGTCAAACCCTGGAAGAGAGTGGAAACCAGTAGAGGAGGTGTTTTCTGCCACAGGATGTTTTCCCTCAAGAGAGGGTGTGTAATGTTCAGACACAGCAGCACCGTGGGAGTGCTTCAATGTCTGAAGCAGAGTGAGGATGTGATGTGTTGAGAGTCAAGGGAACGCACGCACAGAACAGAGAGGGCTGATGGTATCGGAGTAGCAAATCTGATTTCTCTGCAGCTTTCGGAGTTCATGTAGCTTGTTGGAGGAGCTCCACGTTTCAGGTGATGAGGGAGGGCCTCGAGGACACCATTCTGCTGAAGGCGAGCTCACTCTCACCATGCAAAAAATAAAGATGAGCGTTTGCTGGATGTTCATGATCCTCCTGAGCTGCAGGTTATCTCATGCCACTCAGCCTCAGAGCTCCTGCAATGGTAAGTTGTAGACTTCATTGCATCACATATGGCCTAACTTAGAGTAATTCATATGCTCATAGTGGTTAGTATTCAGGTAGTAGTTAGTACTAGAATACGTAGTAATTTGCTAGAAATTACTATTATTTGCCACTAAAACACAAGAAATTATAAGTGACTGACTTAATGGTAAATAATAATTTCTTGGTTACAGTGGGACAGTTTGGTTTCATTTGTAAACACTGAGGTTAACACCCTCATCTGTGGTGCAGTAGGACCTGAGTATTAATGTGAACCAATCAGTCACAACTTTAAAACCACCTGGTGATATTACTGTTGTGGTGGAGGGGATCGGCATGACATTTGACGCTGGACACAGAGTGCTATGAATGAGGCCGCAGATGGGTCAGAGTGCCCCCTGTCCATCTCAATTTTAAAACCAACAAGTGGTGTTAATGTCGTGGCTGATCAGTGTAGTAGCAAACTTTTTATTTTTAATACACTCTTGTTTGGCAGCTTTGGTTCAACGTGGCTATATAAAACACGGAAAAAAATTAGAGTTAGATAACAGGAATGTGTTCCTCTGTAACTGTTTACCTGTTAATTAGTACTTAAGATGACCCTTATAACCTACTAATGCAGGCTAAATACATGTATTTTACATGAGGCATTTTAATGTGAAGCAGTATTTACCTGAGTTAGCAAAGGAGCAACAAAATGAAGCGTCGCCACAACTTTAGGACAACTGCTCTTAACACAGAGTGCAGGATACTTTCATTTCCACATGCTACATCACACAAAACCATAGTCTGGTGTGAAGCACACTGAGTCAATCAGTAGCAGACTCAAGTATGCCACTCACATGGCAAGAATGTGATCTGTTTTTCATGTGAGGCCGGTTAAAAGGGTAAAATGAGCTGTTATTGAACAAATTCAACATGGGGGTGGAACTGCTGTGAAATGACGAGTTTCAAAGGCTGAATTTCAGTTAGGGGAATTAAATGCAAATAAATCAATGTTTGCAGGAGCTGAAGCCGTAAGAAGCCATTTCCTTTGCAAAAGTGTTTGGTGTTGTTACAGATGAAGACAGGCATCCTGACCGCAACAACAAACAAAATGCTGGCCTGTTTACAGTAATGAGTTTAGTGCAAAGCTGTGTTTAAGTTGAGTTCATGACAGCTAGTCTAAGATCTTACACTTAGTATGTAACAGGTACCTACTTTAATAAGAAATCAACGAAACTGTATTGTTAATCAGTGTCACGTTTTTTTTCCAGAGGAGCTGAGGAATATCTGTGGAATCCACAAAGAACAAGTGCACGTGCCGTGCCCAAATGTGATCGCTGACGAGATGACATTTCAGCTTATCAAGGACCAGGAAGTGATTTCTAACATTACATGCAACCACGAAAACACAACATTCAATTGTATGCCATCGCACGGGGTGATGTTGCCTCAAAACTCAAAAGACAAATTGCTCAAGTTCATCCTAAATGGCAGCAGCCGAGGAGTCTACAGATGTGAGGGCGAGGTCGTATATCCTCCTCCTTATAAAAAGGTGGAAAGTGAAGTGAGCATCCAGGTAGTTGTAACAAGTAAGTACTCCTAAAAGGTGCTGAGGTTTTGAAGTTCAAGGGCATTTGGATCATTTTCAGTGCATACAGTACAGCTGGCTGAATACTTTGTGAATATGCTTCTTCCAGGATGTTACAGTGACTGCAAAGAAAGCAGTAACTCTGAATTGTTCTGGATTTGGATCATAGTTATCGTGTTCCTTATCATCTACGGCCTGACTGTCACCATCACCGCCTTTGTTATATGGGTAAGATATTCGTCAACCACAGTGTATTGTATATCAACAATCCCTCAATCTCAGCCTCTAGTATTATCAATGCATGTGAAGAGTTGTTGATGCTTCCACCAGGATGGAAAAGGTTACAAAAGAGTTTCTGAAGAGTGTTTTTTTTTCTCATTTGTTTAACTGGGTTTCCTTTATCTAGTTATGCCTCTGTGTGGGCGACAGCCAGGGCTGGAGGCATTATGTTTTTAATTCACCGTGAATGTGAAATCTAAAAAACACTGAGGGAATCCCTTCAAATTTGGCACAATTGTCAGCTTGGATCTGATGTGATGCAGTGATAAAACCGGATTTTGGAGGCCAAACGTCAAAGGTCAAGGTCACAGTCAGCTCAGGTTCATCTGATTCATGTCACTTGGGATGAAGGATGAACTGATTCCAAAGGTGGCCAAAGGTCAATTTCGTTGTGCCTTCATGTATGTCCCACTCTTATTGATCTCAGAAATGCCTGGAAAGAATTTCATTACATTTGGCACAAACATCCACTTGGACTCATGCGTAAAACGTATTAGAATCTGCAGTGTCACTGGTTAGCGGAGGCATACAACCACAATGAGGTAATTCTAGTTTTAGGTCATATTTATGCAGATTTAAGGAAGGTTTTGAAGGGTTCACAAATGTTTAAGTACAACTGTCTATACCAAGACGGTCTAAAATTGTTATTTTATTAACAGATATATATTAACACATACAGTATAGGCAATAACGTTCGTGTTGATTCATGTGTGTATGTGTGTATAGAGCAAGTTGAGGAAGACGGATTCCCAGAGCGACTACATGAACACCAAACCCAGAGCTCCAAGGGACCGCAAGAAGAAAAGAGGGGTTCAATATCCAGTACCAAAATACATATGATTACCATGTACCATCAGACCTTTTGCACAGTTATCCCCAGTTGTTTAGATGTGAACATAAGGGGTGTCCTTGTTGTAGTGTACTCTGAATAAAATACTATTGTTAGATTTTGAGTATTAGTTTTGTTGAGTTGTTTTGTGTTTACACAGCAAAAGTAGCAGTTGATTTTACAGTTTTATCTGTATGAAACATTAAAAATATATTTGAGACTTCGGATTTTGCTTGCTTCCTGTTTAACTCCGTCGCTGTCTCTGCCTGTCTCTCTCTCTCACACATACACACACACGCTGAAATTGGAACCCCTATGTTTGTGGTCGAAACAGACGGTGGTGCTTGAATGAGGGGATTTAACCACATTCAAAGGGTTCATTCACATTGTAAGTGTGTGTGATAAGATCTGGAGCTTAGACCACAATATCAAAAAGAAAAAAAGAAGCAACGCAAGTCATTAGATGCCTCAACAAGGGTGTGAGAAATATGAAATACCATGCAGCTCAATAACATGTCAACTCTTTCCAGTCTGTGTGCTCGTATTTCTATGAAGACAGAATCACAAAAATGTGTTCTCAAAGATTTAACCTCACCCAGGTCGATGTCAACCAGATACACAGCCAAGAGCGGCAAACACTTCAAACAACAACAATCTGCACCATTTCCTGTCTTCTTGCCTCTATGTCCCCCCCTTCCCCCCTCCCCCCCCCACTTGTGCTTTGCGCAGATGTGGCTGCTTCAAAGGGACACCACCTCTACCTTGCTCACCTTGCAGTTTCTGCAAGCACACACGTTGAGTTCACTGGTTTCATTCAGCAGCATGGTTTTACTCATCGACTACCACACGCATAATCAAGATTAACATACTGTTTCTGTTCGATTCTTATACCAGTTTGGGACTTTAACTAAAGATTAAAAACAAACGTCTTTTATGATAAAAGAATTTCCCCCTCCTCCTCTGAACCTTGTCTTATGAAGAATGACATTTTAACAAAGTGAGCACAAACCCAGATACTGCAAAGTCACTCTCATATAGTTTTAATTAGAGCATATTTCATTTGTTTGCCTTTTTTCCATCTTGCAGAAGCTTTCGATTCAATTCTTATTCACTCTGTAACTTAAGCACAAAATTGACAAGAGGGAACAAAATAAAAATACAAAAGAAACTGTCAGCGCATCACTGTAATCACAAAAGTATTTTCATAAAAGGACAAACATCCCTTCGTGTGAACTTCAACTCACATTGATTATAAATACTTTATATATTTCTCAGTTGTGTACAAAGCTTTGAATAGCACAACAAAATTTTGTTGATGACTGCATACTTCTAAGACAGATGTTTGTCTTCAAGATTCCAGTTGCTCCAATTTTCCTTCTGTGTCTGATCTGTATTGTTCTGGAAAAATCTGCACCGTGAGGAAGTCTGTCCTCCTTTCTTCAGACTGCAGCTCCCGCTCCGTCACCTGGAGAACAGGGTTAAGACTGTGTGAAACTCACTATGATGGAGAAAAGCACTCAACTCAACTGATACTTCTTCATTTAGTAGTAAATTAATCTATGAACAATATGAGTGGGTAAAACATTCACGCAACTGTAATTTTGTATTTTTCCATCCTGATCTGAGTATTTAAAACCTCTATAACATAACTGAAAGAGTTTAAGTGAATATGAAACAAAATTGAGTCAAATTACAATAAATGACTAATCCATAATTGAGAACAGCAGCAGCAGCAGCGAGAAATGCTGCTGTGAAGATGACACAGATAAAAGTTCTGCTTTAAAAGTCAATCTTGATAAATGATTGAGAAGGAGAACGTGTGAGCTTTTAACATTTAGAAATACTAATAAGTCTAATAAGAAAGCTGTAACTGTTGGGACTCACCAGGACAGGTGTGTATCCCAGGATCTTCAGATGGCGGCTCTTGACTGCTAAGGGACCACGGGGATTGGACGTACCATAGCAAAAACTAGAGTGCGGTGCGGTAATAACTGCAATTCTAGCACATTGAAACAAGTGTTTGTCATCTTTAAAAAAGGTCAAAATTTGAATTACAGGTACAGACATGACAGGATGAAAGTGGAAGCATGGTTAGAAGAACCTCACTCAAAAACAAAAACCTGCAAAAACCTGAAACAGATGGAGCAGATTTTATTTTACTGTGTTAGTTTTTATTGTAACCATCCTATGTTTGGAGCACTTTACAATTCTGATTTCCTTTGATACACACATACCTATACATCTCTAATCAGTAGGGTGAATATAGATTTGGTTTTCTCATTAGTTATATAAGTATTTGCTCCCTTCATGACCCATTTATTTTTTGCACTTAAATAATTCAGATCATCAAACAAATTCTAATATTAGAGAGTTTTTTTTCCCCCAATTCAGTTCAATATTTAAATGATGATTTCATTTATTAAAGGAAAAAACTGGCTCCGTGTGAAAAGTAACTGATTGTACCTCCCTTGGCGGCAACAACTGCAATCAAGTGTTTGTGATAACTGGCAATGAGTCTTTCACATCTCTAACCCATAACCCAAGTGCACTTGAGCTTGTGATCACAAACTGATGGCCGAACAGAGCAGAATTCATAGTTCCCTCAATTATGGCAAGTTGTCCAGGTCTTGGAGCTGAAAAGCAGCTCCGGATCGTCACACTACCACCACCATGTTTGACTGTTGGTAAGATGTTTTTATGAAATGCTGTGTTAGTTTTATGTCAGATGTAACACGACACACACAAAAAACTCTTTCTGGAAAGTAATTTTTGTAACCTGGGAAGGTGCACCACTGTTCCAAGTATTCTCCATTTGTGGATAATGACTCTCATATTGGTTCACAGTATTCCCAAAGCTTTAGAAATGGCTTTGTAACACTTTCCAGACTGATACATGTCAATGACTTTGTTTCTCATCTGTGTCTCTTTAATTTCTTTAGACGGCGACATGATGTTTTACTTTCCAGAAAGAGTTTTTTGTGTGTTTTCTGTGCAGCTACTCGCTTTTAGCTTCACTTCAGAGAGCTTCTATTTAGGTGATTACTTGATTCAGCGGGTCTGGTGCGAATCAGGTCTGGGTGTGGCAAGTGAAACTGAACTAAAAATGTGGTTGTTCACAATTAATTCATGGTTTAGCAAGTGGGGAAATTGTTTTTTCATAAATGTCCAGGCAGGTTTGGACAGCTTTTTCTCCTCAATACATGAAATCATTATTTAAAAACATAAAAGCATTTTATATTTAAGTGTAACAAATTTGCTAATAAATCAATCAGGAAGCATTGTATATCCATTTATCATTTAATAATGTAAATAAATTCCGTTTGCATATGCATAATCTTAGAAGTTAAGAAGTTTATTTCTATAAAATATTTAATACATTGTACATCAGAAGCATTCAGGTGAATTTGCCTACATAAAGGCTCGATAGACATTTAATTAGTTCACAGTTATATCCAAACTTTGTCAAAGCTTGTTAATTAGATTGATGCAACACAACTGCAAATACACAAATTTATCAATACTTTAAACATGTAAAAAAGCTAATTATTGTTGAGAGCTGGATAAACGTTTTTCCCCCCCCTCACACAGACTGTATATTTTCTTATATTTTTAACAAAATTTGTTCTTGTTTATAACCATGCTGCAGTAAATAATTAAAAGTTGAACCTTTCTTTCTGTCTCAAAAATATCAATGAGTTCAAAATGTGATTTGAATACCAAAGCAACTGCAATCACTTTAATGTTTAATTCAAGCTACAACCAGTTCGGTTTTTACAGCATTTTATGCTCAACTGTCACAATTTAAAATCTAGACATGCTGTATGCGCTTTTTTTTTGCATCGGAAAATGTGGAGTCAGATATTTGATGTGCGTAATCATGGCATGCATCATTGCCCGACAGTGTGAGAACAAAAAAAACCCAACATCCTCTGCACCTGCTTCATAGTATCACCAAACCTGACATAAGCATTTTATATAAAAAAAATGTAGAAATAAAATACCACTGCACTGCAGACTAGTTCCGCACTGAGTCTGGTGATGTTACTGACTGCAAACTAAAGCTGACACTTTACCTTTGACTGCTCTCTGCTGGAGACAACTCTTCTTCTGTGCAGCTACTCGCTTCAGTTTGCTTTGGCAGCTTCTTGGTTATCACAGCATCTGAGAATCAACACACAAAACCAGCTCAAATTACAGTTTCAAGACTGCTTCCCGAAACCTTTTTTAAAGCAACTAGATGCATAATGTAAGATAAAGTGCAAAATGCATCGACAGTGAACTCATTTTTAGCCTATCTAGCCTCACTTTTAGATTAAGCAATGAAGGAGAAAACTAAAAGCGATTGAATAACTACACTCAAGTTGAAGCTGAACTCACTATATCACTTATATAGTATTTACCTAATAGATAGAAATTCTCCACCACCACCATTTCCTGTAGCATGTTGTCTGCCTGGTCCCCTAATATACTCCGCAGAGCCTGAGAGAGCTGAGGGTTGACTGACGGACTACTGGGAGCAGAGTCCCCCAGTGCAGATGGAGGGACAGTCAGTGGCTGAGGGAGATGGGGACAGTCAAGACGGAGGCACAAGTCCACAGTCTGAAACTGTCTTTCCTGGGTATGTCGAAACTTAGTTCCTGAAAAGAAAAGCAGAGTTGGATCAAAAGAAATTAGAAACTAAAGAAAACTGCACATATGTGTGAGTTCACTGTCTTACCTGTACTGCTTAACTGCTCTAGCGTGCTGCTCTGCAGGAGTTTCTCTAGTGGAGCGGTAGGGAAGTGGCCCAGCAGACACAGACAGTAAACAGACTTCAATAGCTCAAAACCAGACATCTTGGGTAGATACGAGTCCAGAACCTGGCAGAGACAGTCCAAGAACCTGGAGCAGCAATGTGAAACCCCATAAAGACAACACACCTTGCAACAACAGGTTCACAGTAGTCAGACTATTCAGACATACTGAAAGAAGGGAAATGTTTGGGCAAAACCGAAATCTGTTTTCTGGCATAACTGGCTTTGAATTTCTTTCGCCATCATGCTAATTTTGTCCAAATTCACTGCCTTGACAGATAATACAAAATAATAACTCCACATCTTTTAAACTAGCAGGAGACAGTTCTATAGCCTTGTCTGTAAATAAATCAATTTTGCACAAGGGTACCATCACTTCATACGACACAAGCACTCTTAGGGACAGAGTGAAAGATCAAAAGAAATCTTAACCAGTTCATAGTGGTATTTTAATGTCACGTTACCAGGCAAGTTGAATTCCAGTAACTTATGTAGGTGACAATTAATGTTAAGAGGCTTTAAAGATAATTATATGCAAGCTTGTGTATGAATGGTCTAAGATTGACCTACTGTTGTCTGTGGTGCTTCAGATCATAGTTGAGAGAGGAGTACACCTTCAGGACACAGAGGAGGTCTTTAAGTGTCAGGACGTCTGGGTTGGAGATGACCTTCTCAGCACAAGCGTTCATTAAGGCAGTGGGACAGAAGAGAAGCTTCTCAAACATAGATAGAAAGAGCAGCAGCTGAGCAGAAAGAAAAGAAAGAATTAGAACTCTAAAGTGCCAAACAGATCATGAAGGATGAACCTCACATTTAACATTTCACAAAAAGGGGTTAGAAGACAGCTGTGTGCTCCAGCACCTGTTTGTTGGTCCATACGTCTAGCGTGGAGGCAACGTAGTCTGAAATGCCAGTGAGCATATTCAAGTCTCTGTGGTGCAGTTCCTTACATGAGTGTAGCACTGTAAACAATCTGTTGAAGGGGATTCCATGAAGGTTTTCTGGCAGAGAGAATAGCACATTGAAAAGATGTTAAAATGTTTTTCTAAGTCCTACAGTAGATAATATTCCCAATATTTAAATTATTCTATGCTGGTTTCCAACTTTGTGGCCATATTATAACCCGAAGGAAGTCCAAACATTTGATTTAAATCATAAGTACTGTATAAACAAACACATTTTTCTAATGGCAATGATTTTACCTGTGATGGTACTACTGCAGACATCCAGTAGTGGTTTGGAGTAGAAGCCCATTGTGGCCATAGTGGAGATCATGTACTGGGTGTTGGGAAGGCTGAACTGGTCTGTCATGGATAAAGCCTTTCTCTGTGGGAATGAATGTATGAAATAAATGTTAAAATGTGATATATCCAGAGCTCAAAATCATACATCTATATCATGTCAGAATCACAGTTACTGTGAATATAAATACTAAATATCATCAACACTCATGAACTGACCTCTAGTTTCCGTTTGAGGTCCAGCGGCGCATCTCTCCCTAAAAGACGCATCATGGTCTGGAGAGCCAATACTGACTTGATGCCAGGAAGACGGGCCTCAACTACAAGCCTAGGACACAGTTACAACAAAAAAGTCCTTGAGTTTGCCTGATGACACATGAATATATGGAAGTTTTTTGTTTTTTTTACTGCACAGATTGTAAAATTCTGATGCTTATATTTTTGGCTGAGCCATGTACTGTACCTCATGCCATGCTTAAGTGCACCAACGTTTGGGCTGCACTCCATGTGTTCCAGAGAGGACGCCAAGATGGACAAGCTTTTCTCATCAAAGTCGTTTAGTTTCTCCTGTAGGTTTAACAACAATACTTAAATATAGCCATTATAAAACATAACTGCTGTTAATGATAATTAATATTTGTTTACCTGGCAGGTTCGGAGGAATGTTTGAACCACACGGCTTTGTTGAGGAACACCCAGTTTGACCATGCTCAGGAGAGTGTAAACCAGATTCTCCCTGTGCATGTGCCCCACACTTTTCATGGCCTTCTGCAGTAGTTTGTCAAATGCAGGATGCTCAAACATCAGCTGCAGCTCATAACGCCGCTGCTCTTCTGACATCTTCTTAGTGGTGGACCACATGTGGTTCAGGCAGTTACTGAGCTGTCCAGTGGTGGGTACATAATTGCAAGTGAGGTCTAACACATCTGATGGGGAGCGACAGCGTTGCAGCTGGTCTGCGAAAGGGGATTTACTGGAATGAATCTCAGCAAGCGGGGAAGACTCTGTTAGTTCAGAAGAGAGATCCTCCTTCGCTTCCAGTTCATCACTGTAAATCCTGCCTTGTGAATAAAACCTTGCTGAACTGACAAAACTCCTAGCCAGGCACGTTTGGCTTTGCCTTGTGCCCCAAATGTGCCCTAACTGTTGGAAAGGAAAAAATGTGTTTTTGGTGGATGTTGTCTTCACGAGAATGTGCTGTTGCCATAGAAACCTACGGCTACAGAAACGCAGGGCCCCCCTAATGACTTCCTCTGACACCCAGACTGACATTTTCTAACGATTAACTAACGTTAACGATGATCTTGTGTAGATGGAAGGTTGTGTAATGACAATTTTACTTATGTAGCGTTAAGTAAACAATTATTTGAGTCTTCCGCTTTACATTCTGGTTAAATTATTTGTTTGTATTTTCTGAAAATGGTCTATTACAAATTACTATATCTAAGCTGCCAACAAGGTCAACTCCAAGTCATGAAAACACTAGTTAGCTTACATGAGCTAAAGTTAGCTACGTGACGCGCCCTACCTTATTAGTCTAATAGCCGAAACATACAAATAACTGACCTAAAGTCAAACACAGCGCCTACTGAGCGCTGTAAAATTTAACATAAAAGTAGTTTAAGAAACAGACAGAGAGCTTGCTACAATAAAAAGCTAAACCAATCCATGTCAGTTAGCACTCACGCTGAATAATAACGTGTGCACTGCCATCTTTGCCCCCCGTCAACATAGTAACTACACAATGTTCTGTCAGACATACAATAGAAGAACTATCATAGATAATAATTATTTTATAGATGAAGTACTTCATGTGTAATTTTTATGTTTATCTTTATGATGAATAAAGCCAACTGTGACCTTTTTAATAGCATGTCTTGATATTTTTTGTTTGAGGTGTTTTCTACACGGACTCAAAGGAGCGCAACATCCAGGGTTTCCTAGCAACCAACGCTATTCAGACGGAAGAAATGACAAAATTTGTGCTTGCAGGTAAAATTGACTATTGTTTTCATATTTTGGTATTTACATGTGTATAAAAATTAGCTTTTCTGATTTCTACCTTTGTAGGAAGAGCAGACTGTCCTTATTATGCCAAGGCGGAACTCTTAGCAGACTCTCTGCAGCTCCGTCTGCCAAACTTTAAGATACGTAAGATACCCATCCTTCCAGATGAGTGGAAGGTGAATTTTCTTATTTTAAAATGGTCTTAAATCTGTTTAATTTCTATTGTTCGTGTCACCCACTGTCATCGTATCGTCTCTGTGGATTCTCATAGGAGTGGCTGGAGGCCACCTGCAGAAGAAATGGCTGGAAACACGAGGAGTCCCCTTTGATTTGGAGAGAACTGGTGTGCGAAGGGGCCAAAGGGATGTTCATGGGGGGCTTAAGTGACTTCCTAGAGTATTGTCAGGTAAGAGTAGTTTTGTTTTTGATTGTTTAAATTAATATCACTTCCACACTGAAACTTCCAAACCCATCATTTGATTTAACTTGCTTGATTAGGACTACTATGTCATCACATCAGACATGCCTACAGATATGATGTTGAGCGTTGCAGCAGAAAATCTGGAGACCCAGATGAAGATTATTGAGGAGGAGCAGCACCGTATCAGTCTCATCAAAGCCCTTCACATATGGATCTGTGGGTGAGTTAACTCAAAACCAAAGATAAGGATATATTTTGTCCCTCTTAGGAATGTATGGAAACTTTAAAGTGATGTGTCCATACCTTTCCAGTGCTCTCAACTCAACCTGCCACCTTCTGATCCCCAACCTGCTCTCTACTGAGGTGTTCCCTCATGCTACTGCAATCAGCCTCCACCTACTGGATGTGGAGGGGGACGAGCAGTGGCTGAGGATGGAGACAGAGCATCTGGCACTCCCCATGCTCCATCAGGTATAACATTTTTTTTTTATTTCATAAAGAAAATTAGGCCATTTGACTGTATACATACATATAAACACTAAATATATAAATATAATAATATATTTATATATATACACACAGGTGACCATTTATTCAGATTTGGATCAAGCCTTCCTTGAAGCAGATGTCATCCTCCTTCTGGATGAGTGGTGCTCTGATGGCAATGACACAGAGGAGGAAAAGAACAACAAAGTAAAGGAAATATCAGAGCGCTACAGAGTGTATGGACAACTGATCGATACGAGGGCCAACAAGGGGGTGAAAGTAATCGTGACAGGTAGCTCATTTGTCAGCTTGAGGTGCTCACTTCTTGTGGAGAACGCGCATGTCATTGACAGCCGCCAGTTTGTCGCTATGGCAACTCAGTTGGAGAATGAGGCAAGGGCCGTACTTGCAAATAAATTGAAAGTGAGGGCATCAGGTACGTGCTGCAAAGTCTCTAACCAGACCTCCATAGCTATTTAACACTTTACATACTAAATTAAACATTTCTCCCTCTTCTTCTGCTCTAGATGTTAAAGAT
>JAUBNQ010000012.1:8782467-8795446 GCA_032353495.1 Ctenopoma kingsleyae | reverse complement strand
CTAGAGCAGATGTGGCCTGCAAAGACACATCACGTTATAAAACTGTAAATAACAGCAGTGACTTCAATCATTCAGTGTTGAATAACAGATATACACCGGTTCTGAGTCTTAACTGAGTAAAGACTGAGAAGCTGGATGATTCAATAAATTAACTGAAAATTGTTTATTTATGTGAGTCATCTGTTTATGCACTCAGGTTACAGTGCTCCTTTAAAAAATAAAAATAAAAAGAAAAGAGAAAGAAATCTCACCTCGTCCAGCAGGATGAGTTGTGGTGCTTTGAGGATAGTTCTGGCGATGGCCACCCTCTGCTTCTCTCCTCCGCTCAGTTTGAGACCCCTTTCACCCACCTGTGTATCATAACCTGTCACAAACAAACACAGGAGAGTGGTAAAACAGTTTTAGAGGATTCATATTCTGAACTTTATGCGTCATGCAAAAATAAAAAATAATTAAAATAAGGAGAGTTGATATATACACATTACCATCAGGGAAGGTTATGATTTTCTCATGGATATCAGCAGCTATGGCAGCCTCCTCCACCTCCTGGTCACTAGCAGAGATGCGGCCGTAGCGAATGTTATTCCGAATGGTGTCGTTGAAAAGAACAGTGTCCTGGGGAACGACACCGATGTGACCTCGCAGAGAGGTCTGCTTCACCTGAGGAAAGATAATAAAACCAAAGTTAGTTTCTGTGCTTGTAAACACATTATTAGCACTGTAACTTGTGCATTTGTTTATTAAGGGCACTGACTTTTGATATATCCTGGCCATCGATGCGAATGCAGCCTCCCTGAACATCATAGAAACGGAAGAGCAGTCGCATGATGGTGCTTTTCCCAGACCCCGACGGTCCAACCTGGGGAGATTGATAGAAAATAAAAGTGATACAGTCTTAACAGAGAATGCATCAACACAAGCAGTACTAGTGAGCAGAGGACTGGAGTTTGTCCTGCAGACTTACCAGCGCAACTGTCTGTCCTGGCAGTACAGTGAAGGAAATATCCTGAAGGATTTCCTTGCTGTAAAACAGTTCAGAAATGTAAATACTGAGTTTTGTAAAAATCAAATTTTTATCTATGGATTTACCTGAAACTTAGGTCACAACTTTATCCATTATTAGTTCCACCCAGACCATGGAAACAAATGTGGACTAACCCATTTATGTAGCTGAAGTAAACATTTTCAAATTCCACTTTTCCCTGTCTGTACTGGAGATTCCCTGCATTTACATCATCCTTCACCTGCAGAAGAAATATTGGGAATATAAAAAAGCAATTCATTATGCAGCAGTAAAAGTAAAGACCCTGATGTGTCAGTTTTAAATGTACCTCTTCCTCTTCTTCAAAAAGCTTGAACATGCTTTCCATGTCAATGAAAGACCTCTGGATAGCCCTGCAATCAAAATAAAAGACAGAAAGTTACAACAGGAGCAGGAGGAACCTTTCAGGAGGACACAGATTCTTACTGTGCTATAAACCACAATCCTCTCACCTGTAGTATGTTCCAAACCAGTTGAGAGGGGTGTACAGCTGGATAATGTAGGTACCAAATAGAACATAATCTCCAACCTAGAATTAGAAGATGTTTTTCAAACTCATAATCATCTTAAATGTGCTCACCATACAATAATGTATGCATGTATTTTGGACTGTTAATGACATCTGCAGTATCACTGATGACGTTGATGCGACCAGTACCTGGAATTTTCCCTCAGTCACAAAGTAGGCACAGAGCAAGGAGCCGGCCAGCAGGCCTGATCCGATGATGATGTTCTGTGTTTGGTTAAGGAAGGCCAGGGATGCCTGGGTCTTCCACTCTGACACCTAAAAACAGCGGCATTAGACACATGCTCAAATGAGCTGGCTAATGAATTTAACAAATGAATTGATACATCTCTATATACTGTAATGTGCATATTCTTTTTAACAATGACCACTGATTCACTGGGACCCCAGCAGAACACTAGCTTCTTAACTGCTCCATTCTAATCTAACTTGCCTGATACTTTAAGATGGCATCCTCAAAACGGCTGACTTCATAGTTCTCTGCATTGTAGTATTTCACCTATTAAAAAGAAAAAAATAAAATCAGTGGAACTAAGTTTGACATCTTTATGTGTCTTGAGATTATTCTGAGTGTGACAACAAATTGTTATTGTACCGTCTCAAAGTTTAACAAAGAGTCCACAGCCTTGGACTTAGCATTGTTGTCTAGCTGATTCATTTCTCGTCTGTACTTGGTCCTCCACTCAGTGATGATGACAGTCAGAGCTGGTGGAAATATTAACAGGCACTCAGACATCTTTCAAGGAACACTAGATGTGGGGATATGTTTAACTAAACCAATTACAGTTATGTTCAACATGTTACTTACAGAGGTAAAGGGTCATGCAGATGAAGACAATGAGGCCAAACCACGCGTTGAAATTAGTGATGAAGTATATGATAGAAATGACTATATCGGCAATGGTTGGTAAGATACTGAACACAATGTAGCTGTGGAAAAATACACATAGTTCAGTCTGATATCTCTTAAAATTTAACTGAATAAAATGAAGAAAAAATGATTTAGCAAATATATTATATAAAAGGCTGACATATTGTGAAGCTGCAGTTTTGTTAGAGTCAATTCATTCATTTTTGTGATTTATAATGCTCCATCACATCCAGTGCCATCTCACCTGAGTAAGCTGTTTATGGAGGAGGTGCCACGGTCGATGCTTCTCAGCACGTCACCAGTTTTGCGGCTCAGGTGCCAGCGCAATGAGAGGGAGTGCAAGTGGGCGAACAGACGTACCTGAACCACGCGGTCGGTGAACTGCTGCACCTTGATCCACAGGAAAGAGCGCAAGTTACTGATGAAGCCCGAGGCACCTGAGAAAAGGCAAAGAGATGGGTGCAAAGCACAGAAAAAAACTCATCAAAGGGCATTTGAGAATCAATGTTTAGTATCACTTTCAGAGGATTTAACACCTTTTTGTAACACTACAGAGCTCACTCTCTACATTATCCATCCAAACACAAATAAATAAATCTTACCTGCCCCTCCTCCCTGCAGAAACTTGAGCAGCACATAAATGCACACTGTAGTGGCCAGTGTGTGCCAGCTGCTGCCATCAGTCAGTTCGTTCACTGAGAAAGGGACAAAAGCATAGAGCTAAAATTAGATGTATGATGTATGTCTGTCCATCTGTAAGCTCAAAGACACAAAGGAATGTCTCACATACAGGTCATTTCACTTGTTAACTTATTTCAAAGCTTCACATTACATTCAACAAGGCCAAAAAAATATGTCACTCACCAATATTCTTGTAGTAGATGGGTACAAACACATTAATAGCCCTCTCAACTGCCACTAGCCCTAAACAGAAAAGGACCAACAGCTGGAGGAAGATGTTGCCTTTTGGCCATATGTAGGGAACAAGTAGACGGACCTTCTTTCTGAAATCACGCCAGGTAGACTGATTCTCTTCTGTTCTGCCCAGCAGGCTCTAAGACACACACACAGAGAAATATGTTAAATACCTCACACAGGCTTGGATAACAGCAGAATATAGAACATATTTAAAGAGAGAGATACTGTTAGCAAACAGTCACTGGTTTTACTTTTGTGAGTTGAGTGCTACCTGTCCACTGTTCTCTACATCCCGCTCATCTTCATTTATCAGTAGCATGTATGGCCTCCGCGGCAGCCCCGGAGCTTTCAGACCAATGAAGAACAGGAGCCCGGTACCAATGTAACGCATCAGCCACAGAGCAAACAGCACCTAAAGGGGTTCACAGACGATTGAAAATATGGGTTTCACATCACAGTTAAATCACACTGGAACAGTGGAGAGATGTAAATTTAATGCTCATAACACAGCAGTGTATACGAATATGACTCAGCTGATGGCTGTGTTAACGTTACTCAGAGGCCTGGTCATTGTAACTTCTGTCGAGTTATTATAAGGAATACAATATTTATTCTAGGCCTTGTAAAGAGGTGAATTTTAAGAACAAATAATACAAAGAGATTTTTAAAAAACAAGACAAATCCTGCTGATAACTGCGTAACCACAAAGTTGCAACTCACTGAGTGTAGGAGGGGCAAGATTTGGTTGTATGATATCATTGGCTAAGAGCCTTGTGTTTAGGATCTGAAAATCTGACTAGTCAGGCAATGACCAAGCAAAAAAAAAACAAACATTCTATTGGTGTCTGCTGTCCTGCTATGATGGAAAAACAGGCTGCACGGCTTTTGGTGGGGTGACTCATCATAGCTCTCTTTAATAAATAAACATTTACCCTGTGTTACAACGCATATCTTTGGTATTATAAAATATTAACTGGCAGGGTAGACAAGGGTTTTCTCATTATGCAGACCCTGAATGGCTCACACGGGCTCCATACTGATTCTAAGATCAAACAATACACATTATTTTGATCAAAACAAGTCTGAAAATAATGATAATAAAAACAACACCTCCACCACCAAAAACAACAAAACATACTTCTGCTACTAAAATCCAAGCATTCTAGAGTCTTTGTGTATTGTATTGTATGTGTTGTTTAATTTTATCTTCTCTCACCTGTTGTTCATTGTTCTCAAAACCCCACCACCAGTGAGGACTGTACCAGGAGACGAAAGCCAGGTTCTCCGCTGAGAAAGCCAAAGCCCAAAACATCAGCAGGAGCACACTATGTCCCCTTGTCCGGTCCATCACCAGGACCCTCCGTCTCTCAATCCTGAGCAGGGCTATAGCCCAGGCCCAGCTAAGTGCAGAGAAGCAGCCATACAGCACTACATAGCCGGGGAGCTCTCCTCCACTGGCAGCCCGCCACACTGTCCCACTCAGAAACTGGACCAGGAGTAGGATGGAGATGAGCTGCTGGAAACCATAAAAGCGGGTGTGAGGGATGAACTTGGGCTCCATTGCTGTGCCATATTTCTGGTAGAATATGCAGTGGATAGTGCCGAGGAAGAAGCACATTGTGAGCAGGATTGTGGGGACCAGCGTGAAAAAGAAGCAGGGGGAGATGCCCTCATCCACCCAGGTGTGGGAGATGGAGGAATTGGATTCACAGTAACTCCGTATGAACACCATGGCTGCAGCTGGGGATAGAAAGAAATAAGTTTAGTAGAGACACAGAACAAAATTTAGCTAATAGAGCTAATAAATAACTATAACAATTTAAAGTGTTGAGAGAACTGTAGAGCTTAAAGTGTACAACAAAATAAAACATGTCTTAAACCTGACTATACCTCCCAGACAAAGCCTCTCTTTCCACCTACACTAAGTTGGTTGTGAAATTTTGCTGAGTCATGGTACGCTAGTTTAAACTCCTTTGGGTGCTGGTTATGAATTACTAGCACACCACTCCTTTGCCACCTATTAACAACCTGTGAGCTAAGTAGTAAATATATCTGGCAAAGCAGACCACAAAAACAGTGTACGAAGGACCTGAAAGACGAAGTGTAAACTGTCCAACAACATAACGTTAACACAGACAAGCTCAAGGGAGAACACGCACAAACAACATTAACATGTATTCCTGAATGTTTAGATATAAAGCTGAGATGAATAACGTTAGTCGTAACATTACCTAGTTTCGCAGGTGGCTGCTGTCAGCTTCACAGGCGCCTCAATAAAACAAACACTCCGCTTGCCCTCCAGAGAAGCTAGCAAGTCTGCTAATGACTGCTAGTTAGCTGTTAGCTATGTTAGCCGGCTAGATACAGCTTTAACATAAACGACAGCTTAAACGTGCCTAACAGCTGAAAGTATAAATGATACACAACTAAGTGTCTGCCATTGCTACCACTGGCTGTGTTTACTGACGCAGCTAAGGTGACTGTCTTCGCAGCATGCAGCTACCCATGACTCGGCAATCGACGCCTTCCACAACAGTGTTTAGGTTTGACTGCACAGCCTGGACTTCAGCGCCCCCTGCAGGAGACTGAGAGGAGTTCACTCAAGGACACATGACGCTGCAACAATCAAGCCTAATGACATGGGAACTGATAATTTCGTTAAAAGTAGAAAAACACAGTATAAAAGTAGTTCATTCACAGTTTGACTTTAAGTATTGTGCTTATATACAGTTTTGAGGTACTTTACATTTTCTGAAAGCTTCCCTCTACTGCATTTCAGAGGTAAATATTCCACTTTTTACACCACTGCACGTCTTTGCAGATCTAATACTTTGCTTTACTTACTTTTCAGATGATGATTCTGATGAATACTAAATATAATCACCCAATAAATCATAATGTATTATTATAAATTCAGCTAACCAGCTGTCAGTACATAAGGTGTTTTTTTTTTTTTACCTTTAAAAGTTTGTCAGACAAATCTGGACTAGACTGGACTCATGCTATCAACAGCAAATTCAGTACTGTTTAGAGAAAGTGTAAAAAGTGCAGTATTTTCCTGAGCAATACCTATAAAGTAACATTAATATTACAATAGTATATTCCAGTAGTGGACCACCTCACACTGTGTCACTTATTTTCAATTTGAAGGACAAATACATTAAAAACCAAGCAGTGAGACCTTGTAGTATAACAAGATGGTCACTAGATGGCACTAAACACAAAGGTATAATGGGAGGAAACAGTGGGATAGTTAATAAAACCTCCATGACCATACACACAGGTGGTAAGAAAATACACTACTAGAGATGACAGATAATAACAATTTGTGACACACAATGTGTTATTAATTGCTAACTGGATATAATTTTACTGCTATATTAAGGCTGGTGAATGCATGTTAATTAATGACACCATAGCACCACAATCCATGTGTGCCTGTTCTACTGGCAAGAGAAATATTCAAATCAGAGGAATATGAAAAGAACATCAAGTCTCATTGGTGAGGGGATTTAAGTTGAGAGCTTTTCCTGGCTGAAAATTTCTGCTTTAGTACAAAGAGGGGAAGTGACTTGAAAGCCAACTGTCACGGCTGCCCTTCCTATAAGGATGAATAAAAGACTCTACAGAAAAGAAGTGTATAAGTGTGTCTGTACCTGCTTGTGAAAAGAGAAAAAAGAGGAAGTATATCCTGATGGAGGGCGCATAAAAAAACAGAACAAGAACGGAGAAGTGCGAAAGAGCTTTGATGTCTTGTGTGTGCGCACACACACAGCTTGGGATGGAAAAAGGGGTAAATCTTATCATTTAGAGCCTTCACAATGGGCATAAAGAGCTGCTAATCTGCTTCATCTCCTCGGTTCTTTTGTGTGAGTGGAAATGGACCTTGTGTCCGTCAGCTGCTTGTCACCCTGCTCTTTTGTCGGCGAGTGGATGTGACGGCCTGCCCATCACAACCCTCATCTCTTTCCCCTTTTGTGGGAGTCTCTACCTCAGCATACAGACCCAGTTGGAACCCTATAAATCCTTTAGGTGTAGCTTTTCCTTTTATACAATTCCACCTTTTCTCCCATTCTCCCTCACGCTTCTTTGTTTCCTTGAAACTGCCAGGAAGGGATAAGACAGATGTGCGTGCCAATCTAAGCCGCTGATTTAGTGAGAAAAGACTGAACTGATGGTGTCAGGAATGCTGTGTCCAATCTAATTAGTGCTACGCATGATCAATAAAGCTTTCAGTTTTGCTGAATGTAGTATTCACTGAAAGACTGGACTTTGTGAATTTAGTTCCTACCACAAGCTCAGTGGCAGATGACCTTTGCTACCTTTACTGCCCTAATCACTTATGGTACTATGTGGTAGAGCAGCAGACATGTGCTCAGACTGGCTGTTCACATAGAGGATAGGGGGTGCTGCAAGCCACTTTCCACCATGCCTTATGCAATATTTAATCATATTTTTCAGTGAGGATAAATAAAGGTGGCTCTTATGTTATTTAGATACATGGAAGACTGATGCTACACTACTTTCATGCATCATATGTCGAATCATTTTGACACCTGCATTCTAGCCACAGCTTCACCTTCGCTACTGCCGCACGTCTATTTTTGAAGAGACAAGCTTATCTGCCAGAACCGACCCCGCAGTTCTAATCATGTACAGAATTTCCTGGAAAAAACGTGAGCCAAGTTTTTGTTTTAGATGTCTGGTCTAGAGTCTTCCGCTGATCCACATGCTGACGGCTGTCTGCAGCGGAAAAGGAACTCTGCTTTCATCATGTTTTTAACCTGTTTGATCACTGTGGCCCACCTACAGTTTTTGTACTGACTTGAGGGACACTCAGCCAATTTTAAGCAAAGGGAAAGTAAACAATGAGATGCTCTTAAATTAGCTCTGCTAAGCTGTCCACTTGGAGAGACTTTCCACTTGGTCTCCTGAGCTTGACACTGTATCTCTGAGTTTGAGCTTGAACTGTCCGACCCTAGCAGCTCACCAAGGGTAGTTCAGTCACTTTTTCCTGCTGTGAAAAGAACTGCGCCTGTGATAAGATCTCCTGTCAAACTGCTCTTGACAAACACAAAGGGGCTCCCTCCACTGCTACTGAACTGCACCCTCGCCACAGTCCTCCACGTAGACAGATAGGGAGGCAGAGAAAGAAAGAAATAAGTGAGGGCTTGGAAGTCGGACGGTGAGTGAGAAGTGGTAGAGAATGAAAGGAGAGGGGGAAAGAGATCGAAAGAGAGTGTGTGCAAGATAATGCAGGCTAGAGAAACCCGACTGGCGCCCCGGTGTCGTAAGTGTGTGGGTGAATCTGTCACAGATGGTGATGCAGATAGGTTCAGGCAGAGAGGTAGAGACACAGAGCCCACACTTCAGGCCCAATGGACTGGAAAACTATCAGCACCTTTCTCCTGTACGTCACACACACACACACACACTTTGAGCGGCTGAAATGTGGATTTGGCTGTTTGAGCTGCAAAATCTGGTTTTCACTGTGTGAAAACAAACATTATACATGCCAAAGCTGGTACATCCTGGGTGGCACAGCTCTGAAATTATATTATATTATATATGTTATAAAATACGCTGCTTGGATCACTGGGGGCAGTCCCACATCATTTTAATACTTGCACGTAAGGGTGACTGATATGCTGCACCAGAGACTATAGTATATGCATAATGAATAAACTGTGTGCTTTATGGACTTGAAAGCTAGTAGCACCTTTCTCCTGCGCCCCACTCCTGGAAGGAATACAGGTAGAGCAAAGGGAATGTAAAGATGTCCTTTCGATGCACATTTTAGTCTGAGTCTTCTGTTGTCCCCTTCTTCCTGTCACAGATTTTTGGATGTGGGAGTCGACACCACCACCAGTGATGCAGATGAGGTGACTGATTCTGGCTCCTCGTGCCCTGCTGCAAATGTCGTGAGGATGACGCGTTTGACCTTCAGGTACTTTAATGCAACTTCTGCCAAATCGGCAGCCCTCACAGTGAGCCGCAGTGACTTTAACATGCTGCTTCTGGACATCGTGGGTCTGTTGATCAACGCCACTAAACTGCATCCTCACTCTAAATGAGTGAAGAAGAGAAATTTGACATTTGTTGGTCTTGTGCAGATTAAACCCACATGGACTAATAAAGAGCATAAAGACTCCCACCTTTTGACCTTTTGAGCACAGTAACCTGAATATAGTTAATGGGTAAAACAGCACAAGGACAAAGCTGCATTCGAATGAAGAGCTCTTTTGAGATTATACTCAAAACAGAACAGAACAGTGGAATATGCTGCAGGTACAGAGACTGAAAAAGTAAGACCTTTTCCAAAACCTCTGATTAACTAATTTCTGAAGTTACATTTGACATGCATGTGTCTGAATAAATGTTTGGCATTGAATTAATTAAAACTGTTTCCTACAAAGATTGCTTCTTAAAGTCTGCATCCTTCACAAATGAGAAGACCCAGATCTGTGTTTCACTGGGGTTTTCTTTTCTGCATGTGGACATTAAAGTAGCACCAAAGCCTCTCAGTGTACTGGTTCCTGAGGGCCCCTTGCATTCAAGTCCTCCACCACTGGCCGACACTGCATTAGGACATGTGGCACAGTGATGAGAAGAAGTGCCACAGGGCTTCTTTTTCTGAATGATGAAGTGTCTGACTTGATGTTGCTCAGCTGGCTGGTTGATATTCAACTCCCTCCAAGCCCACCTGCTTCCACCTGCCAAGTCCACTCTTTACAACTCAGACATACATGAGACACACAACTACCCAGGTCAGAAAGACATTCTGTGGAGTGTCCTTCTCTGGATGATGAAGTGGCCTGTTTCATGTCCCAGCCTCTCTGCGATGGCTTGTGACCTCCTGCTGATGCTTGCCCATCATGTGAGACAGTAGACTGATTTGCCTTATGCCTGATTGGAAGCCACAGTATTTCACTGCCTCCAGAAACCCCACCTGCTGAGGCTGTGCCTCATATGGGAGGCACTCATGGGAAGAAGTACCCACACTGAGTTTCCTTCTCTGGATAATGAAGTCCCTGATTTGATATCTTTCACATTGATGTTCCTCTGCCTCCATGTCCTCCACCTGTTGATACTTCAGCCCTGGCAGAGAAGAAATACTTATTTTGGCTTGTTTTCTTTCCTTGCCCTGGCAAATAATTTTGTGAACAAAATTCTGAAACCAAAAAAGAAAAATCATCTTATGTTTAGTCAATTATTTTAATGGTGAAAGGAACAGTTCAATGAACTGTAGCTTCTTCAAACAAGGAACAAGAGCAGGCACACAGAAGACCATTTATATGCATGCACTGCATGAGAACAAGGTGACATTACAAAATACACGGAATGTGCAAAAATAACTGCATCTCAGCATTCAATGGACATAAATAGTAAATATGATGGATGAAGTATGGAGTGGAGCAACAAGAAATAGATATATGTAAATAATCCAAAGCTCTCTGCACCCTGTATGTTTGTGCACAAGCAGGTCTGGGAGGGGGGACTTCTACACATCTTCTGGGGGCTGTCGGCGAGGGAGGGGGTGTGGGGTGTAGGTGGTTGGTTGTGTCACTTTTAAAGGAGCATCTCTTTCCTCTGGGCTGGAAGGTGACAAATAATGCTTTTGTGCATTACAGAGAGCAGGAAGGCCATCCATCATGGCTGTGTGCATGCATTTGGTCTGTGTGTGTGTGTGTGCACAGTATGTGAATGTGCTTATTGTATGCAGGGAGCGTCGCTCTCCTCCAGGCTGTAGTGTGGTTATGGGAGATGAAGTGGGAGGAGGTGGAAGAGGAGGCCTTGCAGGTAAAGCATCTGGAGACAAGGACTGTTGCTGGTGTCAAATGGTGGTGGGTTATTAATTTGGATTGAGGGGGGGTCATAGGAGTGCTGCATGCATCATCTGCCTTTTGTGTCAAAGGCTATTTACCAGCACCAGATGATGGCATGCAACCAGGAAGATGGGTAGCAGACAATGCATTAAGAAGCACTGCATACAATGTGCCTACACACACATTATATATTGTTTCATATTCATGAATAATGTTTTTTAATGGCAACGTTTTTTGTCAGTGTTACCAGACAAGGCTTCAGGAAGGCTCACATTCTCCCTGACTCATTTGCAAGGGAAAAAAAAATCATATTTTAGGCACAAATGGCTGGAAAATACAGGTGAAAAGCACAGCAGAAGTGAATTTATATGCGCATAATTTGCAAACCCTTTTGTATTTCAACGTCTGTATAAATCTGGGAGGCAATCTGTTCAATACAGAGGCGCACAAGTTCAGAAGCACTCGTTCTCTGCAAGGTACTGAGAGAGAGAGATACTATAGTTTGACCTGCTGAACTTGTTCCATTTAGCATGCCATGCTCACTGGGGCTAACATACAGCACCTATGCTGATGCTGTCCCTGCAAACGTTCTTGTTTCCATAACAACTACAGGTGAAGGAGACAGGCGCCCAACCAAAAAAAAAAAGAAAAAAGCGCACATCAGCCAGCAGGTGGGAGGACACATGGGAACTGAACCTGTGAATACACACACTGGTAATGTAAAACGAGTGCACAAGCAAGGTTTGTTCATGCAAACAAACGTACTGTACATACAGCCGTGCAGTTGTTGTTGTAGTTTATACGCACTCAGCCTGCATCTGCCCACCCATCCACCTGCTTGTGTTGTTTCCCACCCCCCAGGTGTGTTCAGAGGAGAGGGCAGGTGGTGCGTGCTCCCCTGGTTCCATCCTCTGAGGGTTATTACTGTTACAAATAATCCCACGATGACGCCAAATCCAAACAGTTTCAAAAATAAAGACGGGATATTGATTTGATATTTGCAGCAGTATTTGTCAGTGGATTCAGCTGCTTGTTTGTTGTTCTTCCCAGTGTATATGTGGAAACAGCAGCGCTGTGTCTTTGTGTGTGGCCATGGTCATGGGAGGAAGGCCTTTTGTGTGGCTTGCTTATTCTACTATGATGTGTTTACTTGACTCCATGCTCGTGCCCCAGTGGCCTGATGCTGTTATGTCTCCAAAGGCCCAAACTGTAGCTCAAGAGGGACTGATAAGCAAATTGAGCAGGCCCCTTTCCTCTCTACTGTAAGCAGAATGATTGTTTCATCTGTATACAGCGTATTTCTGCTTTTTGCTGCATGCTCTCCTTGACTCTTTCCTCTCTAAATCACTGCATGAATATTTCTGAGTGTGAGTGCTGAAGCTTGTGCGAGCACGGCGGTTTCAAGTCCATGCAACTCTGAGATCGGCCTCTGCGATATAATAATTCAGGTGAAAAACAATAGCGCACAGAAATCTGAGAGGAATGCGCAGAGATAAATCTCCAAAACATCGACTGCAAATGTCCCATGAATCTATCTTCATGACGTCATTCAGCAAGAGCCTGTGTGTGTGTATTGTTATGAGGAAAAGTGTTTGTATGTGTGTGTGTATGGTGAGATAGAGAAAAATAGAGAGGGATTGCTAAGTTGGCGGTTTGAATGATGTTTAACTGGAGCTCAGCACAGTTGAATGAGGCTGTAAATCCGCTTTCTCCTGGGTGCAGTTACTCAGAGTGTCGTGCTATCGCAGAGAGAAGGATGTCACCACATTACAGTCGCACATACACACATACACACA
>JAUBNQ010000012.1:8769321-8782367 GCA_032353495.1 Ctenopoma kingsleyae | reverse complement strand
CACATACACACATACACACAAACATGCTTTTTCTACCTCCTACAAGGCATAAAATATAACCCATACCAACAACAGCAACCCACTCAGAGGATTTGAGGATATACACAGAGCACAGAGCTCCATCCCACATTAACCAAACACAGAGACCTCTTCTCTTGAAGCTGCACATTTACACTGGCCTCGCGGGCACAATCTCCCTCTGCCTCATCACTGCTTACAATCAAATCATGAAAACAGAGGACAGGGAAAACAACAAAACAGTCAGTGAATGACACATATAATTTCATGCCATAAAGGAAATCAGCAGTTTTTTTTAATAAGATCACTGTTTATTTCAGAAATAGTCAATTATAGGTCTACGTGTATGATTTCAGACCTTTTCCTTTATGTGTAACTTTATAATACAAACTCTATTTTCAATTTGCTCGAATCATCCAGAATACCACTGATTTTAAGAAACAGGAGATGGTACCTTTGCAAGTGACCAAGGGTTGTGACTCGCTGACTTTGTTCTATATGAGAATTTTGGTCTTTTACCATCTACAGTATATAATGTTATCAAGAGATTCAGAGTTTTCTAGGTGTCTAAAGTGTATAAAGTACTTTAACACCACCCTCTGCTGCATCCAGAAACGCAAACTGAAGCTCTGTTATGCAACGAAGAAGCCAAACATCAATTCTGTGCGGAAACGCAGGCGAGTTCTCTGGGCCCGAGCTCATGTCAGATGGATCAAAAGTGGATTCTGTTGTCAGTTTATTTTAGGGAAAAACAAAAAACAGTGAAAATCTTTCCTTTAAACTTTTGTCAGATAAATACCATTTCAAGCTAATTAACAGATAGCATTTTTGAAAAAATCCAAACTTTTCTGGAAATGGGGTTTATAGCAAACAATAGCATTTTAAGAGAAAAATCTTCCCGTTTTTGTTGTTACCTTTTGATTTACTGCTGCATTTCTACCGACATCAGCTTCAAGGCTGATTTCAAAGAGGAAATGTGGCGGGTGTTTCTAGAGAGCTGCGGCGTAAACATGCGCTACTTGTGGAGCTAATTTGATTCAATAAAAAGATTTGTGTGCAGAGCCATGGAGACTCGGGGGATTGTTTTTTTGTTTTTTCTTGGTAAGGTAGACTCGTCAGTTATTTTGGAACAGATGGGTCCCAAAGTGCAATTGAATTTGATTATCGCTTCAATGGAATACATAATGAAAAACCCCTAATTTGGAAAGAAAGCTATGAGAAGGCCATTTCAATTACTCAACAAACTAAACCGGGGTAGCAGCCTCACTCAGCTGATGATTTTCTATTTCTTCTTTTCTGCCTTTCTTCCACTTTAATGACAGCGAGAGTGAATCATGATGAGCGCCTCTGTTTATTCGCTTGTTTCTGAAATCTGCCCCAGCTGCATTCTTAAAAAGTGAGAAGCTTTTGTCATTTTTAATTGATTAGCGCTTTTCATGAAATACAACTTTGTTTTTCATTCTATTATTGACACGCTTGTTCGAATAATAACAGGCTTGGCAACTCATCTCCGCTGAAATTATTTGACAGATTGGGAGTAAAGAATTGTCCATGGTGCCAGCATCGAACAGATTATTACAGAAGCTTTAAGATGTTTTGTCCAAGACAGCTGACAACCTGTCAAGCATGATTGCTACACCAACAGCTTTCCTTTACTTAACCTGTGATTGACAGATACATTTTTAGCTGTTTTTTTTTCCCTTTATGGTTCAAGAGTTCATATTGATTAAGGTTTCACAGAACTTATTTGATCTGTTTTGAGAGCTGGGTTGTGTTAAAAGTGTTGAGACTCATCAGATTTCCCTTCATCTTTTAAACACCAGCACAATTATCACTCTTTCCTCCTCAGTTTTAAAGACACAATTGATGCTGGGTGTTTAAAAGTGGATCTTATCTAAATGGGAACATGTTATTAGGAAGATTTATTTGAATATGAGTGAACATGTTCTACTAAAGAGAAGTGATAAAAAATACACTCTATCCTGTAAGTTCTGATCTAAATCGGTAGTAACACTGACCCCGATACCAAAATAAAGTTTAATCTAATAGAACATATAAAGATTTCCTTGGGCAAAGTGAATATATACAGTAACTCAATGTAATAAAATATTCAAGTCAGGCTAATAGATCTGCAATAACAGGGGGCACAGATTCATTTTAATGAGCTTGAAGAGCTTTAATCTGAAGCTATTACTTAAACCATACATTTATCAAAAAAAATTCCTTGGTTCCTGACATCAAGTGCTTAAACTGCACCAGCGTCACTCAAATTCAGCCACAAACAGTCCAGACAGATGGTTAGGACCCACTGCAAGAGGCCTCCCACTATGCCCGATAACAGGTTTCCTGGACTATATGGGGCAACCGTGACTGTACACCAGCCTCAAGTGGAGCGAACAGGTGGCCCACCACATAGGACCACTGGTCATGTTGCGCACCCGCAAAACAAAAGTTCACTTGCGATTAAAATGCTTTTGCTTTGCTTCAGATTTGCTGAAGGAGAATATACCAGAGCTGAGATGCTTTCTGGAAATCAAATCCAGAGCTGTGCACACAAACATGCACTGCTGAGTGAAACCAGTATGAGGTTAGCTAAAGCACTGCAGTGGTCTGGAGGTACAAAACAAAACTATAACCAGACCATTAGAGATGTGGTCTCTCTCATTTTGGTCCTGGGTCCAAAATGACTTCCAATCTTCGTCAGTATCTTTTAATCAAGTTAATTTCCTCTGTGCTGCTTCACAATGACAAGAAGCCTGGCCTAGTTTGGAGCTGTGAATAGAGGTTTTCTCATTCAAATCATTTCCTCCATGTATTTGTTTTCAGAGGCTGTATCCTCTGGTGGTAGGGAGATGATCATGTCATGGAGGAAGGAAAGTGATGGTCTGCCTGGTGTTTATGCAAGACTTTGGCATTTGTTGTCACTGGGTCTGCCGTCATTGGCAGGCAAGTTGCCACAGAGCCCCTTTACATCCTCTACAAACACACACACACCCTCCCTGCTCTGACCCATATAGGTGCTTTGAACCGCTGGCAGGCCCGACAAGATTATCTGGGCCCCCTTCCCAGGAAGACCACTGGGATGCGTGTGTGTAGTGTGTGTGCGTGCATGTGTGTGCACATGAAACATTTAAAAATGTAAGCATGAGTCTGAGCAGTTTGTGACAGCACTTTGGATCTTGTTGAAAGACATGTAAAGTTTAGTCTCCAGCTTCTTCAATTCTTCAATTCTTCAGTGAAGGAGGATTTTAAAGTACATGCACTTAGGATTTCTTAATTCTTATCAATATTAATATTGTGTATGACTATGTCACTATCCATTTTAAAGGGTTAACCAATGAACCTTGCAGGGACACTGTAAAAGGTCTCTAAGCAGTAATGTCAAGGATGTAGTAACATAGAAAACCAAACAAAGTTTCCTCTTTGACTGTGTTGAATAACATGCTGCATTTTTGCCCCCTCTTCTATCTTGATTACATAATCCCCAGATTAATTAGCTGTGTGTTCCAGCCACTTCCTGTAGCGCAACCCTCAAATGAGCTCCCTCCACAATCTGGCCTATCGACTTACAGGGCGCCAAAGCTTTTTCTTTGAAGGCTGCCTCGGCTTCAGAGGCAAAAGAACTCTCTGATCTGACGGCTAAAGGAAAGGGCCCCTGCAGTGTGCCGTTACAGACTGATAAAAAACCTAGGAAAACAACATTTGGGTAACACACACACTCACAGGGAAAAAGAATTAAGAATAATTTGGTTGTAAAAACAAGAGGCGGTATGGAACAATGACAATCTGGCTCCTTTGGCAATTTCCTGTCGGCATTCATTTGTGTGATGTGGTCGTGACTGTTCTGCCGGGATCAATCAGACCTGTGAGCAGATGGCATCGCACTCCTCCAGCGGACTGGGGATTGTCTGTGTTTTTTCAGATACGGTAATTGGCCCGCTATGTCACAGACCGGAGCATGCTAACAGCCACTGCCATCGCCAATGTGCAGCGACAACACGTGTCCTTCTGCTTTGTACGGCTCATAAAGTGGTACCTGTGCTACAGGCTCCATTTCACATCAACTCCAACTTGTGTTAAGTGTTGCTTTATTAATAAGCTGTGATGACAGTCTGTTTGAGTAAGGAAAAACACATGGCAGGAGAGCTCACAAGTTAAAGAATGCAACATTAACTTTGACACTCTCATTTATCTTCCATGTCATGGCTGTAACAGCAACCATAAACTCTCCCTGTGCACAACCACAGTGGTTGCCTTACTACAAACATCTACAAGACCCTGAAGGGTAAAAAGATATCAAATTCTGGATCTGAAACTCAGTGCTGTATTTGCTAACATGGCTTGCATTTAGGTGAAGAAAGCGTATGTGGATAAATGGAACCGTGTGTGGGAGACTCAGCAAGCTGTAAAAGAGAAGCAGAGTAATTGCATGTGTACAGTATGAATCTGTGCATGCATGTGTGTGTGTGTGTGTGTGTGTGGCTAAGATGCAGGGCATTTCAAAGCTTTGATGTTGGAGCTCCTAAATGAGGGCCACCAGAGGTCTGGACTAATGGGATATCATGCAGAGATTAGAGGCCAAGTGTAGCAACATTATGCATGTATGTGTATGTGACAGACAGAGAGAGAGAGAAAACATGAGGGTGTGTGTGTGTGTGTGTGTGTGATTCCCTGTGTGTATTCTTTCAGCAATTCAAAGTGAAAGTTTGACTCAGATGATGAAGTTTGTGGGTAATTGGACAGGAAGTTTTTTGTTGTATCCACATGTACTGCATGAATGTCAGTTCTAAGAATACGTTGTTTCTAACACTCGTGCTCTTCTTCACATCTTCTAAAAGTATCACAGTGAGAAAATCTTAGCAGCTCTTTCCACAGTATGGTATAAATCCTTTATTAAATAATCATAACAATAATTATAATAACAATAATAAAAAGCATTTCTGTACAAAGACCCCTTTAAAACAACAACAACAGCAGTCCGAACAGGGCGAAAAGGGGGGGGGGGGGATCCTTTCTTCCTATGTGTTGGGTCCTCCCAGGCAAAAGGGGGCGCTGCGACTGTCCCTGTCAGTGTCAAATAAGTGTGTCTGATTCCGGCTCCAAAGGCAAGCTGGATCCCCGAGGCTCCAAGGCACTTCGAAAAGAGTCAGTGGGGTCCAGAGATGCGGGCCTCAGAGGAGAGGGACAGCAAGTGTGTGTGTACATGGTGAAGGTATATGAAATGAAATGTGTGTGTGTGTGTGTGTGTGTGCAGTGAATCCATGGCAGTTGTGCACTTCAGTCTCTCAGCAGCAGCCATGGTTTTCTTCATCTATGTGTGTGTTTTTACTGTTTCTGAGAGTGATGTTCTGTATATACATCTGTATACACATGTGACGTGTGTATGTTCGTGTGCGCGGGAGGGTCTCTCACCCTCTCCTTCTCATGGCTTATGAGTCTATTCAGAGCGTGCAAGGCAAGACATTTTCTTGTTGGTTTCTGGTTTCTGAAAACTGTCCCAAAAATGTCTGCCGTGTTGTGCGACAGCCTACAGAGGAAAAAAAACGAACAAAAGTCACTTCAGAAGCAGGCCGTCATCAGCCGGTATGTTGAGGCGGAGGGTGGCGTGACGTGTGTGTATGTGTGTGCCTGTGTGTGTCTGTGGGAGTAGGTCCTTTAAATCATGGCTCATGAGGCTCACATGTAAAACGAGAGAAAGATGGATACCTCCTCTCTTGTCTTGGTGTTGCCTCAATGTTCCTTTTGGCAACAGTTTGGCGAACACTCTGCTTTTAAGGCTTGTTTGTATCTGGGCACGCAGTCAGTCGATTGAGAAAGCTGTTCCTGGCTGTGCATTTGTTTTTGATCCCATTTATTTTTTGTCCTCGTGAGAGCACAGAGAGAACACTGTCCATGTGAGAGAGAGAGGCAGGGCATTTTAGTGCTCTGACAGTCCCAGCCCCTCTCTCTCTCTCTCTCGCTCTCTCTCTCTCGCCATTTCTCTTTCTTCAGTGGTTTCAGTCTCTGCTCTTACCAGCAATCCATAGGTTGCACCGACCAAAGATCCTTTCCCCGTCAACCACAATGTAAACATGACCTTCTGTTTGACAGGAGCCAGTAACAACAGTCTCTGACAACTATACCTAACAATAGCTCTCTCTGTGGTTAAAAGAATGTGATAAAATGCACCCCCTCCCCACACACATACACTTTCTTTCTACTTATCTGCCATCACAGAGTGCCGATACACCAGAATGAAAACATTAAACAGAAAGAGAGTGACCGAGCGGAAAGACAAACTCGAGGGACGTCGGTGACTAAAGATACCACAGACTGTCAGGAACTAAGAGGATAACTGAGATTGATAGGTAGCAGAGTCTACGATGGAACAAAAAAAAACAAAAAATAGGCCACACAAAAGAGCTAAGTTCTAGGCCACTGTGTTCACATGTGATCAAAAAAGATGCTTTCTAAGCACGATCCTAACCTACCACCTTCCAAACACAACGTGTTCTGACTCAGTATGTGTATCTATGATGCATTTAGAAACAGTTCTCTTTTGGTGGAGCAGGAATCTGTAATTGATATGTGTAGATATTTATTTTTTTGAGGCCTAACATCCCAGCAATGGATGGGTAGCCCCAGTCTTTCTCTCACTGCGTCTCTCACCACAAAAACTACCAAACACTGGACGGTGCCACGTCTTCCAAACTGGAAACAAGTTCTAATTTGAGCTTATAAGTGGCACGTTGTCCGTGTGTCCAGGGACCTGACCCGCTGAGGAAGTAAACTGACACTAAAGTGAACTGGAGGAAATAAAATAGTGAGAGTTTTTTTCATGAAACAGCTGTCTCTAGTTCTCGTTCCGTCTCTTTTCGCGCTTCCTCCCTCACGCCTCGGTGCAGCAGCGCTGTTGGTTCAGTTTGACCTTGTGCTTCAGGCCGTCGTACAGTTCGAAGTTGTAGTTCTCCAGGGTGGTTGAGGAGCGAGACGACAGACTGCCGAAGGAACAGGGGCAGTACAGGAGGAGGCCGGTGCAGACCGCCCCGAGCAGGACGCCCAGGGAGCTCATGACGATGATGGTGACCAAGATGGGGTCCAGGGTGTACAGCCACGAGTTGTCCTTCTCTGAAACACGGGTCACCGGAGGCTCAGATGACGGGGATGCTGTGTTCCACTCGGGGAACTGTAAGCCTGTGACAGGAAGAAAAATAAAGTTAGCGATGACAGACAAATGACATGAAAAAATTACAAAAAATGTTTGCTGTGTTTTTGCCTTACCTCCACCTAACGGGTTTCTGCCGCTGAAAAGTCGTCCATCTCCAAACTGATTCGGTTTTTTACCTGTCAGAGGGAAGCACAGGAAACACTGCCTTTAAGCATCAAGCTAATTCTACACATCATTATTGTTACATTGCTGAACACGTGCACCAAAAGACTAAGTTGGGCTGGAAACTCATCTCTCATTCACAAACACAAGTTGCAACATATTTAGTACTTTGGTCAGATTATGATGTGGAATATTTGGTGGTTTTTGAAACACATTTAGTGAACTTATAATGTTATCATCAGCACCAATAGTACTACTGTAATTCATATTTCAATAATTTAGAGATCTGGCATCCATTCACACACATAAGTCGTGTCATAATAGAAAAATATGACTTTATTAATAGAGAAAGATCATTATAATACATTCTTGTCACACACAGTCATCACATAAGATACTAATGGTATAAGACTGTTCATTCCATGTGGAGAAAGATGCAAACATATCATCAAATAACTAACGTTACCCATAATCATCACCGTTAAAATCATAGACACTGTTACTGTCAAGTTTAAGAGCAGGGTATAAGATGATCAAAGAAAGAAATAAACAGTAATGGCAACAAACGTCAACATTTAAGAAGTGCTTGCAATAGTCTCGCTTTCTGTTCTGCGAACTTCACGCCACTGCCAGGTGATGTGAACTGAAAATTGATATGTATGCGAGTGTCTGAATGGGAAGATTACAAGTGTGGTAAAACTAGCAATGGCTCAAGTGTACTTCAGATGAGTTTTCTTTTCACTTTGTGTGTGTGTCTGTGTGTGTGTGTGTGTGTGTGTGTGTGTGTGTGTGTGTATTTGTGTATTTGCGCTTGCTGCTCTTGGCAAACATTCAGGAGTGGGAGTAACTGCTTGGCAAGACATAAGTATAGATCTGGAGGTCTTTGATGGCCAATGGCGTTATTAATGCTGTTTCCAGGGCAACGGAAGTTGGCAGCGGATTGGGCGACAGAGGTGCGGTAGATGGAAGGGAAAAGTGCTTAGCACAGCCTTAATAAATGTTATCTGTCCATTAACTAATTACAACTATTAGAGGCTTGGAGCATAATGGTGTTGAGATGGACCAAGTAGGGTGTCCAATCCCACCTTCCCAAGTTGATTTAAAAGCACATAGTGAGCGTGTGCCAAAAAGCACATTTTTTCACTCTGGAGAGAAAAGTGCAGCTTCTAAATTGGGGCAACAAATGGAGGTGCATTCTGCTGAGCTGTGGGCTAGTAGGTGATGGATTTTGCGGCTGTGACAGATCACGAAAGCACGCCCCGTTAAGCCACGGAGTGAAGACCTCAATTTCATTCAATCCAGGGTGTTAAATTGAGCCTGTGTCAAATCTCAGTGCCTCTGTACGGACTGATGAGAGAAAGATTGGTGGCAATTTGTCTATCTCAGTGAGAGTATTAAAATTTTTACTATAAAATAGGCTTTTAGATCCCAGATTTGATAAATATGTTCTTGTTAATAGCTATCACTGGCTTCGTATGGCAGTAAAGGAAAAAGCACGAATAGCTGGAGCTCTGCTCTGGTTTTCATAATGTCTTGGATCCTTCTCAAGGGTGCAAATATACTGCAAACACTACACTTATGGCTTCCAACTGGTACAGCGGCATTGTGGGATTTGTAGGAGTATAACTCAAGAATGAAGCGGTGATGGCAGACAGCTGTGTCTATTTACAACCCTAAAAACAACAAGCACATATTCATACTGAAAACACATCAAGGCTTGGCTCAGCATGGCTGTCATCTGGGTCGCTCAAAGACACAGAGAAACAGGGGAACTGGGTGGTATGAAGCATAAATGGGAGTGGAACAACGTGCTTTATTACGACAGAGAATCAAGATGAGACACTAAACACTGAAGGAGGCTGCATCCATCACTGACTGATGCCTTTATCAGGAGAAGACAAGATGTTCAATCAAACCAGCTGGTTATCTCCATTTGTGATACAGGACTTTAAGTATGATGGATTTGCATTCCTTTATTTTTAAAGGTGCACATGCTCTGTTGAAAAGGACAATGGAAGGATTTTTTTTTCTCCCTCACTGTTGGTACAACTCATATCACAGCTATCTTGTGTTGTTATTACAGAGATACCAAGAGCTTTATTTTCTGGGGCTTGCCAGATCATTTCCACAGCTAGCGCACTGAATGCCTCTCAGCCTAACAGTTTTCTCCTTTCTGTCTCAGCACTGCAGAGCTCCCCATGTCTCTGGGGTCTTGTTTTAGCCTGTGGTTTGGCAGTTCTGGCTGGCTCTCGCAGTGGAACCGGCTTGACCCCCCTCCTCTTCCCAGCCCACACATAGCTGTGTGTATGTCCATGCTGGGGTCATTCCAGGAGGACTGTTGGGGTTATGAGGAGCCAGACGGCAGTCAATGGTCTGAAACAAGCTGTTCAGATAAATAACTCAGACTTTAGTCCTCTCACCAGGAGCAGCATAGTGTGAAATGTCAACAGCAAACTCCTTAATGGAACAAAGATGAAAACAGCCACCGAACCTACATCCATTAGAGACAGAGAGCACAGTGTTTCTTTACAAATTTCCCCTTGGCAGTTTAGGACAATGTCCGTGTCATCATCACCCTGGCAACTGTAAACTAAAGGAGGGAGGGGTTGGTAGAGTGGATGTTGGGTCAATCTTGCAGCATCACAACACACACTGCACAAGTTGGTGTCCTGCTCTGCCAAACACAATGCAGCTAAGTGCTTCTTTTCAGCAGAGGGTACGATGTCTGTCCCGGCTGTCCAACCGCACTGTCAGGACTGGCTCCACCCCTGGGGTGGCCATACTGGAGGACCAGTTAGAGTACTGGAAGCACTGCGAGGAGCTGTGATAGGCCACTGACAGCTGGCTCTTCTTGGTGGCCAGGTGTTGTCGGCAGCAACAGAGGGCTCTGACCAAGATGGCCACCGCCAGGAGAAGGAGGGCGCCTCCGGCGGCCATTATGTAATACCAGTGGATGGGCAAGGGAGGCACAGGAACGCCTCCCCCTGGTGGAGAGATACAGAATAATTGGCCAGCGGGAAAAGAGAGGAGTGGCACTTGGTTATGTTTTACATTTAATTCTATTCTAATATTTTCTATCCCTATTGGTCTTCATACTGTGAACAGCAGGCGTGCACCTCGTATGAGCATGCACAAGCATGCCAGTTGCAAAAAAAAAAAAAAAAAAAATCTCCAAGGCCAAAAAAAAAAATAAAATAAAAAAATTTCTTTCATGTAGCTTGGGTTGCAGTTGGAGGACAAATTTTCACACCAAGATCATCAAGAGATTTGGTTTGAAATCAGTCCAATGGTTGATCCAATCAAATGCAATAAAATTATTATTTTTTAAGCTCCAGTGGAATGACTTGGTGTGAAATGAAAGCCAAAATAATTAGTTATAAAAGCACCCACACACATTGAATTAAGGAGCTTCCTCTTCCTGTTTTGCACTGGCACAGGAAGTCACAAACAGCCCCCTGATAAAGTCTCAGAACCATGCAAGAATCAGTCAGACGCCACATGGGAATCCAATGTTCCAGAGCTCTCTCTGAGCTGATATTGGATTGGGATTTGTTATTTAGCTGGCTCGAGTTGGCAGATTTGTTTTGAGTACATAATTTATCCTGTTCTCTGTTCTTAGTTTTTCATTTTCCTTTTTCTCATGCATCAGCCTCCTGGCCAGTCCTCTCCTCCTCAAGCCAAGCTCTGTCTCCTTGGAGACTATCTCCCAGATCCTCTATACTGCTGCCCCTGGCTTGAACCCCCTTCTCAAATTCTTGGTAAGAACCAACAGAACACCTTCCAAGAAGCCTCTACACGACTATCCAAGTCTGCTATTCAGAAACAAACCCTGAAAGACACTGAAAAACTACAAATTGAGTCCACATATATCATTAAAACTTGATGTGGAGAACTGTAAGACTGCAAGAATGTCACATTGAACTAAGGAAAGTGAAGCACAGCTGAATACATCCTGATTTTTGGACCGTGTCACATAATTACTGAAGGAAATGGTGCGTGCTCCTGCTACTTCACACGGCCCACGCTCATTAGACAGAGCAGAGTTAGGAAGAGGAGAGAGACACCGTGCTTGCTGCTGCTCAGTCACTCTATCTGATTGCTTTTCACTGGGGACACTGGTGTGTGTGTTATGCGTGCAGTGATATTAATGTGTGTTTGTGCATGTTTGTCAAGGGTTAGAGACTCCGTGTGAGTGTGTGAAGACGGAGGAGTGGAAAAGCCAAAGAAGTGCACACACATCACATTCGCACTGAAACTGCCAAGCTCTTATCTTATTGGAAGACATTATGAGATGCCAAAACAATAACATCAATCTCATAGAGTCCCCCAGGATGCTCTAAATATTTTTCATGAGGCAGACAGTTATTTAAAACCCTTCAGGCTGCGTCAGGCAGCCTAGAAATGAGAATATGTAGCTCTTTTCAAATATCTAACTCCATGACGTGTGCTTGATTTAGCTTGCCTTGCACACAGTGTTTGCTCTTTTGAGACTAATCCTTTGTTTCCACTGAGACTGACTAGGTAAAACGAATGCACAACAATACAGTACTGAAATAATCTATTTTCCAACTTGGTTAGAGTTTGACAAAATTCATTTGGTATTTGCAAATGTTTTAATTTAGTTCTTGTTTGGTGATGTCTATGTGCTGCTGATGATGCGATGAATCACTAGTTTAAAAACGAGCAGTTTTATTCATCTGGAATCACATAGTTAAAGCAGATGCAGCCTCTGTGAGAAGAACTGGTTTGGACTGATTGATTAACGGTTGGGACCACTTAGCGCCACCAAGCAAAAAACCCCAGGCTAGTGCATACCAACGGGCAGGAAGCAAGACCAGAGAGGAAGTGACATCACACCAAAGTGAAACTCACCTGGATTTTCAGGAGAAAAAGCTGCGAAGGGTTCTGCGAGGACAGAGAAGACAGTCGGGCAGACATAGAGACAGGAACAGAAAGAGAAAGAGAGAGAAGGAACTGTTAGATAACTTTAAATATGAGGTAAAAGTCAGCCAAATGTCACACAAATGTCACAAGACTATCAAACTCCTCCTGAGGAAATTTAAGTTAATTCCTCAGATGGCTCACAAGAATTATGGCATTTACTCAGCTCCTTTGCTTGAATGCAATTTCAAACAGAGAACATCGTGGGAGTTTGGGATTTTGGATGGGCTGTGCTGAGAGTGTACAGGCTACGTGTGTTTGTGTGTGTCAGTGATCGCAAAGTTCACGTATTTCAAGTTGTTTATCTGCGGAGTCCAGTTAAACTGGTGTGGGCTGGGGGGTTTTGGCTTGCTGCAAATGCACAGAGCAGAACCTTCACTTTGATTGCCTGGAATGCAAACACAAAGAACTAGTGTGTGTGTCTCATCTCAGTGTGTGTTAGATAGTGTATATGTGTGTGTTGGGGTGTGGGGTGAGTGCGAAAGAAAGAGGGAAACCGACTTGGGAACTGACGCCTTTTGGCGGGAATGCCAACGTACTGTGAAAAACTCAACTGCGTTGGGTGATAAGCAACGTCCCAGCATGCTCTGGGAGTGGCAAAGGAGATGAGGGAAGAGGGGAAGGAGGAAACACAGCAGTCATCTTTGCCTTCCAAATGCTGTGCTGCTTCAACTCTCTCAAGACTCACGACACACACACACACACACACACACACACACACACACGACTGATAGAGCACAAAGTGGCAAAAACATAGAAAAATAAAAGTGCCACAAGC
>JAUBNQ010000012.1:8739464-8755579 GCA_032353495.1 Ctenopoma kingsleyae | reverse complement strand
CACACACACACACACATACATCCTCCACAGTCAGATAAGCAGAGGAAGCGTCTTTTAACTGACTGAGTGACTGTTAAGTGTCATTCAGTCTATCTGTCTGTGGTTGACCGGGCTGGCTGATAGAAGAGCCGCAGTTGACCGACGGATATCAGCGAAACCACACTGACATCACAGCCACTACACACAATGGAAAGATAGAAAGACATCTGCTACAAGCAGCCGAATTAAAGATTAAAGGCATCATGTCTAGAAAAAAGTCTCAACATGATTTTTCTTTTACTCTAATCCGAGCACAGGATGATCAAACCTAAGCACGCTCCCATAGCCTGAAAATTTGATTCCCTCCTCCTTTGATAGGGTTTTTCATTGTAATTCATAAACAGTTGTGTGTCATTTAGAGTTAGAAAATACTACTCTGTCATACTAGTGTAAAGTGACCCATTTGTAAAATTCCCTGTCTGGCACATGCCTCTCAATATATTCCAGAAATTCCATAACCAGTGGGAATATAAATCATATGACTTCCAAATCCTACTCGAGGGGTTTTATTTGATTTTGGGCATGGCCTGATTTAATCAAGTGGAGCTGACACTGGTAATACAAAGCAGCATGAGTGTTTGAACAGATAAGCGGGGCTATCTCTGCTGTATCTGCGGCTGGATTGAGGATAGATGGCCGTTATGTTTACCTAAAAGGCCAAACAGTGGATGTGGGTTCTTATGGAGGTTATGTAAACACCCGAGCATGCTCACACAAAGGCGAGCGTATGATAGAGGGTCTGCCTCACATGCAGCCGACCCATCTTCACTCCCACTCCCAGATATTCAGCGTAAGAAACAAAGAGCAGCAGGGGGGAAAGACAGAGAGGACAGGAAAAACAGAAAATGACTGCAGGGAGGAAGAGTAGCTGAAAACAGATCAGATAGTCAGAAAGAGGAGAGAGAAAGAAAAGGTCGAACGGAGGGCAGCAGATATAACTTAATGAAGAATATGAACAGAGGAATGTGGAAGAGGAGACAGGGAGTGGTGGTGAGTGGGAAGGAAAAAAACAAGGAGGAGATTCATCGCTGACACAGGAAATAGTTCATTCAAGTGCTGATCTCATAATAAGGTGAAACAGCTCAATTCAAGGGAATTTCCTATAAACTGCTGTCACAAGTTAGCATTTACTGTAAGCTCCTTATCAGCGGCGTAGCCTTATCAACCATCTAAATGTTAGAATCTTAAGAGCACTGTTGCCGAATATTTCATAATATATATATATATATTTTATATATATATATAATAAAAATACAATAATAATCAGAGCCATAAACAGGGCAGTTTCAAAAGTGGAAATGTCTGTAGAATATTTGTCCATCACGGCTTCCCAGAAAAGTCTTGTTCTCATGCACAAAATGCCCACCACGACTAAAAGGCCATTAGCTGGTGCATTATAATATTGCCAGCTGCTTTACTTTGTCTTCTCTGGATAAAAGCAGCGAATTTGGCCAGCATCACTGACACACACACACACACACAAACACACAGAATAAACTATTTGTTCAATAAGAATCAGCTCTTAAGAAGCTCTTTCCATTCTTCTTCTGGATGCGAGAGGAGAGAGAACAAACTTAAAATGAAGAGAAGGAAGACAGACTAAGACAATGAGAAGTTGTCAGTTTGCTCTCAGCTTCTTCTGTCCCCTTCACTTCCTGCCATCTATTGTCAGGGTACCTGAGAGGTCAGTCATTTGACCCCTGACCCATTACTCCCAAGGCTAAAAGTCAACGGCCTTAGGAAGCAGATGGTTGGTCATTGACTAATGTTGATAGCGTGGTTACTTTTTGACTGGATGGAATGAAGCTGTTAAAGACTATTAGGACCAAAATGTGTGTTTTTCTCTCACTGGCGATGGTAGAAGTAGAAGCAGTGTGCGTGTGTTGGCATACAGAAGAGCACAGCTTCCAGTCTGTTGTCTGGACCACCTCTGTAATCTGCCTGACGACCGGCGTGCTTTTTTTCATGCTCGTGTATGCGTGTGTCTGTGTCTGAGCCTCCAGCCTCACGTGACACGTATGTGAGGTGGGCTGAATAATTAACGTTGTCATGTTGTGTCTCCCGGTGCACAGAGTCATGAAAATATAACGAAGTCCTGCTCGTAGTCTAGATCGCCCCATATACACACACAGCAGCATACGACGGACAGTCATTTCTGTGGACATTGGCAGGACGCAGGCACGGTGGGTATTTAACTATTGATGGCCTCTTCAGAGAACGAGGTCGCTCTGACTGACATGTGTGTGTGTGTTATTGTTAACACCCTCTGAAAAGATTTAAAGCTAAAAAAGAAAACTACTGTGCATCCCAAACAACTACATTTCACTGGGTCTTGTTAGAGGAAAGAACATTTGTCCTCTGGAAAACGAGGCATGGATAGATGTACACATCACAACTTGATTCATTTACCATTTCTCTCCCAATTCTGTCTTTCTGGCACATGTCTCTTCATCTGCCAGTGTTTTTCCTCCTGCTGATGGCACCATGGGGAGACGTGGCGGGCTCTGTGCAAGACATTATTGGTTTGCTGGCCGTTTTTTCATCCATGTGTTGTTCCCTCGGTCCCAGTCTCTTTCTTTGTCCATTACACTCCTCATCCTCGTCTTCCTGCTCTAGTTATTCCCTCTGTCTCTCTTTTTCTTTGTAGCCATTACCCCCCTCCTCATCTTTGCTCTAGACGTTCTCTCCCTTCCCTCCCTCCTTCTCGACTCTTGGTATGAAGATGTTGACAGTGGGAACTGGTTCCAGCTGGACGCTCTTCACTATTGGCTCTAAGAGGGACCAGCGGGGTGTGTGTGTGTGTGTGTGTGCTAAGGTTGAAGCAACCATCCTTGCAAGCTGTCTTACACTCCCTTATGTTGAAGTCTCCCACTTTGTACCAGTGTTACCAGTTGTGTCTATGTGCATGTGTGTATAACAACGTCCTTGTGTGTGTTCATTTGCAGAGTTATGTTTGTATTTGTGTGAAGAACGAGTGCGATAAAAACTCCGCTTTAGAGTGTGTGTCTGTATGTGGGTGTGTGACACAGAGTGATGGAGGAGCAGGCTAAAATGCTGTGTGGGCTTTTATTCTCCCAGGTTATTTTGTGTGTGTGTATGTGGGTGTGAGTGTGTGTGAGAGAGAGATTTAGCACGACCTCCCAATGCTTTTCACCAACACAATGGTTGGTTAGCACTGGGGATGATGGGATTTTCCTCAAAGACAGATGACACTGTGTGTCTTTCATGTTCGTTTGTTTGGGTGCACATGCGTGTCTCTGTTAAAATCATTGTGTGTTTTTATCTATTTGTGAGCAATTCCTTAGTGTGCTGGCGAGTCATCACGTAATGAGGTGCCTATTGAGTAGTGTGATTTAGAATTAACAAGTCACATGGGCGTCAAACTGAAAATGTGTCAAAAAACGAAAAAGAAAATCACACATGTGCATAAAGCCGGTTTGCTGGTGTGACTGAGGTGATCCAGTCTGCAGTTCTGGTGTTTTTCACATTTGTTTCTTTAAAAAAAAAGCTTGTCAGCTTCTCTCTCTCTCTCTCTCTCTCTCTCTGTCAAAAATAATCTTTACTTGCATTAAACCCTTCGCTCTTTGTTAACACAGCAAATAAAGACACAAATCTTGACAACAAATGGCAATGTGCTCACTCCCAGTAACAAACACAGTGAAGCAGGAACTGCCAAGCCAGTCCTTTTATTTATGGGTGATTCATATGTGATGCATGGACACACTCATGGCTCAACTTCCCACAAACACGCACAAATTGAACACTACAGATACATGCAGGCACACACTTCTGAAGCCACATTAGCTTCAAGCTCACTGTTAAATGACTATTAGAAGAACCAAATCCCAGTTATTACAGGACCCCCCGACGAGAATAGAGCTTCAACCACTTAAGGGCTCTTTGGGGGGCTTAGGACGGGCTAACTGGGAGTTTGTACGACATGACTGGTGGATTAGCAGTCACGGAAGATTCAACCGCGGCCCACGAGAACCAGAGGGGAACTGGAGCTGACGAAGATAGTGATGAGTGCAGTAAACCTTTCCGTTCCAGTATTTTAAAGTCACGTCAGGCTGAATTCATAACTGCAGATTGTGCATCATTATTTCTGAATCCCATTTATCCATCACCGACTGTGGTCAAGAACAAATACAGAAAGAAAGATTTATCCAACGTAATCTGAGATACCTTGGCTTTATATTATACATCAGAGAGAGTTGTGAGAGTTGTGTTGTCATCTTTTCTTCATGATCATTAAAAACAAATAGTATATATAATACCATTTACATGATGGAGATTATGAATGTTAGTTCCTATGAGTAAAAGCAGCAGACTTCATTTACTGCTTTGAGCTTGGTTTTGAGGAATATTAAACTGAACAGAGTGCAGCCTTGAATACAGTGCACAGCACTAAAAAAAAAGGGCTGTATATGACAAATCTGCTATTTTTTTATTGATCTTTCGTCTTCCTTCTGAACTTCGTGCATTGTAAAATCTGAAAACGTGACATTTCTAAGCGACCACTCACAGAACGAGCGGTATCTCTCCCAAACGCATGTTAATGCATCTGTCTGCGCCCATGTCTGAACAGTTTTTTTTGCCCAAACAGATTAGTGGACTCAGATTACACAGTACAGACAGACAGGCACACACACACACACACATCATAAGCATATGCGCACACACGCACACTTCTCCAGACAGAGAGAGCAGCCAGAGGTTATTTATTGGGGGTGGGTGGTTGTGGAATTGTGTGGATGTGTATGTTGAAGGGGGGTTCTAATAAATAGCACAGATGTTGACTTTTTAAGTCAAATCCACGTTTCACTCAATAATCTCCACATCAAATACCCCCCACTGGCCCCACCCAAACCAATCATTGGCATACACAGAAGGGGGGGGTCTCAGTTCGCGAGGGTACTGTAAGTATGTGTGGATTAACTCCCTTCGACACCCCCCCACCCTTGTCACTCTCTATTTTTCTGCTTGAAATCCACAGTGACCTTAACCCACATTTGAGGGACTGGGCTTGAATCCCCTGAGACGGGCTTACTGTAGGTCACAGCGCTACAACAGCATATACGTTCCCACACACGTCTGCGTATGTACTCACTCCCCCCACCTCACACGTACATACAAGGACTGACGCACTAAATGATTTCAGAAAATAACGTTTCACAAACTCGCTCAGCTACCAGCCATCTGCGGTGACTCCAAGAGTTTCACAACCCCAGGTGTCTGTTTATGTGTGAGCTGGTGTGAGAGAGATGATGAATAGCAAGCCCAGATAAGGGCACATAAAGGACTCCATTGTTCTTGTTTGTCAGCTTCCCCTCTATCGCTCTATCGCTATCTCTTCCACCCTCCTGTTCCCTCTTTCTCTACCTCATGACAGGGATCATGAGAGAGGTTCATAAACAGTTCTACAAGGGGAACGGCTGCTGCAGGAATGTTGCGTCCACTGATATGGACACAACATGCCCTGTTGTTGGAGAACAAACCATGACAGCTGTATAAAGGTTGGAAAAAGGGCACTAAAAGTTAAACCCTGGTTGAGGAAAGTGTGTTTTTGTTTGTCTTGACTGTTTTGTCACTTTGTCTCTTATCTTTCTTTTCTTCTCTTCTCTTTTCATGCAAGTAGGTTTGACCTCCAACTTTCAGCGGCTAGTAAAGACACATTTTGCCTTGTTTTACATGTTCCTGAATGAGTGCATGTACAAAGGCCTACCTTGTGGTTCTTGCCGTGCCGGTACACCATCCAGTCCTCTCCGTTGGTGCTGACCTCCAGTTTGAAGGTGGTGACATAATAGGACTTCTGAGTCTCTTTGGAAACGGCTCCCTGTGTGGCGATGCCTGTCAAAACCTTCAGGAACTGGAGGTCAACCTGAAAAAATTAATCATTTAAATACATTTCTCTTATGGCAGATGTATTTTTCTTAATAAGACAAGAGAACAGATTAGAAAAGAGTAGGGTAACAGAACAAGAGTGTTGGTTAGTGCAGGGATTTGTGGATTTATGTAGATAACAGAGACAGATGTGCTGTGTCTAACTGCCACACAGACAGCAGGGGATGGACACCGACTGTGGCCTGCTGCTGAGAAAGCCTAGGTGATGTTTATGGGTGTGTGTGTCTCTTTGCATTATTGTGTGTGTGAGGGGAGGAAAGCTGGAGGCAAAGATCAATGGCACAGTGTTCAGGTGCAATCCTGAAAAGCACCGTCATCAATCACTGGCTTCTCGCCACTCTCCTCTGCGCTTGTATGCAAGTGTACGCGTGGAACCGTGTGCGTCGGAGACAGGAAAGATTGAGAGTGCGGCAGCACTTCCTTATCATCAGTTCACAGTTCTCCACTTGCTCTATGTGTGTATGTCCTTCTGCATGTCCTCACTGTATGCAAGACACTGTCAGCTTGGCTAGTGCATCATTTTCTCTACAGTAGTATCACTCTATCACAATCTACATTTTATGTCCTCATCAAATTAGAGCAATGCTGATTCATTTCTTTGTGTGATTTCTTTTCTGGGGGCGGTTTCTCTCACAGTGATTAAACCTACTGTATATTACAGCTTTGAGAACAGGAAAGAAAAACACCTTAACAGAACATCCAGGTAGAAATCTGTGATCTGCACAAGAATACACTGAGCAACAAAGATGATATGTGAAACAATATCATTTTCAGTATAAACACCTGTATATACTCCTTGTTGCTGTCCTCTGAGGGCGTCCAGGCATTGTCGTCGTTGTTGAGGCGGGCCTGCCGTGGCAACCAGCGGTTGTCGTAGAAGGTCGTGGAAGCCGTGATCTGATCATCGCTGATCTTCCCTGTCTCCATACCGAGTGCCATGCTACAGTGGAATGCTGATAGGAGGAAGAGAGAGGGAAACGGAGAAGGCAGACTGTGTATTAACTGTGTATTTGTTGATGTGTCTTTACAGTGGAGACAGTGGGAAAATGAGCTGTAGAAAAGGAAGAAGGAAAAGAGGAAGGAAAGAGTCAACAGAATGGATGACAGATGTAAGAAAAACATTTGAAAAGACTGAAAGAGAAGATCTAAGCAGCATATTATAGAGCTTGAAGACAGAGACAAGAAAGTAAATCCAGACACAGAAAGAGTATTGGGAGACAGGAAGCGACCCAACAGGTGAGAAGAGGTAAATTGAGGTGAAGTTAATTTATATTCTAAAAGATAATAGTATGAGTCTGCTTCTGAGGAGAAAGCAAAATAGGCAGAGGGTAGAGAGAGATCTTGGAGACTGAAATAGCATTAAAGCAGGCGAAGCTGAAAAGATCGAGAGGGTAAGAGGAGTGAGAGATGAAGAGCGAAAGTTGAGTGTCAGCAGAGATGATGGAGAACTGCTCAAAGAGAGAAAATAGAGAGGGGAATATGAACAGGTAAACAAACCCCAGACAGGGAGCATTTGAACGCACAAACACACACTGTAAGAGTTATCTCACACTCACAGTCAGTGACTTCTTTGCGCGTCATGTTGTAGCGAGCCGAGAAGCCGTCTTTGGCCACGGCCATGTCGGTGTGGAAGGAGAGGGACAGCAGGCCCGAGGACGACTGGATCTCTGGGGGGATCTTTGTCCCGCAGTAACGGCCAATCAGAGGAGCCACTGCAGACACAACACATGGATCCAACTGTAATCATGGGTGTTATGGGTCTACTGATCAAAACTTCATGGTGATGTTCTAATAAAATCCATTTTAAAACATTAGTAACATGAAGGTGATTTTGCTTTTGTGTTTAAAAATGAGTAGCACCTGTTTCTATTTACTTTTCCTACATGGTTCTACAAGGAAAACTAAACTTTTACTTGCAGTATCTTTATCAACAAGTGCCTCCATCCCATTTAAAATAAAAGGATCTCTGGACTGCAAAGACAGGTTTTTCAGTGGCTGCTCTACTTCAGTAAGTGTTGTCTAATGAGTCGCAGCACGCTTCCCCCCAACTCTCTTCCTGCCATCATTCCTCTCCCTTTTTCTCTCTTATCCATCCCTCCATCTGCCATGTGTGTCTCAGCCAGGGCCCAGCAGGGGGATTGGAATTCCTGCCTTAATGCAAGCTGCACTGGGATCAGCTGCAAACACACGCACATACACTCACACATGTACAAATGCACCAGTGAGGATTACAATAGTCTCAAGAGTAGCTCTCTCGCCAGACACCAAATTTTTCACCCTTCCGTCTTGTTTCCCTATCCCTATTTCACGCCCGAGGACTCGGCTCACTGGAACTGGGTTATACGTTAATTTCCTCCTAATTGTCAACTTTGAATGGTATAAATTGTTTTTAGCTATCAAAGCTCCTAAATTCAGGGCTATAATTGGAATTTTAAATCCACTTGGCTCCCTTTTAAGCAAATGAAAATGGAATAATTAGAGCAAATCCTCAGTTCTCAGCTTCATATTTTAAAAAAAAGAGGGGGGGGAGAGAGGAAGAAACAGAACAAGAAAGAGGTGGGAAGTGAACCAATCACCACTACTAATGTGGTTTTCATGGGCACCATAGCTACAAACATGACCCTGTGGCGGTCACTATCAAAGCCCTTGATAATATCTTCATATGTTTTTCCATGGTACTTCCTGATCTCAGCTGATAGGCCACCTTCGAATGTTTAGCACTGCCTATTGGATACAAACTGATATTCATCGTGGTCGTCACTCTCACTTGCTATGGGGAGGAAGGAAGTGCTAGGTGATAAGAAGGGAGGAGAGGGAGTACATGAAGGGTGTTATTATGGAGAGGGAAGAGGGGCATGGGAAAGGGCTGCTCCTCTGGGGTGTTGAGGCACTTTCAGATCCCTGTGTGAAATAATGTTTCCTCTATGTAATGTAAAGGCATCTAAGGCAAGGCTGCTTACATCAAAGAGAGCGCTGGCTGCTCGGGAAATTGGTATGGTATGGAGATTTCTGTGTGGGAATGTGGAGGATTGCATGTGTTGGTGTGCGTTCTAAATGTGGATATGAATGTAATATGTGTGTGTGTATTATCCCCAGAACCTAGAAACATCAATTTTCCAAGCATGTGTGTGTGTCTATGCACCTTAGTGAATGTATAAGCAGTCAAACCGATGTGTGTAAGTATGTCATTTGTGCGCGTGCCCTCACCTTGTGGTAAGCCATCCCACACATCCAGCCAGTCGTACTTGCAGTCACCCTCTCCCACCAGCAGGGGGTCGTTCTCGAGGTCAAAGGTCAGGAACGTGAGGGTGATGTCCATGTGGGGCGGGGCGATGATCATATAGGAGCACTCCAGATTGTGGGGGTATTTATCCGGGAACCCCGGGGACTCGATCATGCCGGAGGGGCTGGTGAAATTGCGGAAGCAGAATTCCGACCCTGAGCGGATGCAAGGATACGAGGATATTTAGAAAGGAATGAACAATCAGTCATATTAGGAGAAGATACAGGCATAAGCAATCGATCACATGGGGATATCTCATCTGACTTGCAGAGGGTGTTTCAGAGAGTCGTTCATCACTGACAGAAAGCTGGAATACACAGTAGCTGTGGCGGTGAGACAAACAAACACACATGGTTTATGGCTACCGATGGAGGAGAAATACACAGTGAGCAAATGCTCAAGTAGGCGTGTCTAATGTTGTATAATGCAATACGAGCAGGCTAATGGCTCTTCTTGTCAGTCGTGTGAACAAAAATCAACTGTACTTTCACAAAGGTTGTAATGTTTTATGGCTTTATTGTGCTGTTAAACGTTACCTGCTACATACATGCTACAGCAATTAAGCAGAGCTAACGAGGGGAACAGAGTGACCCCTGTTTGCTGCATACTTTTAAAACAAATATTGCCGAGCACTCTCCTTCCCTCCCGTTCTTTTTTTGCATTCTCTCTCTCTTTCTCTGTGCCTTTCACTCTTACACCACGCCACAAATGCTGCGTAATGGTTCTAAGTGGGCCCTTTGCGGCGCCTCCTCATTGGCCATGCAGATTTATGTGCCCTGGGCGGCTCACCTTGAGCGGCGGCAGCTGTGTGGCTCAGATCATCTACCCATCAGCCACTGCTCCGCGTCCCACTAGGGAACCTGAGTCACGGCCCAGTGTTTATGGACCGGCACATCAATGAGGGTGAGAGAGAGCTGACGGTGCAGCACATGCACACACATGCAAAACAGACAGGGGACTTTACACAAATGTCACACACAGAGACTCATTCACAAACCTCTGCCCAGTCTCCCTGGACATGCCTATTTTAATATGTAGTCTATAAATATGTTCATCTTTGATCTTTGTTTAATGGCACATGTCTGGAATGCCTGTAGTGACCTTTTAAGCCAATTGACTCAAATCTCTCTTCTTCCAACAGGCAAGTGTATATCTAGCATAAGGAAAAGAGTCTGTTCTTGCAGTATCCTTGAATGTGCTGGAAAGCAGAGCAGGAGGTCGGGTTAAAGAGACTCAGGGGAGAAGCTTATGGTGGATTTCAAACCTGGGAAAGTGAGGCTGCATCCAGCTGCACTGCACTGTCTCAGAGAACTGTCAGGCTGCGTTTGATAACCAGATACATATTCATAAAAGCGGCGTTTAGGAGCACAGACATGTTCACAGCACATTCCTTCTGCAGCATTCCTCCGAGGCACCAGTCCTTATTATCAGACAGCCCTGTAAAAGTGGAGGGTTGACTGGCTGCTCTGGCCCTCCCTTGTCTACACTTGGTTAATGGCAGAGAACTGACCTCAATCAGCAAAGAGAGACAGGGAAAAAAACTCAGGAGACTCACACTGTCTGTGCTTCTCTCACTTTGTTTTTCATGTTCTCTTGCAGCTTCCAATTATTTGTTTTATTCGTACTAACCTTTTCCTTCCATCATTATCTCAGTGACAGTTATTTTAAACATCTTTTCTTCACTCACTATGTGTGTACTACTCACATCTAGTATACACAAGTATATACAGTATTTGTCTATTAGTTCACTTTAGATGTGGTCTGCATACTGTATGTTGTACTGAAGATGACAATGTACGCATTTTCTGCCACATGTTCAAAGCAGCACTGAACCTCTTATGTTGTCTCCCATGGAACATCTGCTGTCATGCTCAGAGCCGTGCTGCCTGCCTACACACACACACAACCAAGCATGTTGAAATATGATGGTAATTTACAGCAAGCTGTGGGCGATATCTCCCTATCGCCACCACTACTGACCTCACCTCATTGTGTTAAATGTGTTTTTGTGGGTTTGTATATAGTTAGTGTATAAGTGAACAGCATGAATTCAAGTACACATGAATGCTATGAATCCTTAGGCAACATGCGTTTTAATATGCGTAAAAAGTAAATGAACTATGCAGCATGGATAAGTGTGTTTTTTCATGAATATATCTTTTTTTTTGTCTGTGGCTTTTTTAAGCTCCTCACATGTATCTTTTGCTGCTGGCATGCTTGTCTCTCAGTATGTGTCTCCTATGTGTGTGTGTGTGTGTGTGTGTGTGTGTGTGTGTGTGTGTGACTGAAGGTGTGTGACAGCTTCTCTGTATGTGTGAGACCCAGTAACACACTGGCCTTGTTTCTTACTGGGTCACAGTGCAGCAGTCTGCCGTCCTTCTGCCGAAAACTTCAATCTGATCGCAGCTTGACTCCATCGCCTCCAAACACACCACTCTGTGTTTGGACTGTGTGTTTTACACTCGGTGCGCACAAACTAGACACGTTACCACGTGCCAACACTGTGTGTGCACGCGAGAGTTCGCATTTTTGCGTGTGCAGTGTTTACGTATGCACGAGTACCTTCTCTTTTCGTTAACGCTCATTAGTTCACAGTACATGAACATGCCAAAAACAAATCCCCCTTCCTACCTCCCTCCGTCATCCCTCGGCCCACGTCTTGGACCCCGGTTGGTGCCTGCATTGCACTGTGAGCTGCCATTTGGCAAGAGCTGTCTGTTTGCAACAAGGGGGAGGTCATAGTGCGAGTGTGTGTGTGTGTGTGACGCAGTGGGATGAGAGGGTGAGTTGCTGGGTAGAAACCACTCGACACTTGCACATGAGTGCCTGATGTAGTAGCAGCTCCACATGTTGTGTCAGGGCAACCCCCATCCCTCCTCCTTCTCCTCCTCCCATCTCCTTCTCTCATCCCTTTCTTCTCTCCCTCTCTTCTCAGCTGCGATGTGCAGAGTCTGTGTTCATTCACTCTTTTAACTCTCAGTCTCGTCTGTTGTCTAGCTACTCCTGTCCTCGCCACTCGACTCTCGCTGAGGGCTCACCTCTGCGTTTGCGAGTGTCTGCCGCGCATCAAAACCTCCTCACCCACTGCTCTCTACCTGCCTGTCTCTGTCTGACATACATCTACTCCTCATACACAAACACACGCAGATCTCTCATGTAACCCTGCTTGAGCTCAGTTCACGATTTCATTGAAGGAAGTCTCTCCTGAGGCATCTGAGGAGGGGTTGTGTATGCATGCGTGAATGTGTGGCAGAATTGGGGGGGGGGGGGGGCATGCTACACAGTGGGGTTAGGGTGGAAACCCCACAATAACGAAAACAACAACATCGCAAACAACAAGAAGATCCAAGCAAAGAAAAACAACATTCTTGGCGTGTCACGGCTCGACACTTTTATAGACCCAGAGAGACATTCTGCATCAGTCTGAAGCAGCTTTATATAGAGAGGAATGCTCCTTCTAAGTCATGCATCACGCTGACGCCGCCGTCGTGTTGTGTGGAATGCAATCATCACCGTTTTTTTAAACTTGAACACATAAAAAGCAGACGCCAACAAGCTTCCTGCTGTTTGTGATCAAAATGTTCGAGCAGCTTTAAGATTTCTTGAATCTTATTCATGCCGTTGCTGATCAGGCATTATTATTGCATTTTGGGATGTGTTTTCCTCATCACTGATCAGTCTTTAACATGCTTTGCACTCAGTTCATTTATTCATGAATTTAATTTACCTTTGCCAGTTAATTACTTGAGTGTAATTTCAGCATTGGAATGACTCGGTTGGTTCAGGAAAAACACACCACATGGCAATCAGCCATAAAGTAACAGGCATCACTGATGCCAACATCCAATCAACACGATGGCATCAGACATACAACACACACAACGAATGCAATGACTGGCGCTTGGGAGGAGGTCCTGCCCTGGGCTGTGCTCCTGCTGCGACCCCACAGATGCCACGGTAGAGGTCACAAGTGATCGTGAAGGGGACCCAAAGCCCTGGGGTGCACTCGGCCTCATCTTAACTCTGGATTGGCTGTAACGTTTTTGCCCCCACTGCATTAGTGGTGGGCTTTGGGGAACTGGGAAGATGGGGGCTTTACTGGCAAGTCTTCCCCCTGTAGCCGTGGTAACAGAGTCAGCAGCACGTGACTTTGTGTAAGTGAAAGTGTATGATTGGGGTATGTGTGTGTGTGTGTGTGGGGGGGGTCTGAATAAAGGGTTAAGCATGCATGAGTAGGAGCAAAGTAGGCCACAACAATAAGGGGGAGGAGGGGAGTCGTGCACTTTGACTGTACAGCAGGATTAAAGCACACTGTATGTGCATGTGTGTGTGGGGGGGTGAGGGCAAGCAGGTGGAAGGATGTTGTTTTGAGGCAATCACGCACGCTTGCTTGGCTCAAAAGGGTGAAGTAGTGTCAGGATGGATGTGGAGTCAAAGGTCGGCTCCTGCTCCTCCTTGCTGGAAATAATTATCTTTCACCGCACTGTACGCCTTTACAGTATATATATACACACAAACACACACCCACGTACACACAATGACACAAACAGATTGCTTGTCTAATTCAAAACCCCCTAGAGTTGTTACAGTCACTGCTTATGTAATAGGGTTGAATGAACAAAACAAAAACAAGCCACAGTATCATTAGTTCATAGTGCTGAAAACCAAGATGCCTCTCTCTCTCACTCTCTCTCTCTCTCTCACTCTCTCACACACACACGCACACACACAGAGAGCCAAAACCAGACACACACTGTCTGACAGTGTGGTGGGGTCAGCCTGCGCTGTAAGCTGTGCTGTCTGTTTAAGATAGCGAGGAAGCTGAACACACACACACACAAATGAGATTTCTATCTCTGCAAGGACGCACCCTTTAAAAACACATACATAAACACAGACTTGCTCATACACAAACCACACACTGTAAACTGTATCTTTTTCATTGCAATCTAGGAATACCCTCGCAGTTTTATATCTTTGAAAGCAGCAAGTATAACCAAATCATATTTCTTAATCATTTCAATGTAATAACACTTTACTAAGTAACTAAATACTACTAAGTACACATAAATGCAACTAAAATCTATTAACGTGGTTGAAAGTGATGGCAGAGCAATTACTTCCATTCTGGTAAATAAACACATCTCAGCCAGGATCCCTGTGTTCCCGTCAGAAGTTGAAAGCTGTGTATAGTGGAAACCCATGACCCAGGCCTGTCACGGTAAGACAAACAGCTATGATGAGAGAGCATGCAGGCGCTGGAAATGCCGTAATTAACACATGGCCTCAATCACGCACCTTGAATACATTTTCACCCCCCCGCCCCTCCCTCGTCGTTCTATCTCCCTTCACCCCAGTCATTTTCCCACTGTGCCTATCTCTGTTCATCTAACTTCATATCTCTCCTGCTCTCTCTCTCAAACACACACACACACACGTGCACCCATCAGTCCGCCTCCACATACATACTGTAAATATAGACAGACAGACAGACAGACACACTGAGTGAAACCACCCACACATGTTGCGAGCAGACACCTACATGTGCTCACACAGTGACACAATCTCTTATACCCCCTGAATTTATACCAGGTTCTCGTTAAAGCCATGGCAACCGCATCCCCCATCCACCATCCTTCAATCCATCTGCGTGTGTGTGTGTGTGTGTGTGAAAAAGATGCAATCTGCACTATTACATTGTCAGTGTTCGAGTTGGTGGCCTTGGTAATGGAGCTGAACGTCAAATCTGGGTCACATCAATTTGACACAAAACCAGTGATATTTTTCAAAGGTAGGAGCTGGTAGTCATGCATTTCCTTCACTTCCAATCAAAGAAGAAAGCTTATTTTGTTGTGCTTGGAGCACATAAAACCCAGAATTTTCACCCTTTTTTTTGCGGCTTTCTGAACCAAACTGAAATACATCTGATTTTTGTACCTTAAACTAAAATGTATGTAAAAATCTGAATTTAAATGAATGTTGCTGAGGGGATACCTAAAATATTATATATTTATATATATTACATTTAAATATAAATGCCACAAAGACCTAAACTAATTTAAGTATAAATCCTTCAGCTGCCTCAAGGCCACCTGACCATTTCACCTCCCCTCCACCCATGCACACACACACTCCACCACCAAAACAAATATACTTCCCACTCAGCCTCACCTGCAAAGCACTCTTCACCTCGTGCAGTTCCGCGACCTCGAGAAAATTCCATTTCGGCACACACTCATCCCCATCAATCTCCTTGCCTCCGCCTCTACCCATAAACCTTTAACCTTAAGTCCAAATCCAAGTTGCCTTGGAGCTCTCTCCATCATCCCACCACCACCTCCCACTCCCAGCCCTCCTCATCTCCCCAGAGGAAGCAGATCCTTCCAATTAAACAAGCATTCCTTGCATGCTTGCAGGCAGCTTAAAAGTGGTTTAGTCTGTTTTTCCCCTCTCACTTTAAGTTTTGTTTACGCGCTTGCCTCTGCTGCTGTAAAGTGTTGTGAGAGTGTTGGGGTGAATGATCACAAGTTTAGGCCATTAACATGACCATATAATTTACTGAGTATTCATGTGCAGCACAGTCTTATTTGGTTCAGAGGGTTAAAAAGCTGTCTGAAAGTTTTAGAATAATAGAGCCATACAGAGTACAGCTGTACAGTATACAGCTAATCTGTGATTACAGATATGTTTCATGGGGAGTGTAATTGCGACCAGATCACGTTTTCCTTTAACATAATAATTAATTAATTAATTAATTAATTAATTAATAATTATATGTTACAATTAACATAAATGACAAGTCGCAAATATGTTAATACCCAACATATTAATGACATGTCCACAGGCAACGTATTTTTGTCCACCAAAATATTTGCTCTACATTATCCTG